>OY856413.1:204538424-205138424 GCA_963693085.1 Alisma plantago-aquatica
CATACTCCATATACGATGGATGAGTTAAATAATGTAAGAGAACAATGGGCAGAAGCCCTACAAGTAGTGGGAATTTTTAAATATAATTGGGATAATGACGATGATGAATAAAGAATGATATTTTTAAACTTTGTTCTCATAATTATTTTTGTTTGAATGTGAATGACTTCTTATGAATTGTCATATGTGTGAATGTGAATATGATCAATACATGAATGTTTCTACATGTGTCTGAATGTGAAAATATATGAAATGAATGGAACTGCAGGTTGCTAAATGTGTGTGAAAATGGAGGAAATTTGAAATGGAACTACTAGTTTCTACATGTGTGTGATGAAGACATATGAATTAAATGTGCTTATACATGTGTGCGAATCACATGATAAATATATAATATTGTCCATGTTGTTAATTTTGTAGGTTTGTGGCCTGGTTTGGCTGATATCAATGGATGTTGTAAAGCTATAGTTCAGAACTGAACTGCAGGTTCTGCATCCTGCTAACCATCCATACAACAGGCCTGCAAAATGATAAGAATAAAAAATCAGATCATAGGCATCAGTTATTTGTGTAAAACTAACAACAAAACACATAGGTGTAAGTTGTTAGTGTAAAACTGACTTCTTTATCCCCTTCTGGCGTCAGTTATCTGTAAAAGTAACACCTATTGTGGCTAGGTACCACAGTCGTGCTACCCAGCATGACCATGGTGGCAGGGGATATGGTGTCAGTTATTAGTATACAAACCAACGCTGATGATGCCCTTCCTAGCGCCTTTTTGGTGGAGGGAAGGGGTATGGCATCAGTTGTTAATTAATAACTGACATTTTTAATCAGGTTATAGTGTCGATTTTCTATAATAATTGAGGCCTATAGTCCCCTTACTGGCATGTTTTTGGTGACGGGAAGGTTTATGGCATCAGTTGGGGGATCGACGCTGAAGGTGACAACTTTTAGCGGCGCCCACTTGGGTGTCGCTTGGAAACCAATGCCTTAGGCCTTAAATAACCGATGCTAAAGGACATTTCTATAGTAGTGAACTCAAAAACCCTAGGAATAGAGAATTCTAGATAAAGAGTGAGAAAAAGGAGAGATTTGATATCATATAGAATCAAATTGGAGGAGGGACAAAATCTTGACATGTGAGAGAAAAATCACCAGGAAAAGCTATATAGAGATGACAAACATACTTGATTTCATTAAGTCTAGGAAGAGAAAACCCTACATCGCCAACTTCCCCACTTTCTTCATCCCAATGCTAACTCTCCCTCTATCTCTAAGATTTTATTTTATGGAATGAATAACGAAATATGATAGCCCTGATTGTGTTAGGTTGATCATATAGATCAATTAATGGTTTGTTTCAATTGCAAATTGACCCTACTTGCACTTTCTTCAATTTTAGAGAAAATTTCTGTCATACAAATATTATTGTAAATCATTTACTAAATAGGTTATAGATATTAGCACAATTATAAAAATAGCATGTTGTATAAAACATAGTTTTAGATCTCTAGTAAAAAAATTAGATCATTCCAATATACCAATATACAAGTAAAAATCAAACTGTACACTGCTATTTTGTAGTATGTAGTTTTTGTACGGTTGAAGAGAAAAATTCCCTAGACCCCTAGAATGTTTGTGGAAGGTACCATGGTTGTGCCACCTACCAAGGTCATTCTTCCTACCATGGATATGGTGCCTCGGTCCCAACATATTTGAGTATAAATATGGCCAACACTTCCATTTCTCCAAAGCGGTCGTGTGGTCTATAATATTGGTTCCATCATCATCCCTACATGGCTATTCTACCCACCATGGTTGTTCTACCCAAGTCTCCAACTCCCATTTTCATGGGCCCTTTGATTACCTCACCCTTTCCACCCAGGCACATGCATGTTAGGAAAAAAACCCTAATTTGACGGACTAGTTTTTATAATTCTCAAACCCTAATTATTCAAAACAAAGGCATATTTAGAGTTCTCATTAGGTTTATTACATCATAATTGAGATACCATCCTTAATCATGTTTAAGCAAAGATCAATCTAATTAATTATGTAATCATTTAGGTAAACCCTAGTTTACAGTTAAGCTCAGACGTCGTCATAACAAAGTATGTGTCTAAATGAATATGTTAGTAAATGCTAGGGTGGCCAACCTTCATCTTCCAGCTACCGCTATTGTTTATATAGTAGTTTCGGACACCTAGGGTCAAGTAGGGGTACATAGAATAGCAAATTTAGTGGAAAATATACTATGGTTTATTTGCAGCATGACCATTCTAGGAAGTATGAATATAGTGATGGAAGACTGGGACGTACAGGCTAGGAGGAATGACCTTGGTGTTGAGGTGGGAAAAATCATAGTGGAGGATGGATTTTGGAGGGTGGTATCCTGGCCATTTTGGGCAGAACTGCCATGATGGATGTAAGGTTGCATGGCTGCACTGGGTAGAACTGTCATGGTCAGGGACTTGGGGCTTTGTCATTCTTATGAGCACATTCATCTTAATATCTTTACTAAGCATTTGTGCTGGGATATTCTTGGGATGGTCATGGTGGCCGGCACAACCATGTCGATGGACTTGTCCTGAGCTCTTTCTCCACTATGAATCTGCTATGATTTTATCTAGAGTAGTATGACCATTTTATGGCACCACACCATTGGTTGGGAATTTTTCTTGCACTTTCATCTTCTTTTTGAAAATTGTTGGAGTTCATTTCTCTAACTTGACCTTTGGCTAGTAAGAGTTGGTTGGGGAAGCTCTTAGATCCTTCTTAGACTCCTTCAAGGGTGAACGAACCCTATGTACATCCTCCTCCTTCTCGTCTATCCAATGTGTGGTCAAAGTACCTAAAATACATGCAAAGAATCTCCACAATTTCATTTGATAATTATACACTCATTGAGGGAAATAATATGCACCCGAACAAGCTTAGATGTGATGAAAGAGTCAGCAAACACAAGATACAACCCTAAATATGGGTTGCATGATTTATACATAATTGTGATGTATTATAGATGCTTTGATATCTAGATTGGTTTATTCTAAGACAAAAGTGAATTATGATAGTAGAATTCGAGGAACATAAACCCTGAGTTCGAAATAATTTATATAATGCAAAATCATATCTTGAATCTAAAATATTGTCGATGATTTTTCTAGTTAGATACTTATGAAGTCCAAGAAATATTTCATTATAGTAATTCCTAGTATGCTCAATTTATAAGTACAAGTAGATTACTCCATTAACGCGAATGATTTAGATTTTGTATAGTGCCAGAATGTGATAATAGAAGACTTAAGTATATAGTGAAACTAATAAATGTATAATAGAAACTTATTCAGTGAAACTAAATATTAAGCTAGGCATTAGACTCCTAGAACATCATAGAATCCATCACAGAGGTCTGCACAATGAAGGAGGAAACATGACTGCTGGCTGGTAGTGTCCATAATGGGGTAGGTAGAGTGTACCAAAGAGCTACAGGGGACAAATCCATGTGAGGACAGTCCCCTTGAATTAGTAAGGTACCCAACATTAATCAGAGATTTTAATGGTATCTAGTGCAGTTCATTTAGTTTAGATATTGCTAAGTCAGTCAATCCTTGTGGAACCACTAATGTAGGTAGTCAAACCAAGTGTTTTGACTCTCTGCTTGAGTATCTAGGCTTATAAGAGGATTCTAGTTTTTTTGGCCAACTCTTTAGCCTAAGTCCAGATGTGACGTGCAGACTAGGATGCTATTTTAGTAGACTTAAAGTCCAAATTCTACTCTAAGTCTTATACAATGAGATCATAGTTTGTTATAATACTTTCACATGTTGTGATACACTTCATGTGGGTCAATGATATAATAGAAGGAATAAAAGTTAAATGAATGGATTTAGTTTATTTTACAATTATTAGTAGAATTAATACCATGTAGATGGCTTACAGTCTTAAACTACCAGGCTTGTATTCATTCATATTTAATTATATTAGCAAAGTACATCTAAATATAATGGTTTCTTGTTGATTTTCTACACACTGAGCCAGTTGCTCAAACACTCTACTAAAATACTTTTAGGAACGGGTCTAGCACATCAGTTGGAGTCAAAAATTAGATTTTATCAAGAGCAACACAGTTGAGGTCTTTAGAGGAGTGGATAGTATAGTTAGATGTTTTCTTATACTTTCTCTAGTCATGGGAATGTGAGAATGAGGATCGAGAGAAATTTTGTAATAAGATGTACTTGACGTACATTAAAGTAAGGACTATTTTCTTTCAGTTAATTATTATTTAAGAGTAAATTTTAGTTATGAACATGTGGTGATTATCTTTCTTTTTAAGTTAAGATGATGTTTCATTAGTTCTATTAGTTTCAACAAAGAAAAATTTAAGGCACATTTTCATTTAGTGAATAATTAGTATAATCCCTCTTTGGTAGGCTTAAACCCTAGTTAGTGGGTTTGGGTCACATCAATGATCCTTTACTTTTATAACTACAATGACCTAGGCGTGATGGACATTTACGAACACCATATAATACTAAGACCGTGTGTGGTGGAATAGGGGACTTTAGCCACTAGTCACGAGTATGGGTGATCTATCCTAACTATCAAGTTTTACATATAAAATGTGTAATCAAATTGTATGGATTTACTTGTGTCTAATTTTACTATTCACATGTTATGATGTTTTTACTACTTCAATGTGCCTTGTACATATGTTTTTCCTTTATATTGAATTTAAATATTCTATTATTATGTAGAAGTTATTGGTCATCATCCAACTACTTATTTCAATATACATGTATGTTTTCATATTTAAAATACTTTCAGATGATTTATGTCTCTGTGGGAATTTGGTATTACTGCCATAGTTTTCCATCCTTTAGAGGTTGAAAACACCTACCGCAGGAATTTTACAACAAGGACCCACCTTCTCTAAATTTGTAAGGGAAGAAATTGAGAGATTAGACTTTTGATATTTTCTATAGTTGTTCATGTATCGTTCGATCCATGCATAGTATATCATATGACTTGTTGTTGGTATGTATGCCCAAAGAATCAATCATATGATGATCAAAATGAGGCATTAAATACCTGATTTGATAATAACAAAGGTAATTGTGCTTGTTTTGTTTGTCTCAACATGAGATGATGACACAACATAGTAGATGTCTAAAGAATCATATTAATCAATGACATATGTCTTCAAGTACGTGACTTGAACAATGAGATTATACAGATGTTACAAGTATATACATTCTAGTTATGTCCATAGTCGGATATTACTATGGAAACAAAATAGAAAATAGTAATATATAAAACTAGAGTTTATATTGATTGATGACAGAGTCTCATTAGTCATGATATGTGATATCAAGTCTAGCACACATGTACATGTTAGAAAATAGTGTATCAAACGGACCCACCATGAGAGTGATACATGGAGACCATGGAATGGTAGTCAGTATCATCTCTCATAGTGATGGTGGTGATTGTGGTTCTTTGACTTGAAATCACTACATTCATCATATGTCATTCATGTACTATGGCATCATCAAACATGATCCTAAATAAGGGTTGCCATAATGGCGATGATTGGGTGCACTTTGACACGTGGGGATTGAATGGGAGTGATCTAGATGGGATTTGTCCCTCCTACAGGAGAACGTTATCCAGGGAATCTTGATAAGTGATACTGATAAATGTATGGCCATACTCATGTGACTTAGTATATGATATGTGAACTCACGCACATCTCAGACATTCTAATCTAGTTCAAGGAACATGGATTGAACATTGAGAGGGTGATGATTCCATGCCTCGAGTTCAATCTAGATATTAGAGGCATAGGAACTATACGATCACGGTAACACTAATCATGGATTGTAGGTTGAAGTTGTTCTCCAACATTCCAAATTACTTGGGTAGCAATGATGTGATGCTAGACATCACTTTTTTCTTGTGATGTTGTAAGTTAGTTATTAACATTCACTGCCAATGTAATTCTAGACCTATAGGGTAACACACATGGGATACACTTGGATTAAATGTTTATATTCATGAATGGTGTTTAGAATAATCACTTAAGGTGTTTAGGTATTCTATTAAACAACTAAGGTTAAAAATCAACTGACTAGACTCTGAACCTACCGACTCACACTGCCAACTGACTAGTTGGGCAGTGAACTATTCGGTTGGAGCGTCAGGTCGATTGGAATCAACATCGACAGATTAATGGTTGAACTAGGTAGTGAGATGATTGGTTCAAATAGTGAATCGAACGGTTCACATATCCTAACTGACCATTTTATGAGATGAATTACCCGATTAGGTTACTAATTTGATTGGATCAAGGATTGTGATGTGCGCAAACTAAACATTTAAAATGCAAGTACATGTATCAGAGTAATATAGGACCAAAAGATACACAGATAACAAACACATGGAAGTACTCGAGAGACTACTACTAGCTATGAGTTGATCAACTAGACCAATGAAAAAGGTGATTATTTGATTAATTGACTAATTACAACAAGTAAAACTAAATTAATTGGTTTGTGATCAAAGATGGAATGGATTCCTTAGGATTACAGTTTTACCACAGTTCACATTGCAATTAACATCATTTCATTAATATTGATTCCTCCTAACCCTAGACAAAGGGATCTACAGCAAGAATTACATACTCTCACAACATAATTCACTACCTAGTCTAATATAAACCACACTCTCATAGCAATTTAATTATTAGTTAGGTGCTTTATCGAATTATCTGGGTTATTTCCTTCATAATTGTAAGTCCTCTCTCAAGGTGTGGTATAAATTGTGTAAATCTATGACATACAACCCTTAATCCCTCTCTTGAAGCAATTAATGGTATAATAAATTAACTATGCTGAATAGGGATAGATAACTCGCGAACAAATCATAAAGATGTGTCTTGAAACTAGGAGAAATACATATTTTAATTCATAATCATAAATTACAATACACAACCAAGCTACTCCTGAGTCCTAAGGAATTCAGGGATTAGTCTTGCATGATTTTAGTTGTTTTACACATAGATGGAGAAGAAAGAGACATGGAAAACATCAAAGAACAATGAAAAAGCCATGGAGAAGACAATCCAAATGACCCCTCCTAAGAAATGCGATGATTTTCCATCTTCTGACTACAAATCTGGCCATTAGAAGTGCTCAAACCCCCAAGAACATAGCTCTCTCCTCCATTATCTCTTCTCGTATCTCCTCTATTTTACAACTGAATATGACGTGATGTCTAGGTCTGGCCACACCTTCTCATAGTCATAGGATTGACTTCGGGTGTCATAAAGTCTCGACCGTTGGATTAACAGTGATCTTTAATCTAGCCTGATCGTGACAAGTCGAAACTATCAACTGGGTGTCGGTAGTATCGACACCTTTTAAGATTTGTGATCCCTTGTAAATTGTTGGTACCTCCGAGTTGATATAGGTAGCATTGAGCTTTTCCCTGTCATCTCCTATTGAATTTTCAAAAGTCTGTACCACTGACTTGAGCATCGGCAATATCGAGATCTCTTTGGAATGCTCCTATAGAAGTGTCGATAGAACTAATTTCTCTATTGGTACTATCAAGTTTCCTCAATTCAACCATGTTCCTTTCCTTCCATTGCCAGTTCCACTGACATACATGTCGGTAGTACCAAGTTGATTCAATTCTTGTATATTTACCTAAAATTAATAAGAAAGAACATAAGATTCCAATAATAATGTTAAACCACTATGAAATAGTAACAAATATGAATATTTGATGCAATTAAGTGTCACAGGCCAATAATAATAAATTACGCACAAATAATATCAAAATGAGCAATAAGTGCACAAAATACATAGTAAATAGCTTGTGAAAAATTACAATTATTCAGTGCATCAAAATCCCCTAAGCTTAAATGTTGCTCATCCTCAAGCAACATATCCTCGGATCTATTTGAGACAAGCCAGCAAAAGGACAAAGAATTTGAACTTAATTTCTCAAGTACCCCCACCTGATGGTCCCAAACTGGCCTTTACTGACCATTGAACAATTAACTACTCTTATGCGACCAAAAATATTCATTAGAGATGTCCACCCTTAGATCGGTGATACACTATCAATAAAGCAGTTAATTTCATAGTCAATTAGGCATTTACTTGTTGCATCATGTGATTCCCTATCTACATTGCTCATCCTTAAACTACCAACTAATTGGAAGCAATTGTCCTTTTAATAATGAATGACTAGATCAATTATGTTTATGGCCTACGAATAAGAGCAATGGGTAAAATGAAGTAGGTGGCTTGTTAAGAATCATAAGTAACTTCAAATTATTCATGAAAACATAAACATGATGAACCTAACATGGTGAAAGTGAGTAAATTAATGAATCCTAATGTCTAATGTTACAGGTGGAATGATCCATGCACTGAAGATTTCATCAGACTAATGAAAGAAATAATGAGTACATTATATACATTATTTAATCCCCCATAGAAGAGAGATATAAAACTAAGTTCATGGCATCTTTTTCTACCTCTTCATTTTGTGGAATTTCAATTTTTTGTTTCTTTTCATTGGCCCACTCTTTATCCTGATTGAAGAGTATGCTTGGGCTTCACTATAACAAATCAATATTTTTTTAGAGAGGCATGGATGTGCATTCCTGCACTTTTATTTGCATAAGATAATACATGAATACATGGTGTAAGAATGAATGATGCAAAAGATATGCAATCTACATGGGGTTGTTATGCAACTAGATGATATGCACAAAAGAATTTTTTTTAGATGTAACTAATGCAATAAAAAGAAGCTAACTATCATGTCACCTATCATCCTATGCAATGCAATCAAAAGAAAATGATTTTGATTAATTGATCATCTTAATGGGTGGATCAAAATCGATGGAAAAATGAATAGAATCACAAGATTAAGAGACTATGCCTTTCTTAAGTTATGTTATGTCCCTCGATATTAACATGTGTATAGCATAGACTTAGGATTTATTTCTAAAACTTCAATTTAAGTCCTTGTTAATTGTTTGGTAAGTTAAGGCTCAAACCCCATCATCATCCACTAATCATGGATAATTAAGACTTCGATTCATATCAAACGTCCTTAAGTTGACTTTCCCATACACTTCCTCTGGGTGATGGTACCTTAAGAATTTCAACTAAGCCAAACTATTTTTTTTTCTCATTTTTTAAATTTCATTGGACCGACATAGAAGAACTGATTTATTATGACAAAGATAGAAATCATGCTTATATTGCTCCACAGTTACACTAGATATATATGGATCCTACAAACTCGAAATAATAAAACTAAAAAGCAAATAAAAGATAGAGCTATTTGAGCACCCCTCAAAGATTTAACTTGTTTATGTCCTCATAGTCAGAATTCAACCAAAGCGGTGGAATAGTGGTACTGGATCAAAATGGTGGTGGTTGTTGCATGTTTGGATCATGGGGGTAGAAAGTGTCCTGAAAACTTGGGGGATGCTACGGCATCTATGGAGGTTGTGGGTAGTTGCAAAAATAACCTTGACTCAAAATTTGTCGAAAAATGACTTCTAATAATTCCCCATCCTCTATAGGAAAGAATGCATGTTTTCTTGGTTGTCCAGGAGAAGTCGCTCATTTCCAAAGATGACATGTTGATTCTAGTATATTCATCCTTGGACATATTGAATGCCAACCAATGTGGTTGTTTGTTGTTGTTTCCCCTGGTGAATTTCCTATAACATCGCATACATACCTTCCATTGAGTATGGGTCTTCATTCTAGGTAGGTGGTGGAGCAGTAGAGCTGGAAGCACCATGTCCTCTGCAATGCTTGTAGATGACCTACCGCCTAATGAATGACATGGTTGCCTCTTCATATTCTTCTTCTTCCTATTGTTGATGCTTCTACTGATCCTGCTTGACATTGTCATCTTTTACCTCTTCCCCCATTGCGTCCTCCCTCGGCCACCACAGGTGTCCCATCCCTTGTAGGCTGAAGATGGGGTCAGGGAGTTCCCTTTCCCACCACTGTTGCTGGACTGTACAACAAGCATACAACTTTCCATGGTTCTTGGTGGAGAGGTGGGCTCTCTTGAAATGCTTGGCGTCCAACTTAGAGGAAGTCCTCAAGAGGTTGTAGGTGGAGAGGTCGAGGTTGAGATGCATAACAATTGAAGTAATGAGCCCTCCATAAATGGATTGGGGGCTTCCTATGCACTTTCTATTGAACTTCCAACATATGTTGGGAGGAAGAAGGAACTGAGGTCGACCTTCTCTTCACCTAGAGTCAATAAGGCCCAAAGGAACCTATTGTACCTTCCCCTGCCCCTATATGGACCTAGAGAAGATCGTGTTGGTGAGATAGCAGTGCAGAATCTGAGCAAATTGATGCTCGATGTCAATGATAGAGTTCATGTGCCAACTGATCATGTAACCCTATGGCAAGTCCAAAAATAGCCCCCGTGCTCGTGAGTAGTAAAAATCATTGGTGGTGTAGTGCACTTTCCCTATTGACCACCCATATATGGTGTTGAATTCTACCAGCTTCAAGTGATGAGGAGTGTTGAAGAGGCAAAACTCTACCCATCCTTCATGCCATCCTTCCCCATTCTCAGGGATGCAACATACCTCTAGAGATTCCAAGAACTCACAAATGATCTTTTGGTAGGTGGTCCAATCATTAAAGAAAGGGTGATCGCCGACCATGCCTTGGTCAACATAGATATGACAAAGGCTCTAAGTGAAGCATGTTTTGGAGATGAAGGCACGATCTCCATACGGTGTTGGGATCAACTCCCTCTTCATTAAGAAGATGTATATCTTCCTCTGATCTTCATTCACATAAGCCACATGTGCCGACTTGGGCACCATTATGGTGGCTACAACTACCTAGGAAGAAGACCATCATGTCGCCATCGAACCAGAATGAGAAAGAGACGGAAGATAGAGAGGGAAGACTTTGATCGACTAGAAGTACTGGCACTACTCTACTTGCAAGGGATGTGGTGTGGGTGTGATTGAAACACCACCCACACCCTTGATTTTATAGCTATTGAATTTCCTTCAGGAACTGAGTCGGTAGTACCAACATGTGTCGGTAGTACTGACTTCTCCCTTGGGGTCCGTGTGAAGTTGCTACCAATTATTGACACCGACACACCTCATTTGTTGATATCGCATTGTGTGGATTTCCCTCTTTTGGTAAAACTGACAAATGTTGGTACTAACTACTAGTGAAGGTACATGTCGGTTCGGTAATACCTACTATTGTATGGGGATAATCTTGATCATTGATGTGCACATCCACATATTCTAGTTAATAAATGTCGGTACTACCAAATAGTGTGTCGGTAGTACCGAGATGACTTTTTCTCAATCCTATCGAATGAATTCAGTATCACCGACTACATGTGTTGGTAGTATCGAGTCTTTAACATTCTCGATACTCTCAAACGGCCTCCCAGTATCCCAAACCTAGAACGTCGCACAACTGTCATAACTACCGACTAGCGTGTCAGTTGTACCGAGCCTACACTACGAATATGGATCGTCTTTACATGAAGTCGGTGCTACTGACCTCCACATCGGTAGTACCGAGTGAATTTAGACATTCCTATTGGAAAACGATAGTGTGAGTGACTTGCTTGTCGATAGTACCAACTTTTTTTCTCCCCTATTGATCTGCACCCATTGTTCCAGTACCACTGAGTGCATGTCTGTAGTACTAACTTTTATTATGTCTGCACACTAAACCAAACTGATCAAGGTACCTTCTTTTACATTGAAAAATATAAAATGCAACTAGAACAATGAAGTATACTAAAAACAAATGTACAAAGCAAAATCCAAATATAAAAAAAAAATGAAAATTGGGTTACCTCCCAATAGGAGCTCTTATTTTACATCCTAGGCTCAATGGTCAAATCCGAAAAGAATCAGTGAATCTCAAGGAGATTCAACTCCTCTCCCTCACATTGAAAATCTCCCCCAAAATAGTGTTTCAGCCACTGTCCATTTACTATGAATGGATCAACTCCATTGCTAATCTCCACTGCTCCATAAGGTAATGATTTAACCACCACAAACGAACCAATTCATCTAGACTTCAATTTCCCAAGATGCAGTTTCAAACTTGAATTGAATAGAAGCACTTTTTGCCCTAGAGTGAATACTTTGTGCAAGATATGGCGGTAATGAATCTTCTTAGTTCTGCCCTTATAGATTATTGAACTTTCATAGGCATTTAGCCTAAGATCATCCAACTCATTTAGCTCCACATTCTTTTCTTCCCTTTGCCATCAAGATTATAGTTCAAATTTCACAAGGCCCATGCTCCTATTCCATTGGTAGATGACAAGCTATCCCATAGACCAGCCTAACTGGAGTTGTTCCTATCAGTATTTTATAGGCTATCCTATATGCCCAAAGAGTGTCATTTAGTTGCATGCTCCAATTGGTCCTATTAATTGAGTCTGTCTTTGCTAAAATCTTCTTAATTTCCCTATTAGACACCTCAATTGTGATAAATTGGAATTTTAGGGAAAATTTAAAGTGAGGAATCAAGTATTCAATTATGGACTCTTTTACATCGATAAGGGTTGATTAGAGATGTGACATATGATTGAGTTCAACTAGGATGATGGCTTTTGTAAGTTCATTTAAGTATTTATGTGATTAAACATGTTACAGTGATATACATAAATCTTAATGGTTGAAGAGTGATTCCAAAATTCCATCGTGATTGTGCTAAGTGAGTTTAAGTTGTTCGGCTATAGTTATAGATCAAATCATAATTATCTTTGATCATGCTAATATGAGATATGATGTTCTTTGGAATAAAGATTTAGTAGGTCAAGATGAGTATATGTTTGGAATTTTAATTCTAATTGATATTCAAATTTAGTGATATGTAAGATTTATGATACCATATTATTTGATTACATAGGAATGAGAAATATACTCTACAATTTTATTAGCTGGTCACGAGGCATTTGTTCCCATCATCTCCCAGTTCCAAAATCTGAGGAGCAGGTGGCCACAATCTAGACTCTTAAGGAAGTAGTCATGATGATGAATCTGGGAAACTAGCTAAGTACGCTCACTCTGCCACACTCTCTGGATCTAAACAACCCCTCACAAACCTCTTAGGGTAGGGAGAAGAGAGATACCAACATCTTATTTCAGTCACTTGTCCACTACCATACGCATCAAGTTGCACGAAGAAGAAGGATGGGAGCAGAGAGGACAATAGAGGAAGAGTAAGACCTAAAAAGAAAGGTCTTGGTTAGAGGGGCTTCACCCCAGCTACTCCTTTGTCTTTCTGACTAGCAGAAGATGGAGGAAGGCATGAATCTCAGGGAGTTCAGCCACTTATAATCTTCACATGTAAATACGCCTATGGTTTTCATGAGTCTATAGAAATCTCTGAGATCTCAAGAGATCAAGGCAACCTTGAAACTTGGTTGCACTACTCCTTCTCCTACCACTCGAGCTTCCGCACCGCATTTGGCTTTCCTCAACAACAACTTTCAACCCCGGCATGTTGGAGCATCACGGTCTTCCCACCCGTCATTGCAAGCGGATGAGATCCACCACCACCCTGGAGCATCTTGGACCCCTCAAAGCCTTAAAAGGAGGTTTGGATCCCATGTTGCTCCTCATCGGAGCTCATAGCTAGGCCAGAGCCACAACCGGAGGCCTACGCGTGGAGTTGGAAATGAAAAGATGAAGGGCTGGTAGTCGAGCAATCCTTGACACATAGGTCCCGCTGGCACCCTCTAGGCTAACTGCTCACAACAACGCCACAGTAGATGAATCACGCAGGAGTCGAGAATGACGGTGAAGATAGGGTCGTCAGGTCTAGCGGTGACTTGACCAGCCGCCACACTCCTATTACCCACATCGAAGGTGATAAAGCTCGTATGATGAAGTTCAAGTCATCGTTCACCAAACTTTGTCCTCATGGCGGTCCCCTTGTGTCTCACACACAGAGAAGAAAATGAGATAGAACCTCCATCAACTAACCTTGCATCGGCGGCCGCGGAACATAGGAGCACCTTACCCCAGATCTCCATCTAGTGGAAGAGGTGGTCGGAACCATGTAGAAGGCCTCTATGAGATTTTAAGGACAATCATCGACTAGAAAATATGTTTGCTACCTCCAGGACTCCTCGTTGCTTCCTTCCCGTGTAGCGGCGCCCTAGATAGAACTCAGAACCAGCGATCGTAGAGCGGAGAATGCACGCTGGCATCGGTTGTGCTTGTGTTCATGCAAGAGAAGAGACAACGCAAGTTGGGTCTAGAGAAAGCATGGCTGAACCGACCAGCTCAGCCTTTCCTAAGCTGAGCACTGCGCCCCTGAGGAGCCATGTGGGAGATTGTGATTGGTCTATAAGGTAAATCGTTATATATCTCAAATAAACACATGTGATCTTAGAAAATGTATTATGAATACATCCAGTACTCTAATAATTTTCCAAAAATATTCCCGCACTCAAGAAAATGTCTCCTTTGTTAGTAGATCCCTAAATCAGGCTTTTGAATAACATTATATGGTTATTTCTAATATAGATTCTTATGATCCATTTTAGGGTTAATAAAATGGAAAAATTAGTAAATTATGCAGATTAAATTTAAGAAAAATATTATAGAACCCTAGTATGATTAGGAAACTAAGTATGGACTCTAATCTTGAAGTTATCTTAAAATATTACATCTTTCTTAATTAATGACTAATTAAAGGCTTTTTTCCTCATTTTAATTCTAGAAAATGGACTAAGAATCAGAAAAATTATGAAATTTGAACCATACCTAAATAATGACTTCAAGATCAGTAAAAAATACCAGGGACCAGTTAAGCTCAGTTTGAACCTAGGTTTGGCTAAAATCTAGTTTAGACCTAAATAATCAAGACTAATGATGTTCATTTGTTAATGATGGTTAATTTCTATTTATCAGGTGATTACCGAATTATCTAGATGATCATGGATGTGATAAGAACCTCTGAACTTAGGTACATGGATATAGGTATAAGACTATTTTTTGTTGGATGATAACTATGAGTAATTGCTTACAAGTATTTGAATATGTTATTGGATGTACATCTATATGTATTGTCATTTCCTCCTTGAACATTAAGAACACTAAGGAAAGAAAATGGAATGTCATTACTTATGCTTCATTAATCTCCCTATTAGAGAGGAAAAGTATTAATGTTGACTAGCACCTCCCTAATGGTACAAGGTACGCGGGGAGATCCCTAATGGTACAAGGTACGTGGGGAGATCCCTAATGGTACAAGGTACGCGGGGATAGGGCCCAATAATATATGTTTGTGCTAAGTTCACCATAGTAATACATGGCCATTGAAATATGATTAATAATTTGGGTTTACCTAATTTTCTGCCTTAAATAATGCTTTCCTTTTCTTTCTTCTTTTTCAAGTATTTTAAATATGTGAGCATAGTATAGTATCTTTCAACCACGTACTAACTTTATGTTGATTCGTCTGTTTCATGTATTTTCTAGGTTCAGATCTAGCATGGGAGAAGAGATAGGAAGTGAGCAATGTTCATGTTGTACCTAATGTCTAAGATCTTGTGAGCATACATGTTCTGATTATGTGTAAAATTCTCTTTCAATACGTAATTGTAAGTTGTAATCAGACAATTTGTAATATACATGTTGAATGTTGAGAATGTTATGTCGTATGCATTATAGTTGTATGTTCATGTATTCGTATTATGCTTCTGCATTGCTCTCTGAAACAATTAGCTAAAATTTTCAGATTTGTCCTCTCGGGCCTTCCAAGGTTCAAGATGGTACAATCTGGGAACATTACAGTTGGTATCAGAGCATGAACAATAGCTACACCTGACAATTTCTCACCAAGAAATATAAACTAAATTTAACCTTTCACTTAAACCCTAGAAACTTAGTAAGTTGTTCTATAGGAATAAGGTATGACTTAGCCTCTAAGTTTGAACCTAGATGTTTGAGAACTAGGTTTTGACAAGTGTGTGAAATCCTTTCCATATCGATCTCATATGTATTGGGTAGCTACACTAATCTACACCATGTTCTTGCCATTTCACTAGGTGACATGGCACTGGACTATCTACTGTGTGTGGGACACTCATTTTGCTGATTTGGTTTTGTTTTCCAATTGACTCGAGCCTTGACAGTTTTCTCTGACGTCTACTTTCTCAGAGAAAAATTATATAATATTTTAATATATATATATATATATATATATATATATATATATATATATGTAAATATAAAAATGTGTCCCTCACACTGGAGAGTAGTTAGTGTTCATGACAGCTGAGTGAAAGGGAGTGACATCAGTCTCGAAGAGAGAGTAGTCTAGATTAGATGTCTAGAGCCTTACCAGATATTTGACAGTTAGAGTAGATGATATATTGATAGATGATATAAGCAAGGCTGATTAATATAAGTTTGATATTGATGATATATGTTGTATTATATTGGTTCAAGTTGTATATGAGTTCTAATACATTTCAAAGAAATATGAGCTATGTCTTAATACTGAAAGTATGTAGGTTGTCCCACTTAAGATGAGCTAAGTTTAAGATAAAGTTGTATATGCATGAGCCTCAAGCTCTTTTACAAAGGAGGACCTCTAGAGTTAGGACAAGATACGTGGTGAACTCCAGAAAGAGTGAAACCCACAAGGAGAGGGTCATAGGACCTACCCTATAATATATGAAGATATGAGATATATGTGATATGATGTGTCCTAAGCTGGGTTACTCCTGAGTAGATGAATTGAGTTTTTTTTTGCATGATTCAATCCTATATGTGAGAGTTGGGTAAAAACATGATAGGTAGGTGATCAAAATGAAAAATTAAATCCTTTTAATTGACTTAGGTCCTAGCTTGAGTGACATATGTTTGTGAATCTCATCATTAACTGCAAGTGAGGCGATATATGAAATGCTAATTCTTAGAGTAAACTGCCTTTTGCAAAAGATACTCATGTATGTTGATCCCTCCTCTTCTTTTTCTTAATATATGATGCTAGAAACCTCACTTGAGCTATAGAGATGATTTTAAAATCATGATAAGCTTGACTTGATATATTCCATTTCCCTGCATATCATACACGAAAGATATAAGTTTGAAATCATGAACTTCAATTAGAGGTATCCTTGGATCACAAATTACATGATCAAATGTAGTTCTTAGCCCCTAGTTTATTTGAATCTAAGTTTCTAGTTTGAGAATAAATCACACATTAGGGTGACACCCTAATATTAAAGCATGTGAAGCCATCCCTTCTCTAATGATGAAATCCTATTACAATGTTGATCTCAAACCAAAATAAGTATGTGAAGTGTGAAAATTTTGACTAGTAAATAATGTGAAGTCTTGTAGAACCTTACATAGGTGCGTAGGGTGAATGATGAATCCTTAAATAATACCTTCTCAACTACATAAGTATGAATAAAACCATGTTTTGTGTGAAATAGGGGATGTAAATCCTAAAATAAAAGAAGATCAAGTCATGACTAAGACATAAAATGATGCTTCAACCCATATAAAGTGGGGTGGGTACACCTAGATGATAACTTAGGGTACATCTAGAACTATGATATCCTGGGCACCAAGAAGCGATGACTATATGAATTTGGGCCTCTTAATATCAACTTGAGTATAAAATCAATTGAATTTCGAGGACAAAATTCCATATAAGGTGGGGTGAATGTGATAACCTAGAATTTTAGGGAAAGTTTAAATTGAGGAATCGAGTATTCGATTATGGACTCTTTTACATCGATAAGGGTTGATTAGAGATGTGACATATGATTGTGACATCTGATTGAATTGAACTAGGATGATGGCTTTTGTAAGTTATTTTACGTATTTATGAGATTAAACATGTTGTAGTGATATACATAAATCCAAATGGTTGAAGAGAGATTATGAAATTCCAACATGATTGTACTAAGTGAGTTGAATCTGTTCGGATATAGTTATAGATCAAATGATAATTATCTTTGATCGTGCTAATCCTAGATATGATGTTATTTGGAATAAATATTTAGTAGTTCAAGATGAGTATATGTTTGAAATTTTAATTCTAATTGAGATTTTGATTTAGTGATATGGAAGATTTATGATACTTGATTATTTGATTACATAGGAATGAGAAATATACTTGACAATTTTATTAACTGGTCATGGGGCACTTGTTCCCATCGTCTCCCAGTTTTGAAATCTGAGGAGCAGGTGGCCACAATCTAGACTCTTAAGGAAGTAGTCATGACGATGAATCTGGGAGACTTGCTAAGTACGCTCACTCTGCCACACTCTCTACATCTAAACAACCCCTCCCAAACCTCTTAGGGTAGGGAGAAGAGAGATACCAACATCTTGTTTCAGTCACCTGTCCACTACCATAAGCATCAAGTTGCACGAAGAAGAAGGGTGGGAGCAGAGAGGACAATAGAGGAAGAGTAAGACCTGAAAAGAAAGGTCTTGGTCAGAGGAGCTTCACCCCAGCTACTGATTTGTCTTTCTGACTAGAAGAAGATGGAGGAAGGCAGGAATCTAAGAAGGTCATCTGCTTATACTCTTCACATGTAAATACAACTACAGTTTTCATGAGTCTACAGAACTCCTTGAGATCTCGAGAGATCAAGGAAATCATGAAACTTGGTCGAACTACTCCTTACCCTACCACCCGAGCTTCTGTACCGACTGTCAACCCCATCGTGTTGGAGTAGTAGGGTCTTCCCAGTCGTGATTGCAAGAAGATGAGATCCACCACCACCCTACAACATCTTGGACCCCTCACAGCCATACAAGGAGGTTTGGATCCCATGTTGCTCCTAATTAGAGCTCATAGCTAGGCTGGAGGCACAGTCGGAGGCCTGCGAGTGGAGTTGGTAATGAAAATACAAATGGCTGGTGGTCAAGCAATCTGTGACACGCATGTCCCACCAGCACCCTCCAGGCTAACTGCTCACAATAGAGCCGCAGCTGATGAATCATGCAAGAGTCGAGAACGATGACGAAAATAGGGTCGTCGGGTCTAGCGATGACTTGACCAGCCGCTGCACTCCTATTACCCACCTCAAAGGTGAAGAAGCTCTTAAGATGAGGTTCATGTCATCATTCACCAAACTCTATCATCATGGCGGCCACATGTGTCTCGCACATAGAGAAGAAAATGAGACAGAACCTCCATCAACTAACCTTGCATCGACGGTCGGGAAACATAGGAGCACCTAACCCCAGATCTCCATCTAGCTGCAGAGGTTGTCCGAACCATGTGGAAGGCCTCTCTGAGCATTGAAGGACCATCATCAGTTAGAAAATAGGTCTGCTACCACCAGGACTCCTCACTGCTTCCTTCCCATGTAGCGGCGCCCTAAATAGCCCTTAGAACCAGCGATTGCAGAGCGGAGAACGCACGTCAGCATCGGATGTGCTTGTGTTCATACGAGAGAAGAGACAACGTGAGTTGGGTCTGGTGAAAGCCTGGTTGAATAGGCTGACTCAACCTTTCCTAGGCTAAGCACTGCACCCCTGAGGAGCCATGCGGCAGATTGTGATTGGCCTAAAAGGTAAATCATTATATATCTCCAATAAACACATGTGATCTTAGAAAATATATTATAAATAGATCCACTACTCAAATAATTTTATAAAAATATCCCCAAACTCAATAAAATGTCTCCTTTTTTAATAGATCCCTAAATCAGGCTTTTGAATAACATTATATGGTTATTTCTAATATATATTCTTATGCTCCATTTTAGGGTTAATAAAATGTAAATATCAGTAAATTATGCATATTAAATTTGAGAAAAATATTGTTGAACCCTTGTATGATAAGGAAACTAAGTATGGACTCTAATCTTGAAATTATCTCAAAATATTATGTATTTCCTAATTAATGACTAATTAAAGGCTTCTATCCTCATTTTAATTCTGGAAAATGGACTAAGCACAGAAAAATGATGAAATTTGAACTAGACCTAAATAATGACTTCTAGATCAGTAAAAATAATATCAGTGACCAGTTAAACTCAGTTTAAACCTAGGTTTGGATAAACTCTAGTTTGGACCTAAATAATCAAGGCTAATGATGTTCATTTGTTAATGATGGTTAATTTCTATTAATCAGGTGATGACCAGATTATCTAGGTGATCATGGATGTGATAAGAACCTCTGAACTTAGGTACATGGATATATATATAAGACTAGTTTTTGTTGGATGATAACTATGAGTAATTGCTTGCAAGTATTTGAATATCTTGTTGGATGTATATCTATATGTATTGTCATTTCCTCCTTGAACATTAAGAACACTAAGGGAAAAAAATGGAATGTAGTTACTTATGGTTCATTAATCTCCCTATTAGAGAGGGAAAGTATTAATGTTGACTAGCATCTCCCTAATGGTATAAGGTATGCGGGGAGATCCCTAATGGTACAAGGTACGCGGGGATAGGGCCCAATAATATATGTTTGTTCTAAGTCCACCATAGTAATACATGGACATTGAAATATGATTAAAAACTTGGGTTTACCTAATTTTACACCTTAAATAATGCTTTCTTTTTCTTTCTTCTTTTTCAAGTATTCTAAATATGCCAGCATAGTATAGTATTTTCAACCACGTACCAACATTATGTTGATTCATCTATTTCACGTATTTTCTAAGTTCATATCTAGCATGGGAGAAGATATAGGAAGTGAGAAATGTTCAGGTTGTACCTAATGTCTAAGATCCTATTATCATACATATTCAGACTATGTGTAAAATTCTCTTTCAATATGTAATTGTAAGTTGTAATCTAACATTTTGTAATATACATGTTGAATGTTGAGAATGTTATGGTGTATGCATTTTAGTTGTATCTTCATGTATGTGTATTATGCTTCTGCATCGCTCTCTGAAACAATTAGCTAACATTTTCATATTTGTCCTCTCGGGCCTTCCAAAGTCCGAGACAGCAAAATCTGGGGACATTACATCAACCTACTCATGGTTTTGTGGGTGACATGGGGTACTTACCTTGTGCCTCACTCCGTACTTTCTCAATAAGGATCAAAATTTTCTATTAGTGGAGTGTGATCCCCATTGCTTATAATAACTCTTGGTACCCCAAACCTATAAAAAAGGTGGTCTTTCACAAATCTGTAAACAACTCGAGTGTCATAGGTGTGAGTTGGAATCACTTCCACCCACTTAGATACATAATAAACTACAAGCAACATATATTAATTGGAATTAGAAGACACAAAGGACCCATGAAAGATATTCCCCATTAATATAAAAACCTCAACTTCCTAAAAGATGTGTCAGGGCATTTCATGTCTCATAGATATATTTCTTGCACATTGACATGCATCACAATTACACACAAAATTGTAAGCATCTTTAAAAAGATTAGGCCAATAAAACCTACTTTCTAGCACCTTTGATGTTGTCCTAAAACTAGCATGGTGTCCCCCAGTAGGTAGGGAGTGACAGTGTGTCAAGTACTCTCAAACTCAGACTCAACTACACACTTCCTCCAAATCCCATCCCTACACTATTTGAGAAACATGGGGTCATCCCACACGTAGAATATCAGAGAATGGAAAATTTTATTTTTGTCTTGATATACCCAGTCTTCTAGAAGCTCGAGACAAGCCAAGTAGTTCACAATGTTTGCAAATCATAGGTCCTTATTCTTAATGGCAAATAACAATTCATTTGGAAATACTTCTACTATGGGTATATCTAGATCTTTCTCAACCACTCTTTCTAGTCTAGACAAATGATCTTCCACTACATTTTTCGTCCCTACTTTATCCTCGATTTCAATATCAAACAAGTACAGTAGAAAAATCCATCTTGTCTACCTAGGCTTGGCATCTTTCTTTTGTAGCAGATACTTTATTGTTGCATGGTCAGCCCACATGATAACCCTTTCCCCAATTAAATATAAGCAAAAATTTTCAAAAGCAAAAATGTTACGACCCCGCCTCCCGGTAACCCCAATCAAGGGAGAATGAAAGGTCAGCGCCGTTAACCAATAACCCAGATCAAAGGTTCAACAAATAATCATTAAAAATTATTAAATTATACCAACTATACTGAAATATGGTAAAAAATAAAAACTTTGCACAAACTAGGATTCCAAGCGTTCTATCCACACAGATACTAATCTATCTAATCCTCCTTTGCACTTTAATTCTCATTTAGTACCACATATGCTACTTTACTGTTTGTTCTTTTCATTGTACCTAAAACACCGACAAACAAAACGTCGGTCAGCAAGAAGTTGGTATGTGGGGGAAACAATAATCATGCAAATATGTTAACAATGAAATCATTCAATTAATCATTTAACAACCAAGATTACGTTTTAAGCCAAACTACTCAATCCATACCTATCCACAACTCTGTGTTGTCCCTGTAAGGACTTATATAATACCTTTGTAAAGGTAGAGTCGCATGGCACCACCCAAAGGTAGCCCAATATCTAACTCACTGTGACTTGATGGACCTACCCTCTAGGTAGCCATATACTAAGTCATTCCACGACCTAATGGACCTACCCTCTAGGTAGCCATATACTAGGTCAACCATTAAGACACAGAAGGGACCAGGATCTGAGCTAGTAGGCACATATATTATGTGATAGTCATATTCACATTATAGTTTGCATGAACTAAATTCATTCAACAGTTTATTTCAATTCATCGGTGAAAATCTCGGAAAACCTCGGAAATCTATCTCAAGATATTCATAAGCGTAACCACATACCTGATTTGATGAATTCACAAGTATTAAGTAATTCCATCCAAGAAAGCAATCCAAGCAAGCAATTCAACAACCACATAATTCCTGATAAGAATATGTACTCTATTTATTACACACTTTATCAAGAATCTACTTTAATGACTTGGATTCACTTTCTAGGGTTTTTGTATCCATTTTAGGGTTTCATTTTTCAATTAGGGTTTCCCTTCATATTTTACCATATTAAACCCTGATTTTATGCCATTACTCATAAACCCTAATTATCTCATCTATTCTTCAATATTAAGGTTATCTTAACAACATATAACCCTATTTCCATATTAAAGGCACATTAATCATCAATTAATTTCATTAAGCTTCTTTTATATTAAAGCTACTATTTTTATCCTTTTAATCCAAGGAAAGATCATTAAGGCCAATTACTATGTTTAGGTTTCCCTGTATTGACAACTCAACAAAGAATTATAGTTCGATTCTCAAAGGAACCCTAATTACTACATTTCTCATCGTTAATGTTAAAAAAAACTAATTTATTAAATTATCCACAATTGTGATCTTTTATACTCCAATAGGATTTATAACAACATAACTCTGTCTTATTCATGGATTTGCACGATTAAAACCATTAAAAATCATATTCTCCTAAATTAGGGTTTCTAAGCCCATTAATGCAAACTTAGGTATATGAAACCCTAAATTAAGCCAATTATGCACCAAGATCATTCTTTTAGATCTAAATCATCTTTTTTATTATCACTAGGTTAATATTCGCTCAAAATAATTAGATAACATCATTATATTCAACTATCATCAATTCTAAGGGTTTTTCATTAATTAAACCATTAAAGATGATAATTGTGTACACTTTTTGGATTGCAATCAGAATCTGGCTTCAATTATATTTTTAATAGATTCCTTGAATTTTTCTGATCCACTTTCATATATATATATATATTGTCTCCATACGATTTATTGAAAATTAGATAGATTTTTTGCAAGAAAATTACTTGTGGGCCAATGATAGTGCGCCACATCAGCAGTGCGCTCCCCGCGTAGCCAGGCCGGTTGTTCATCTTTGCCCCTATACCCCTGCCTTTGGGCCACGCACGCCCGAGGGTAAGAAGGGAAATTTGTCTAATCATCTTCAACCTCACCTCGCTCTGCCCCGCGAGCAGCAGCCCGTTGGATGGGTCAACTCCAAGGTTGACCTCACATTTCTCGATCGTTGGGAGGCAAGTATCGACGCGATCCTCTCCGATAAGACTTGCCGAACTCGATCATGAGGTTGGATTGTCTTGGGGAGGCACAAATCAAAAGATAGGTGGGGAGCTCTCTCTTGGTCGAAAAGATGGAACAGAAGGGAAACTCATCCCTTCGGCGTCGATGCACGGTCTGGGAAAGGGACCAAAGGCCTCGTGACACCTCGCGCATCCTGTGGTAGCCTTTCCAGGAAACATAGGGTGTATATATATATATATATATATATATATATATATATATATATATATATATATATATATATATATATATATATATATATATATATATATGTAACACGATTCACAGAAAGATGCTGTTATGAGCAGGTTTGGGCAAAACATCCAAGTTTTCCGAAATCCTATCTAACATGGTTTGTTTGATCCGCAAACTTCTCCCGATCTCAATGGGAATGTTTCCAAAATCTCTCGTGGACCAGAGAAATAGAAAATCAAAGAGATAGATTCTTCCAGTCTCCCAATCCGCCTAGAACTGGGCAAAGTCCAGTCTCTGTTGGATCTAGGATCTACAGTTCAGGTTATTCGCGCGACTTGCAACAGATTTTCCTAATTTATTGAAATCGTGACATATAATGGAAATCCCTCTACTTTAGGGATTTTTCAAAAATCAATAACTCACAAACCGTATATCCAATCGATCCCAAATTTTAAGGGAAAGTCTAAAAGGACTTAATCTACTTACATTCAAAGTTTGAAGCCGAAATTTAATAGGAATAATTCATTTCCTTCATTTACAAGTCAATGAATTAATTATATATATATTTCTCACATATTTTCTCTTTCCTCTGTCATTAAATTATTATTATGAGTTCCTTGAACCTCAAGGAACCTTAATGTCTCGAAATCCCATCTTGGGAATATTCCTCAACCTTTTACTTATCCATTTTCTTATTATCTTACGTATTTCCTTAATGACTTCTCTTTATCTTTTACTTCCTCTTTCCTTTTTTTATTTCAATTTCTTTTATTAGAAATCACATGCAAACGAATTTTACTCAATTGTGGCCCTATAGCCAATAAAGCCCACAAAGCAACCAATCAAGATTATTTTGAATGGAATCCATTTATTCAAAACAAATCATATCATTATTTGTTCAATTATCTTTAATATGAGAAATTACATTTCTCACCAATTGAACCCAAAAAAATTAGGGTTATAAAATCCTTCCCCTCTTATAGGAATTTTGTCCTCAAAATTCTATCAAGCAAACAAACAATTCAGGATAAGACTCTTCCATATCCATCATTTGCCCCGATGTGGCTTTACCGAACTCATGGCGCTTTCAAAGAACCTTTATCATCACATATTCCTTTCTCTGAGTTCTTTTCATCTTGGCGTCTTTAAACTGCACAGGTGACTCAGGCCATTTCAGCCTCCCTTGGGGCTCACTAGGTTCATTGTTTAGCTCATGGTCTGGGTACCTCACATAGTGCTCTAAATTGGACACTTGGAACTCATCACACCTTTCTTTATCTTGAGGGGTAAGGTTATCCATAACCTTCTCCACCAATCCATCTCAAATGGACCCATGTATCGGGGACTTAGCTCTCTTAGCTATAACTTAGAGCGGTCGGATTTTCGCATCACATATTCTCCAACAGTGAACTGCATGTCAGTCTACCTTGCATCTGCTCACGACTCTTGTCGTCTCTAGGATCCTTTCAGCCATTGCACGATCAAAGCGACTTCATCTACACACACTGTGGTCCCCCCTTTTTTTTAACCATCACGTGGCCCTTTCACCAACATCACCTTACTGAAGTGGTGACCGACACAACCTCCCTTACAGAGCTTCTTTAAAAGCCGATACTGGCTATGGTGGTTATCTTGCATAGGACAAGAACTGTCTCTAGTTATCACCCCAAATGAGCACATACATTCTCATCAGACCCTTTAGTCTGGATCATACTAACCATTAGTTAGGGGTGATAAACTGTACTAACATTGAGTTCTTCATGTACCTACTTCCACCTTTTGGAAGGGAACCTTTAGGTCATACTCAAGAACTTTTGAACTCGCTTCATGGTGTAGTTGCACCATCTCTCTCATGGGTAGTTCAACCAGATCTATCCCTTGATAGAACTCTTTCTTTCTCATGTCATCTAGGTAAGGAAATCTACCATAACCCATATTGCTTCTCGACCTTCCTTGGTCCAGGGGAGACCTATCACAACATCCATAGTGATGAACTCCCATTCCCTCTCGGGAACTCTTTATCCTCTATATCAATGCACTGGGTTACCGGTGCTCATCCTTCACCCTCTGTCATGCATGGCCACATACCACCTACATCCACATCTTAAGCATCCAAAGTGCTACTGTCACTTATTATCTTCATGGTATGGTGTATGGTGATCTTTAAATCATGATCTCCTGTATGTCATTATTCTTCAAGATCAATACCTCAAAAACCCTAAACCATTCTATCAGGGTTTCATCCCCTTCTTTTCCAAAGGAGGCACTTGAGGTTCTACCACCATCCTTTCATCGTATCAAGGACTAGACTGGCTAACCAAACAACCCTTAACTTTTCAATGTATCTTGTTACATCTGAGTGTTATCCAAACACCTTTCCTTTCCAAACTTAGGGTTAGACAAACAACCTCTTCTAGCTTCTAGTCAAACAAGTCATATGTATCTCAACCAGAGCATCCATTACCACTTCACATCCTTAGGTATTAGGTAACATTGAAGACATACACTTCCATGTATTTCACTTATCATCTCACCTCAAACTCTATGTCTATCTTTATTAAGAACACTCTCTGATTTCATCATCATGGTGATCAAACTCAACCTGGTATAACTTGTAAGTTCCACTTAGCTCATGATAAAAACATCCTCATAAGGTGACTACCTCATTCCTCTTAGTGTTTGCAAACCATCCATGTATCATTCACTTTACCAGGGTAAGTTATCTTCTCTATCCCCATTTCTCATGGAAACATTCCAACCTACATCATTTCTTATCCTTGGTGTATAGCATGCGTAATGTCCTATCTCTCACCCCCATAACAAGAGGAAATAAGCATTTGGATGTAGTCCAAATATAGAGTTCTTCCTATTATAAGAGTGGAGATGGTACATCCCACCTTACCAATACACCTTTACATCTAAGTTGCAATGTGCCACATATGTCTCTACATCACAGACATCATGACATCAAACTATTCTTGAACCTAATGAGGTTTATATCCTTGGTCATCTCCTCTAGGTCTATAGGGTACCGGCTCTTTTGGGGTCATCCCTCTTCCCTCATGCATCAAAAGAGTGCCCTACTCATCTGCCCTTTGGGTCCCATGATTTCATGAAGGTGATCAATCTCCTAACCCATGGCCCTCAGACAATGATAGTTGTTACCTCCCAACCCTATGGTCATGTGCAACTGGGGAATTAAGCAACTCCTACTTTCATCAGTCTTATCCCTACCTGACCCTAGGATAGACTTAGGATTCTCCATCATAGTACATGTTCACTTAGAACCTTACCCAAGTCTTCATCATCTCTCTTTCTACATTCATGGGTTGGCTTTCATCCTTTCATTGGGATCATGGCAACCTGCCTACCTTGGTCAAGCCCCATACCGGTTACCTCCATGGTAACACATCTGCATGCACTTAGAGATGGATATCTATGGGCCTACATGTTCATTCTCATACCATGTACTTTTCACTTAGCTTCTCAAGATCCTATGAGACCTCTTTAGGTTACCTTAAACTGACAAAACTGACATACACCCTACCAAAGGGGCCCCTCTCCCAGGATGGGAGGAAAACTATCTCTCGATAACAAGGTCACAAACACCCTTAGGTCTAGGGTTTACATCCTTATGCTTAACCCTAGTAAGCTATTCTGGCACAAGCAGACCATTAAACCAGGCTAGGTCATACTTGTTCTCTTTCCTCAAAATTGGATCAAGATTATACCTTCCTTTGTCATCAACTTAGTTATGAGGGGTTCATCAAACCTACCTTTAATCTGAAGGGGTTTCCCTTTTTCCTTTATACATGAGGAGTACCATGCTCGTAACTATAGCAACTTAATTCTCATCATGAGCATTAGGTACACCACTTCCCCTCTTATACCTAGGAATCCTAGGTTCACCTTTAGGTGTCAGCTACATGCTCTATCTCTTAACCATGAACCAAACATGTACAGGGTATGACATGCAATTCTTGTCATCCTTCAACTCGAGAAACACTTAGGGTTGGATCCTCCTTAAGGAAAACCAACAAGGTACAAGGCCTCATAACCTATTTACTAAACCTTTCTAGGTCTAAGGAACTCTTCTTCCTACCTCAGAAGGTAAACACCTATACCGTAGGAACATAGGTACCAGAAGCTTCATCTTTTCTCTCTAGGGTTTGGTCCCTCTAAAGGCAACTAAGATATCATCAACTTCTAGGGATCGATCATGAGGCAACCACTATCATCCATTTAGGTCGCATCATCCTCAACTCCCTATTTTTACCTCATATCTCAGAGTCTAGGTTTCCAACCTTCTTGCTTGGTTTCCTATTGTCTCTCTAGAGCTAACACTACAACCAACCTCACCATTAGAGGTCCTCTCTTCATTTAAGATCAACCTCAAAAGCATCCTCTACATGGGTGAAGCCTAGGCTCGAAATTATGTTTGCTCAAGATCATCCATATCCCCTTATGCTTATTACATAAGCTATCCATCAAACTCTCCCGGCCAGGGTTCAACCTATTGTTTGCACTATTGATACATTTTGGGTGCCTATTATGTCCATATAAGCTCATTGGGTTTCCATAAGTTCTTCTTTAACCTCATCAATGAAGGAGCTATCCTTCGCTCAAACATACACGATCCTTCCCAGGGTTGGGTCGCCAGAGGTACTAGGTCATCCATGGCTCATACGTCATCCAAGGCATGTCCATCCAAACACCCGGTCAACCATGAAATCCAACTCATCATGTCATCTATCTCTCTAACCTTCACTTAGGGTTAGGGTTAACATCATCCTCAAAGGATGTGCTAGTTCTCTACCTCCAAGACTAACTCTCTCTACTCATACTCCTACTAAGGAGTTCTATCCTCAGGTCTCTCCTGAGGGCAATGACAACTCGTGTCATATGACCTAAGCATGTATCAATTCCTTTTCGCTTACTATATTAAGCTTATGTCCATGACATCTTATTTACATGCTTTTCATTAATATGGTGGAGGATTCCTTAGACCTTATTAACCTTACCCATACCTCAAGAGGGTGAGGAGAAGAGAGAAAACCCTAATCATTAAGGTTCTTAATAGAATTTGAGTTGAGAAGGGATGAACAAGATGAGAGAGTACTAAAGGTATCTTATTTCAACTCATACCCTAAGACTTTGGCCAGGCAGTCACACGGATCTAGGAGTCCTCATATTCTGACTAGCAGTGCGGAGGAAAATATTGCCAGCCCCCAGTCGTGATCCTTTTCTAGACACCTCTGTCTTTCGGATAATCCTCTAATAACTCCCTTGGGTTCTACATAATTTGTAAAATTTAATAATTATTAAGGATTAAGTGAGGAACCTATGCTCTGCTACCAAATGTTACGACCGTGCCTCCCGATAACCCCCAATTAAGGGAGACTGAAAGGTCAGAGCCGTTAAACAATAACCCAGATCAAAGGTTTGACAAATAATCATTAACAATTATTAAACTATACCAACTATACTAAAATATGGTAAAAAATAAAAACTTTGCATACCTTTTAAAACTGGGATTCCAAAACTTCTATCCACACAGAAACTAATCTATCGAATCCTCCTTTGCACTTTAATTCTCATTTAGTACCACATATGCCACTTTACTATTTGTTCTTTTCATTGCACCTAAAACGCCAACAAACAAAACGTCGGTCAACAAGAATCTGGTATGTGGGGGAAACAATAATCATGCAAATATGTTAACAATGTAATCATTCAATTAATCATTTAACAACCAAGATTACATTTTAAGTCAAACTACTCAATCCATACCTATCCACAACTTTGTGTTGTCCCTGTAAGGACTTATATAATACATATGTAAAGTTAGAGTCACATGGCACCACCCAAAGGTAGCCCAATATCTAACTCACTGTGACTTGATGGACCTACCCTCTAGGTAGCCATATACTAAGTCATTCCATGACCTGATGGACCTACCCTCTAGGTAGCCATATACTAGGTCAACCATTAAGACACAGAGGGGACCAGGATCTGAGCTAGTAGGCACATATATTATGTGATAGTCACATTCACATTATAGTTTGCATGAACTAAATTCATTCAACAGTTTATTTCAAGCCATCGGTGAAAATCTCGAAAAACCTCAGAAATCTATCTCGAGATATTCATAAGCGTAACCATATACCTGATTTGATGATTTCACAAGTATTAAGTAATTCCATCCAAGAAAGCAATCCAAGCAAGCAATTCAACAACCACATACTTCCTGAAAAGAATATGTACTCTATTTATTACACACTTTATCAAGAATCTACTTTATTGACTTGGATTCACTTTCTAGGGTTTTTGTATCCATTTTAGGGTTTCATTTTCAATTAGGGTTTCCCTTCATCTTTTACCATATTAAACCCTGATTTTATGCCATTACTCATAAACCCTAATTATCACATCTATTCTTCACTATTAAGATTATCTTAACAACATATTACCCTATTTCCATATTAAAGGCACATTAATCATCAATTAATTTCATTAAGCTTCTTTTACATTAAAGCTACTATTTTTATCCTTTTAATCCATGGCAAGATCATTAAGGCCAATTACTATGTTTAGGTTTCCCTGTATTGACAACTCAACAAAGAATTATAGTTCGATTCTCAAAGGAACCCTAATTACTACATTTCTCATCGTTAATATTGTTAGCAAACCCTAATTTATCAAATTATCCACAATTGTGATCTTTTATACTCCAAGAAGATTTATAACAGCATAACTCTATCGTATTCATGGATTTGCACGATTAAAACCATTAAAAATAATATTCTCCTAAATTAGGGTTTTTAAGCCCATTAATGCAAACTTAGGTATATGAAACCCTAAATTAAGCCAATTATGCACCAAGATCATTCTTTTAGATCTAAATCATCCTTTTTATTATCACCAGGTTAATATTCGCTCAAAGTAATTAGATAACATCATTATATTCAACTATCATCAATTCTAAGGGTTTTTCATTAATTAAACCATTAAAGATGATAATTGTGTACACTTTTTGGATTGCAATCAGAATCTGGCTTCAATTATCTGTTGAATAGATTCCTTGAATTTTTCTGATCCACTTTCATATATATATATTGTCTCCATACGATTAATTGAAAATTAGATAGATTTTTCACAAGAAAATTACATGTGGGCCAATGACAGTGCACCGCGTCAGCAGTGCGCTCCCCGCGTAGCCAAGCCAGTTGTTCGGCTTTGCCCCTATACCCCTACCTTTGGGCCATGCACACTCGAGGGTAAGAAGGGAAATTTGTCTAATCATCTTCAACCTCACCTCGCTCTGCCCCACGAGCAGCAGCCCGTTGGATGGGTCAACTCTAAGGTTGACCTCGCATTTCTCGATCATTGGGAGGTAGGTATCAGCGTGATCCTCTCTGATAAGACTTGCTGAACTTGATCATGAGGTTGGATTGTCTTGGGGAGGCCCAAATCAAAAGATAGGCGGGGATCTCTCTCTTGGTCGAGAAGATGGAACGGAAGGGAAACTCGTCCCTTCGGTGTCGATGCACGGTCTGGGAAAGGGACCAAAGGCCTCGCGACACCTCGCGCATCCTGTGGTAGCCTTTCCAGGCAACATAGGGTATATATATGTGTGTAACATGATTCGCAGAAAGCAGCTGCTATGAGCAGGTTTGGGCAAAACTTCCAAGTTTTCCGAAATCGTATCAAACCTTGTTTTGTTTGATCCGCAAACTTCTCCCGATCTCAATGGGAAAGTTTCCAAAATCTCTCGTGGACCAGAGAAAGAGAAAATCAAAGAGATAGATTCTTCCAGTCTCCCAATCCACCTAGAACTGGGCAAAGTCCAGTCTTCGTTGGATCTAGGATCTACAGTTCAGGTTATTCGCACGACTTGCAACAGATTTTCCTTATTTACTGAAATCGTGACATATAATGGAAATCCCTCTACTTTAGGGATTTTTCAAAACCCATAACTCATAAACCATATATCCAATCGATCCCAAATTTTAAGGGAAAGTCTAAAAGGACTTAATCTACTTACATTATAAGTTTGAAGCCGAAATTCAATAGGAATAATTCATTTCCTTCATTTACAAGTCAACATCTTAATTATATATATCTCACATATTTTCTCTTTCCTCTATCCTTAAATTATTATTATGAGTTCCTTGAACCTCAAGGAACCTTAATGGCTTGAAATCCCATCTTGGGAATATTCCTCAGCCTTTTACTTATCCATTTTCTTATTATCTTACTTCTTTCCTTAATTACTTCTCTTTATCTTTTACTTCCTCTTTCCTTTTTTTTCAATTTCTTTTATTAGAAATCATATGCAAACAAATTTTACTCAATTGTGGCCGTATAGCCAATAAAGCCCACAAAGCAACCAATCAAGGCTATTGTGAATGGAATCCATTTATTCAAAACAAATCATATCATTATTTGTTCAATTATCTTTAATATGAGAAATTACATTTCTCACCAATTGAACCCAAAAAATTGGGGTTATAACATCCTTCCCCTCTTATAGGAATTTTGTCTTTAAAATTCTATCAAGCAAACAAACAATTCAAGATAAGACTCTTCCATATCCATCTTTGGCCCCTATGTGGCTTAACCAAACTCATGGCGCTTTCAAAGAACCTTTATCATCACATATTCCTTTCTCTGAGTTCTTTTCATCCTGGCGTCTATAAATTGCATAGGTGATTCAGGCCATTTCAGCCTCCCTTGGGGATCACTAGGTTCATTGTTTAGCTCATGGTCTGGGTACCTCACATAGTGCTCTCAATTGGACACTTGGAACTCATCACACCTTTCTTTATCCTGAGGGGTAAGGTTATCCATAACCTTCTCCACCAATCCATCTCAAATGGACCCATGTATCGGGGGCTCAACTCTCTTAGATATAACTTAGAGGGGTCATATTTTCACGTCACATATTCTCCAATAGTAAACTACAAGTCAGTCTATCTTGCATTTGCTCATGACTCTTGTCATCTCTAGGCTCCTTTCAGCCATTGCACGATCAAAGCGACTTCATCTACACACACGGTGGTCCCCTTTTTTTTTAACCATCACGTGGCCCTTTCACCAACATCACCTTACTGAAGTGCTGATCGACACAACCTCCCTTACAAAGCTTCTTTAAAACCTGATACTGGCTATGGTGGTTATCTTTCATAGGACAAGAACTGTCTCTAGTTATCACACTGAATGAGCACATACACTCTCATCAGACCCTTTAGTCTGGATCATACTAACCATTAGTTAGGGGTGATAAATTGTACTAACATCGAGTTCTTCATGTACCTACTTCCACCTTTTGGAAGGGAACCTTTAGGTCATACTCAAGAACTTTTGAACTCGCTTCAAGGTGTAGTTGAACCATCTCTCTCATGGGTAGTTCAACCAGATCTGTCCCTTGATAGAACTCTTTCTTTCTCATGTCATCTAGGTAAGGCAATCTACCATAACCCATATTGCTTCTCGACCTTCCTTGGTCCAGGGGAGACCTATCACAACATCCATAGTGATGAACTCCCATTCCCTCTCGGGAACTCTTTATCCTCTATATCAATGCACTGGGTTACTAGTGCTCATCCTTCAGCCTCTGTCATGCATGGCCACATACCACCTACAGCCTCATCTTAAGCATCCAAAGTGCTACTGTCACTTATTATCTTCGTGGTATGGTGTATGGTGATCTTGAAATCATGATCTCCTGTATGTCATTATTCTTCAAGATCAATACCTCAAACACACTAAACCATTCTATCGGGGTTTCATCACCTTCTTTTCCAAAGGAGGCACTTGAGGTTCTACCACCATCCTTTCATCGTATCAAGGACTAGACTGGCTAACCAAACAACCCTTAACTTTTCAATGTATCTTGTTACATCTGAGTGTTATCCAAACACCTTTCCTTTACAAACGTAGGGTTAGCCAAACAACCTCTTCTAGCTTCTAGTCAAACAAGTCAGATGTATCTCAACCAGAGCATCCATTACCACTTCACATCCTTAGGTATTAGGTAACATTGAAGACATACACTTCCATGTATTTCACTTATCATCTCACCTCAAACTCTATGTCTATCTTTATTAAGAACACTCTCTGATTTCATCATCATGGTGATTTGAAAAAAATTCTCATTTGTAGCTGTTGTATAATTAATTTGGGCATCATTTAGGGTTTTCGATGCATAATAAATAATGATGGGGTTATTGTCTCTACATTCCCCTAAAACAACCCCTACCGTATAATCTGATGCATCACACATAAGCACAGATAGTTGGATCCAAGCTAGATCCTAAACTATAGTGCGGAGACAAGTTTCTCCTTCAACAATTTGAATGCTTTTAAACATCAATCATTAAAATTAAATTCAGTGTCCTTCTCTAACAGCTCAGAAAGTGGCTTTGCTATTCTTGAAAAATCCTCAATGAAGCATTGGTTAAAACCCATGTATCTTAGAAAACTCATAACCTCCTTCGTCGATGATGGTGGAGGTAACTTAGAGATGACCTTGATTTTAAGCGGGTCAACCTCCATTCCTCTATTGGACACCTTATGTCCCAAAACTATTCTCCCACTCACCATCATATGGCATTTCTCCCAATTCAACACTAAGTGAGTGTGTTCACATCTTTGCAAGACTTTGTTGAGACTGTCAAGGTAATCTTCAAATGACTCTCCATATCAGAAGAAATGGCAAGCATAAATCTCTGCAAAGTAGTAGGTGCATTGCAAAGACTAAAAGGCATCTGATGGTAAGCGAATGTGCCATAAGGACAAGTGAAGGTAGACTTCTCTTGGACATTTGGCTCAATAGATTTAAAATTATACTCCGAATACCCATCAAGAAAACGAAAATGAGAGTGGCCAATGTGATGCTCAAGGATATGGTCAATGAAAGGAAGTAAAAAATGATCCTTCGGCGTGGCAACATTCAAACGATGATAGTCAATACAAACTCACCACCCAGTGACCAATATAGTAGAAATCAATTCACTTGCACAATTCATTGTGAACGTTATCCCCCATTTCTTAGGAACCACTTGGGTTGGACTAACCCAATTTGAATCAGAAACAACATAGATTATACCAGTACATAGAAGCTTTACCACCTCAGTCATGATTGGATTGAGATGCCACTGAGGTTGTACAATCATCTTGGATCCTTCTTCAATTCAGATCTTATGCTGGAAAAAGCTAGGGAAGATCCCCTTGATATCTATAACTGACCACTCAAATGTTGTCTAGTGGTTCTTCAGCACCACTAGCAATTGCTCCTCCTCATGGATGCTCAATGAGGATGAGATGATGACCGGAAGCTTCTCATTTTCTTCCAAGTAGGTCAACTTCATATCCTATGACAATGGCTTCAACTGGAGCTCTAGAATTCTCTACAAGGATGGAACCAATGGTGGTGGTGGTGGTCCTAGATCTGCATAGTGCCTTGTGTAGAAACATGGAAATGCCTTCATAAACAAAACACACTCCTTCAAATAACGACATTGAGTGTAGTCATCCACCAAATCCATGATGCACACCCCCATGTGTAACTTTGGGTATGCTTGAGTAAGCGTGGAATATGTCGCCTCTTCAATTTTCATTGGACAAGCCTCTTCATCCTCATCTTCAGGATATTATACTACCTTAGTCAACGAAACTTCCTTGGTATGCTCAATGATGTCCACTGCCAAGTGCCTTTCTGTACCTTTGCATCACATGAACCATGTGTAGGAATGACTTCCCTAGAAATAGAGACACCTCTCCTAGGATATGCTGCAACATGTGACATTGTAAATTATTCCCAACTATTTGTGTAGGATCGGGAATCTAGATTTCAAAATGATCATCCTTGATACCCAGTGTTAGTCTTCCTCTGCCCATCTCTAGGAGCATATTTGTTGTGGCTTGAAATGGACTCCTTAAGAGTAGTTCATTGCCATGATCATCTTGCATCTCCATAACCATAAAATATGTTGGAAACAAAAATTTATCCACCTTGATTAGAACATCTTCACATATACCATACGACCTAACCACTAAATTGTCTGCTAGTTGTATGGTCATATTTCTATTCTAGGATTCTCTTAGTTGCAACTTCTTAAAAGTTTTCATGGGAATAAGATTAATGATTGCCCCTGAGTTTCATAGAGTTTCCCCAAACTTGGTCTTCCTGATATAACATGGTGTGTTGAAGCATCCTGGATCTTGCCTTTTCTGTAGCAGACTTCTCTGAATGTGGGCACTGACTTCCTTTCTCAACACCACTACATTTAAATTGTCTATCCTCCTCTTCTTGTTGATTATGTCCTTTAGAAACATGCCATAGGATGGAATCTACTATGTTGCATCAATGAGAGGGGTGTTGACATATAGTTTTCTGAAAGTATCCATAAACTTTTGAATTTACTAGTCTAACTTCTTTGCCTTGGAGTTATTTGGAAATGGCACTGGGGTCACTAACTACCTTCAGTGTACTGGGACATATGCCTCTTTCCTAGCCTCCTTTGTCTCATCAGTCTCTTCTTTAGCTTATTTTTCTTATGGTGTGGTGTCTATCTCAAGTAGATCAGTAGTCAACTCTGGTCATGAATCACCTACATTATTGTTTGCATCTGGGATTGTCTTATGTGGCATCAAAACATCATCAGTTTGTTCATGCAAGAGCTTTAGATCTCAACACACTCACAATAATATAATCATTCAACAAAAAAAAGTACAATATCAAAAGATAAAGAGATAACAAACACAATTAAGGGATTATGGGTTCATTCTTGTCGGGATCCATGATCATATCACATGACAAGAATATATCAATTCATTCAATGATTAAAGAGGAAATGGAATGAATCATTCTTCTATAGAAATAAGGAGTCCATTACATGAAATACTAATAGGCTATGGGGATAGTCCCCATGACCGAGAAGGGAAACTACTCCAACAGAATGCAAAGAATAGAAGAAAAAACTAGATAACAATGGAGGCCTTTTCTTGCGGAGTACCCCCTTCTTTTATAGGGAGAAGGAGGGGTGGAAACCCTAGTGGAGAGAGAGGAACTGGTTGATGACTATTGATGACTACCACTAACTATGAATCGATCGATTAGACCTATGAAAAAGGTGACTGGTTGACTAATTGACTAATTGCAAGAAGTAAAACTAAATTAATTAGTTTTTTTATCAAAGGTGGAATGGATTCCTTAGGATTACAATTTTACCATGGTTCACATTGCAATTAACATCATTTCATTAATATTGATTCTTTCTAACCCTAGACAAAGGGAATTACATGCTCTTGCAACACAATTCACTATCTAATCTATTATAAACCCCACTCTCATAGAGATTTTAATTATAAGTTAGGTTGTCTACCAAATTCTCTAGGTCATTCCCTTCAAAATTGTAAGCCCTCTCTCGAGGTGTAGTATAAAATATGTAAATCTATGACTCATCCAACCCTTAATCGCTCTCTCTAGTCAATTAAAGGTCTAATAAATGACTTGTGGTGATCAGGCATATATAACTCATGAAGAAATCATAGAGATATGTCCAAAAAAATAAGAAAAACATAGATATTAATTCATAATCATCAATTACTATGCACAACCAGACTACTCCCTGGTCCTAAGGAATTAGGAAATTATCCATGAATGATTTCATCTGCTTTACACATAAATGGAGAAGAAAGATATTGGGAAAACATCAAAGAATAATGAAAAACCCCTGGAGAAGACGGTCTGGATGACTCCTTTTGACAAACATAGTGACTTGCCATCCTCTGACTGCAAATCTGGCCACCAGAAGTGCTCAAACTACATGGAACGAAGCTTTCTCATCTTCTTTTTCCCTTCTTGGCTCTCCTCAATTATGCAACAGAATATGACGTGATCTCTAGGTCTGGATACACTTTCCCTTAGTCATAGGAATGACTTAGGACGTCATTAAGTCCCAACCGTTGGATTAACAATGGTCTTTAATCTGACTGAATTGCAATAAGTCGGTACTACTGACTGGGTTTCAGTAGTATCGACACCTTCTCATAATCAGGATCCCTTGTAAGTTGTTCATACTACCGAGTTGATGTCGGTAGCACTGAGATTTTCCCTGACATCTCCTGTGGAATTTTCGACAAAAATTGGTACCACCAACTTGAGCATCGGTAATATCAAGATCTCTTTGGAATGCTCCTGTAGAAGTGTCAGTAGCACCGATTCCTCTATCGATACTACCAAGTTTCCTCAAATCAACCTTGTTCCTTTCCTTCCAATGTCGATACGACCAACAAACATGTCAGTAGTACCTAGTTGCTTCAATTCTTGTAGATTTACCTAAAATTAACAAGAACATAAGCTTCCAAAAATAATAATAAAGTAGTATGAAATAGTTACAAATATAAATACTTGATGAAATTAACTGTCACAAACAAAAAATAATAAATTATGCACAAATAAAATCAAAATGAGCAATAAGTGCACAAAATACATAGTAAATATCATGTAGAAAATGACAATTATTTGGTGCATTAGATTGATGTTGACTTTGTGTCATGCATTAATCATACATTGAATACTAATTTGATTCTGAATAGGAACTACACAAACTTGTCAGTTCACTTATCAAACCAACTAGCTCGTGCACCAATCGACCGGTTGGGTGTGCAAACAGACTGATTCATTGTGCGTAAGTTCTAGAAAATTCATGAATATAATCCTTTCAACTCCCACACAGACTAGAAACCATGACCCTAGCCTCTCCTATAAATAGAGGGGTATTGGGGGATTCTCTAAACACAATAGTTACTCTGACAATTGTTGTCCTCTTTGGCTGTGGTAACAAATAGAGAGCTCGAGCAATTCCTACCCTATGAAGGGAGGGATAGCAAGGGAGAAACAATTGTGGGAGAGTGTATCAACTCGAGCAGGCTGACATTCGCAAGCGACAACTCCTTCCCATTAGCTCTAGCAGTGCAACGTGGAGTTCCCAGTGGTCTATGTAGATTACTCTAGAGGTAGGAGGTCATTGTCTACCTCTAGGCAGACACTGTCAACCGATGTCTGTGGTGTAACACTAGGAGGCCGGTTGAGACGTTTGTTCGAGTGATGTTGCTGAACAAGGAGTGAGTTGTTGCCTAAAGAAGAAGGACGATGCTAATGCAATGGTAATGTCATTGGACTTTATTCAGGACCAAGTATAACCTTGAAAACCATTCCTTCCTAGATACATTGTTGTTGATGCGATCTTGTTGCTCAGGGGAATCAGGCTTTAAATTTTAGTTTTTGCTACCTTATCTGTCACCTCGATTTCACTACACTTGAACCACAACTTCAGTTTTGTCTTGTATATTCAGTATATTGTTGTAATTAATGCATATTAAAATCTTCTTTATCTATAAGTTGTGAATTTGGGCTTATAATGCAAAATGGGAAGTTACTAGTTTGAATACAAATACATTGTCAACTTTTATATCATAAATATGAATCTTTTTTATCTTTTAAGAAATTTCTTTGATTTTTTAGTTTATTACAATTTACTTAAATTAGATATTTTTATTTTGGCTTTTATCAATGACTTACTCCATTTGGGGTGTATGTACGCATTGGTCCCCAAGTTGGGTGTCACAAGTGTAATGGATGTTGGGAAATATTAATGATAAATTCTATCTAAATACAACTTAAAGTTACCAATGCTTATATGAATCTGTTAATATGCTATTGTATCTAACAAAGACAATGGTAGGTTAATGATGGAATGCAAACTGCATACCTATATAGTGTGAGACTTATTGAAACAAGGTCCCTAGAAAGTGTTTTAGGTCTAATGATTCATGATAACATTTTCTAGAAAATTTTGAAGGAACACTTAAGCAAGATAAATGATTAAAATAAATTGAGGATATATATATAAAATTTACAAGGCAACCTATGTGTATGGGTGAACTATTGTGTGGACAATGCTACAAATGGGCACCTCAAATTTTGGAGTGAGGCGTCCATGAATTGAAATTGGCATTGACCCAAAGAAATGACTTACCACAGGTGGTATCTTTTCAATGTAGACTAGTGATTTTAACACTGTTGAATCCCACAAAGAATCATGGTATCCGCTACTTTGTCTATGTATCATCCCAATTCCTAAAACATACCTACTATTGAGTGGAATCATAGTTGTACAGAGGAATGTCACAAACTTGATGTTCATTGTATAGAAATATAATTTTAATAAACGAACATATGGTACAATTTTAGTTTCTCATGTTCTAAAATTCATAACAAAAAACTCATACATGGTTCTCATAACTTGAAAATAACACTATACAAAATATTATATTATAGTTGGCACCCCACCATGTTTGAACTCCTAGATTTTTCCTTGAGATGTATGCTCCTCTATCCTTCTTTCATGCGAACATCATGTCCCCAGCCATGCAAACCAAAACAAAAATTGTGTTAGCGTAAGTGGCACTGAGGAACGTTATACAAACTAAATATTGATATACTTTTGAAAAAACATGATTTGAACATTAAAACATCGAATGCTTATCATATCATCTATCTTCATCTATATTTCTTTTTATCATTGACATTATTTTCTTGGGTTGACTATGTTTTCATGTTTCCATAACATTTCTCTTAGGAGCTGGATATAACATATTGCTCTCGAGAGCTTGATAATATATACAACAAAGGTGCTCACTGCTCTCAGGATCTTGGTAAGTAACATTTCTCTCAAGAGCGTGGATTTGTGCCAAAAGGTGAATAACTTAGAAGGAACAACAATAATAAACTACCTTATAGTTACATTACCCTAAAGAATAATAACTTGGAACACTAAATATTACTTAAGAAAGGTGTGCATGTCATGAATATAATGAGATGTGAACATTATACTAAAAACTGTAATCTAATCCATAATCAAATTTCTTGCAAGTATACTTGAGAACTATTTACTTGATATCATTGTAGCTGATTCTCATAACTATAAGTGAATAAAAAGAACTTATCCCATCATCACTACTCACTATGCATGACCGCTTACCGATGAGAGGAAAAGTCCTCTAAATTTCCTTGAGGCTATTGAAAACCCTAATATCTTGAAATTCACATAGTTTGAATTAGCTTTTATCTTATATACATATACACCTTAATTTAGATCCTTCAAGATATCATGGTATTTTTTTGGTCGAATTAGTCTTGCAAACTTTAAAAAAGTTCTTCCATATTGATGTCAATTTTAATGCACTAAAGATTCATCAGGAATTGAATTCCTATAGTTTATCAAAACTGAGGTGCAATAATGCCACCCACAAGCAAACTGATTTTTTTGCAATATAGTTGAGGATCGAACCAAAGGAAAACATTTTTAGGAAATATCTAATCAAAGTAACTTACCAAGAACTAGTATTTATCACAAGATTTGGGCCAGTTAGTTTAACTAAGTTTGCATGAATAAAAGGCAATTAATGTTCTAGTCATCAATGGATGGAAACACTAGGGTGGAACTAGGTTTCACCACCACTACTGATATCCTTGCATTCATTCAATTCTAAACATGTATGCAAATATAATTGGAGTTATGCTAGTTTTCCCTTTCGATATTAGAAACTTGCATGAGTAGATATCCTTGTAAGTTCGATGTCTTGTTACTTACATATATCTAGTAATCCGAAAAACTTCCCATCAGAAGTTCTCATGAGGGTATAAAACAAAATTAATCGATATTCAAATCTTACATGATAAAGTTCTCAAGGAATAAAAGAATACTAAATCATGTAAAATGGGTGATCAATCCACAAAACATGTGATAAACAATTCACAATGAATTAAATGAGTTCATACAAGAATTGGAATATGAATGGAACTACGAGAAACGAGTAGTGAGGCTATTCTCTACACCCCGGTGAAAAGACTACTCCCTCAACTTGGAGAGATTAATATCACTAGTAGAGGAATAGGACACGATCATGGTCATGATGATAATAGAAGTAGCTCAGTGTGGTATACGATGACATTCCTCCTTCCTTCTCTCACTTCCATGTATTAATCTTGACATGTGGTTGAAGTAGGTGGATGGACAATGGCTCTGTGAAGAGATCGATCACCTTAGAGAGGGATGTCGATGGTTGTAGATTTGTGGAGGTTGACGGAAGTTACCAAGTCTACAGGTCAATGGCATAGCTAGGTCGATGAAACTAGCTTGGTTGATGGATCTAAACTTATGCTCTGATCTTGGCGTCAAGGTTGTCAACCTTTTGATTTTTATCGTCACCCAAAATTTGAGATGATCTGAAGTGATGTCGTTGGGGTGTACTTATAGTGTGAATAGGGTCCCTCCATCAACATCAAGCATTGGTTGTTGACTGATGGTTGCTGACTCTTGGGCTTTCAATCATCGGTCTAGAAGGTCGATGGGCCATCGACCTTAATCTTCAATGGGTATGTATGTCAAGCTTCTAAATGTCGACCAGGGGGGGTCAATGGGTCATCAACCTTGAGGTTTTATAGGGTGCTTGATCATTGATGATATTTGAAGGTTGATTGGTAGGCCGATCAATGGGTCAATTTTGATCTTAGACACAAAAATTTTAGATCGATCAGCAAAACCCCTTAGGCATAATTGTTGTAGAGTGATATGACTCAAAACCTTTAATGCGAGTCAAGAAAAGAATAAAACCCTAAGTTGATCAAAACAAAAATATTTCCAATGAAATTCAAGAGATTTAAAAGCTATATTAGACTAAGAATGCAACTAAAACAGGGGTGAATATGCATTCATCACTTATTTAAAGATTACTATATACATGAAATCATCTAACAAAAAATTAATTTCCTACATTTTTTCAAAGACTTGGCCAATCAAGAGACAAATTGTCACGGATCCGTTCTTACCCTAATCCCAATCCCACTATCCAAAAGGACAGTGTTAGAGGGATGAGAGCGCCCGTCCCTGAGTGGCCCGAAAATTCACACACAGATAACATGCAAAAATGAAATAACATCCTTCTTTATTAAAATGAACCAAAAGTTTAGTACATCAGGCCCGTAGGCAATAGGAAAAGAAAGAGATACGATCTAGCCTACACTACATCCCTTTTACAATTAGCTCCCATGTAGAGTCCATAAGATGTAGCAGTCTTTATTGCAGTAGATGAAAGAGTAGATGGAACTAGTTCCTTACATTACCTAAAATTGAGAAAATCAAGACACAAAGTCAATGCAATTGCACGGTACGCTGTATAAAAACAAGTAAAACAATTTTATCATGAAAACTAGTATGCTTGGCAGGACTTATGTTTCAAATCATTATCGAACGATTTCCAAAAACCAAAATGTTATTCAAACAACAAATTTTATTACGAATTTCCCATTATGTTGTAATTCAAGAAGCATGCTTATATTAATTTGGGTGACTCTATTACCCCAACGCGATGGGGGTCACCAAGCTCCTTCTCACCATATGAGATAGGAGATCCAAGTGCAAAATCCCTCCTTCCAAAGAAAGAGTTTTGCTTATATCCAATATCAACATTATCAATATTTCCAACATCATTATCAACATCAATATACGGGTAGTCATAATGGGTCTAGTTATTTAGATTTCATGTTCCTCAACAAATAATATAGAAGAAAAATGGAAGACTATTCATAGGGAACAATATTTCATCCAAATAATTAGCCAAGCATAATTCAAGAGATACCTAAGAAAATATCATCATACAACCAAAGAGGAGTAGTATAATAGCGTACCTTTCTAAAGAGTATTTGGAGTATAGATCCCAAGAGAGAAAGTAAATCAACCCTTTGAGTCAGATCCTAGATCAAAATATTGGATCAAGGGTCAAGATCATAGTTTAAAAATATCATGCTTTGTTATTCGATATTAGGGTTACATTTTCCTATTTCTACCTTAGGTTTAGGTCATCAACAATATTCCTCAAAAGTCCAACAAATATTCAAGTATCAAAAATGTTTCATGAATGTATGACCTTCCTAGGTTTATTTAGGAATACATGTAAACCCTAATTATCAATATCATTATTCAACATCTCTAGATCATTCCCAATATCAGATAGTACAAAAGGACTCGAAATTAGATTAGGGAGTCCTATGATTAAGAGGATATTTCCTAAATCAAGATAGAGCATCAAAACCTTATTTCAAATATATGATTCAACTTTTTAGAGTAAAGAGTTAAGAGGATCATGATCAACCCTAATTTTGTCAAAAGATGATTTTGTGTCTCAGAACGATCATTAGAAACAGGAACAAGATTTTCTTCAAGATTAATCATCTTATAATATAATTAAATAGGAAAAGGATCAAGATCATGGAATATCAGTGATAAAAGTCGAGAATTAGACTTCCCAAGTATTTGTAACAGATCAGTTGGATTTTTCTGATCAAAATAGACTATAAATTCACTATTTTTGGAGCTACAGATCTCAAGATATTGATTTTAAAAGAAAAAGGCTATTTATTGGATTTTAGGGCAGAGAGGGAGAAATACCGGAAATTTCAGGGTCGTTTATCGACGGACTATCGTGGTCTCATGGGAAAATCAGTGGCGGAGTGGCGCCGCATGCTCCCAGGCACGTGCCTTACAGAGAAGGAGCAGAAAGGAGGCTCGCGCGGGGATGCACAGCCGTCGATTCTTGCCTTGGACCAGCGTGGACCTGGATCCAGCGGCTGTTGCTGCTCGTCACAGGCACAAATGCCCGCCCGCGAGCAGGGGTGCTCCACGGCGGTGCGGTGGCCGGAGAAGGAGAGAAGGAGAGAGAGAGGGTGTGGTGCGAGGAAAGGAGGTGCCGGTCAAGATCGTGGGGGCGAGCCGACCTCAAGGGGGGTAGTTATAAAGGCGATTGGGGCTAGGGTTAGGGTTGAAGAGGGAGCAGGCGCATCCCAAGGTTGACTTGGTTTCCTTGGCCTCCAAGCCACGATTCCATAGCACTGATCCATGCAGAATCTTCGAGAACACGCTGCGGACCTGTTGGTCGAGATAACGAGCGCAACCGATGCGAGCAGCTCGGTCGAGATCGAGCCAAGCGCTGGCTGGTCCACTGCAGACCTTACCAAAATGAGTGCAAGGTAGGGGATGACCCCCAGTGCCATTGGATCAAGATCCAAGGCTGCTGGGTCACCCCGCCTTGGCCAGAAGCGCCCTAAGCTAGGAAAAGGGTCGGGCCCAACAAGGAAAAAGGGAGAGAAAAAGGTGGAAAAAGGCAAAGAAAGTCATGGAAAGGTTAAAACCTTAGAAAAATCATATAAAATCGTAGGTAGGTACAATGGATCTCAAATTTGGACCATAACTTTCATATGAAGAGTAGAGTAATGTGTACAAGTTTGGAGACAAAAAGATATATCTAACCAGTCCAAATTAAGCTCTTTCCCAAAGAGGTGTATTAAATTAATTAAGGTGCCCATAAGTGCATACAATTCATAAAATACAAAAGAATTTGATTTTGAGTATCTATATTGATCAAGGAGTCAAAATATATTGTAAAAGATTATTATAAAGGTGAAAGATAAAATAAATAGTAGAAAAGAGGGAAAACTCACATTGTCACATCCTCCCCTCCTTATAAAGAATTTTGTCCCCAAAATTCAAACTTCCTTGAAGAGGTCAGGAAAACGTTCCTCCATGTCTGATTTCAACTCCCAAGAAGCATCATCATTCGCATGGTGCTTCCACAACACCTTTACCATATCGATTTTCTTATTTCTGAGTTCCTTGGTGCGAGTATCAAGTATCTTGACTGGATTTTCTTGGTATACAAGGGTGTCCTTTAATTCAATTGGTTCATGATTGAGGACATGGCTAGGGTCTTTGACATACCGCTTCAAGTTCGACACAAGAAAGACGTTGTGCATCATGCTGTATTGTGGAGGTAGAGACAACCTATAAGAACATTCCCCAATACGATCCATAATTTCGAAAGGACCCACATATCTAGGACTGAGTTTTCCTTTGTTCTTTGCAATGGCTCGAATGGGTCGAATCTTCAGGAAAACATGATCACCTACTAAGAATTGAGTGTCAGTCCTATGTGCATCAGCATAAGACTTCTGACGATCTTGTGCCCTTTTTAACCTTTGCTTGATTAGGTTGACATTATCAGAATAGAGTTGTAGTTCATCAAACTTCAGAATTCGTCTTTCGCCTACTTCATCCCGGTAAAGAGGAGATCTACACGGTCTTCCATACAAAGCTTCATAGGGAGGCATGCCGATACTGGATTGGTAGCTATTTTTGTAGGCAAACTCAACGAGAGGAAGGTAGTGGTCCCAAGAACCACCCCAATCGAGAACGCAAGATCTCAGCAAGTCTTCTAGAACCTAGATTGTCCTCTCAGATTTTCCATCTGTTTGGGGGTGATAAGCACCGTTCAAGTTCAGTTGAGTTCCTAGTTCTTCCTGTACTTGTCGCCACAAGTGAGAAGTGAACTTTGCATCACGATCAAACACTATAGAAAATATGAATTCCATGCAGCCTGACTATCTCTCGAATGTAAAGTTCGGCTAACTCAGGAACCTTAGTTGTTGTCTTGATTGGAATAATATTGGTCGATTTAGTGAGACGATCAACTATAACCCAAATGGCGTCACTCCCTTTCCTGGTCCTGGGTAGTGCCACCACGAAATCCATGGTGATGTTTTCCCATTTCCATTCGGGGATAGGTAGGGGTTGTAGAAGACCTCCTGGACGTTGGTGTTCAGCCTTGATCTGTTGGCAGGTCAGACACTTGGAGATGAAAGTAGCAATGTCGGTCTTCATATTCCTCCACCAAAAGTGCCTTTGCAGATCCTTTTACATCTTTGTCGATCCAGGATGCACAGTACATTTCGACCCGTGAGCTTCTCGTAACACCATATCTATCTTGAGTGAATCTTCTGGGACCCATATGCACTGTTTGTATCAGATTCCACTATCCATACCGACTGTCAGATGAGTTTTGGGCTTCTCTAAAAGCTTAGTCATATCATCAAGGCTCTTGCTATTCTTTTGAGCTGCCAGGATTTCAGACAGGAGGCCCAGTTTTACATGGACACTGGCCAATCTAAGAACGTTGCCCATAAGCCTTGGGGCCCAAAGTGACATGACTTCCATGTTCTTCCATTCTGTAGTAAAGACAGCAACACATTTAGCCTGCTTTCTGCTGAGTGCATCGACCACCACATTTGCCTTACCGGGGTGGTAGGCAATGGTGAAGTCATAGTCTTTAAGATACTCGAGCCAACGCCTCTGTCTGAGATTTAGATCCTTCTGTGTCAAGATGTATTTCAGACTCTTGTGGTCAGTGAGGATGTCGAAGGTGGCACCATACAAGTAGTGTCGCCATATTTTCAAAGCATATATGATGGCGGCAAGTTTGAGGTCATGGGTTGGGTAGTTGACCTCATTTGGCTTCAATTGTCGAGAGGCATAAGCAACTACTTTTCTTTCTTGCATGAGAACACAACCCAGACCAAACCTTGATGTGTCGGTGAAGATAACGAACCCATCATTTCCCGAGGGAAGAGTCAAGACAGGTGCAGTTGTCAACTTTGTCTTTAGCTCTTGAAAACTGGACTCACACTCCTTTGACCAGATAAACTATTCTCCTTTTCTGGTGAGCTTAGTGAGAGGCAAGGCAGTTCTGCTGAAGTAGTAAATAAAACGTCAATAATAGCCAGCAAGACCTAGAAAGCTGCGGATCTCCAAAACATTCTTTGGGGCTCGCCACTCAAGAACAAATGAGACTTTGGCAGGGTCGACAGAAATTTTCCCACCAGAAATTATGTGGCCCAAGAATATGACTTCAGAAATCCATAATTCACATTTGGACAGTTTTGCATAGAAGTTCTGGGATTGGAGGATGTCAAGAACCTTGCGAAGGTGGATGCAGTGTGATTCAGTATCAGTCGAATATATCATCAATGAAGACCACTACAAACTCATCGAGGAAAGGTTGGAAGACACTATTCATCAAGTTCATGAACACACCAGGGGCATTAGTCAACCCAAAAGGCATGACAAGGAATTCATAATGCCCGTATCGGGTTCGAAAGGCTGTTTTAGGAATGTCTTCATACTTAACTTTGAGGTGGTGGTAACCAGAACGAAGATCAATTTTTGAAAAGACATGGGAAGAACGGAGTTGATCAAAAAGGTCATCAATTTTGGGCAGCGGATACTTGTTTTTCACAGTAGCTTGATTGATCATACGATAGTCAATACACATGCAAAGGGAACCATCCTTTTTCTTGACAAATAAAACGGGGGCTCCCCAAGGAGAGGTACTAGGGCGGATGAAACCCTTGTCAACCATTTCCTGCAACTGCTTTTTCAGCTCAGTCAATTCAGCAGGCGCCATCCGATAGGGTGCCCGAGAAATAGGTGCGGTACGAGGTGCTAAATCAATAGAAAACTCAACATCACGATCTGGTGGTAGCCCAGGGAGCTCCTCAGGAAAGACACTCGGGTACTCTCACACTATATCAATATTTTCTAGGGCACTCGTATCAGGATTGACTATGGTTACAGTTGCTAGGTAGGCTTTGCACCCTTTAGCTATCAAGCTTTGGGCTTTAATCAGAGAAATGACAACGTTTTGATTTCGATCTTTCCTTCCAGGAATTACAAGAATAGGGAGATTGGGTTTGGAAATAATGACTTTCTTGGCACGATAGTCGATTAGAGCATGATTTTTATGGAGCCAATCCATCCCTAAAATAAGGTCAAAGTCTTCCATGTCTAAGATTATGAAATCTGACTCAAAACTACATCCAACATAAGTTAGAGGGACCTTCTTGACAATATAGTAGGAGACTTTCATCTTCCCACTTGGGGTAGTTACATCAAGCACGTACCCTAAGTCCCTTATTTCAAGATTCAACATACAAGCAAGATTCTTAGACATGAAGGTGTTTGTTGACCCAGAGTCAAAAAGAGTATCAACGAAATGATCGGAGATTTGCATCATACCTACGTATACATATATTTCATGTAAGGACTATGTACAAGATAATCATGATATAAAGTTCTGGAAATAATCTTGAATTTAAAAGGTACCTTCCATGAGTTTGTTTTCATTGGCCTTCGCCTCATTTGCATTTACAGCAAAGACACGAGCCTGTCTATGTTCACCTTGCCTGGCCCATGCTGGAGGAGGGTGGGGGAAGCTATCTCTGAAGTGACCCTCCTATTTGCAGTAATGGCAGACCAGGGATGGATACTTGCACTGGCCAGGGTGGAAGTTACCACAGTTACGACAACGAGGAATATTTGCATTCCGACTTGGGCCCCTGTTTTGGCCATGATTCTGGTTTTGAGCAGGACCATGGTTGTAATGCTGGTTCTGGCCTTGGGTAGGAGGGTTCCTCTGGTTTTTCTGTCGGTTTCTATTCTTATTGCCACCAATATAGGGTTTTCCCTTTGGTTCAGGTTTTGCAGGTGCAACTTCAGTCAGGCCTAGGTAGGCAAGGGTAGGTAAAGGTTTCCCATGTCCCATCCCCAGGGTTCTCTCCATGGACAAGGCATGGTCATAGGCATCTTGGAAAGTGGTAGGTTTGGATGAGGATACAAAATCTTTTAGGGTAATGAAAAGCCCATCAATGTAACGGTCAAGTTTTTGTTCTTCAGTGAGGTTGGTGACATGTCTCTCTAGCAAGCGGAACTATCGGCTGTATTCAGCCACTGTGTTGGTTCCTTGAGTTAGGGTGAGGAATTGTTTTTGTTTTTCCTTTCTCTCAGATGTGGGTTGGAAACGGTTGGTAAAAATGGGTTTGAAGGCTTCCCAGTTGACAGGGATGACCTGTTGTATTGGATGTAATTCTCCCACCACAATTTGGCTGCTCCCTTCAACTGGTAGGTGGAAAAACCAACTTTGTCTTGTTTAGGGCACCTCAAAACCCTAAAGGTGTTTTCCATGGACACTAACCAGGCATCAGCTTTGTCTAGGACATCATCTTTGTCTTCCCCATAGAAGGTTTTAGGGCTGAGTTTCAGAAAATCCTGGATAGTGGTGGGTTTTGGGTTTTGGGTGGGTACAAGGGATGATGTACAAACAGCTAGGTCATGAAGGGCATCCATAATGGCCTTTTGTTTTAACTCCCATTCCCCCATATTGTTGGTCTTATTGGCAGAACCGACATCTTCATCATCCTCCATGCGGGGCTTCTTCCCCTTATCTTTAGTACCATAGGTCCCTTCACCATCCCTGTTGTTCCTGGTTTTTGGGGACATCTGTAAGAGTTCAACTAATATAAGTTTTCTTATTTATTACTTTCAAAGAAATAATATGATAGATCATGGAAATATTGCAACAAGTTTTCTCAATTTATTTTCAAATTTTAGTTGTTCCTGTCCTTAATTTACCCAAAATAGAGAGAGTATATAGATCAAGTCATGACACCTTAAGGAGAACAAGAAGATGAGGAGTCATCCTATTTCCTTCTAATAGGTGGCTTGGGTAATCCTTAAAGAAGAGATGAGATGCTAGAAGACTCTCTAGGGTTATAGGAAGTCCTTCCATCCATTTCTGGATCAACTAAGGCCAAGTGGAGCAGGAGGAACCTCAGCAACCGTGAAAACGGATGGGAGGAATTATGCCAGAACCCCCTTGTGCTCTTTCTAGACACCTCAGTTTTCACCATAGTGGATTTTAGGGCTTCCTTGATTCAGCGATTAAGAACATCATTTCACTAATGCATATTAAGTGTGTTATGGCTCTGATACCAACTGTCACGGATCTGTTCTTACCCTAATCCCAATCCCACTATCCAAAAGGATAGTGTTAGAGGGATGAGAGTGCCCATCTCTGAGTGGCCCGAAAATTCACACACAGATAACATGCAAAAATGAAATAGCATCCTTCTTTATTAAAATGAAGCAAAAGTTTAGTACATCAGGCCCGTAGGCTATAGGAAAAGAAAGAGATAAGATCTAGCCTACACTACATCCCTTTTACAATTAGCTCCCATGTAGAGTCCATAAGATGTAGCAGTCTTTATTGCAGTAGATGAAAGAGTAGATGGAACTAGTTCCTTGCATTACCTAAAATTGAGAAATTCAAGACACAAAGTCAATGCAATTGCACGGTACGCTATATAAAAACAAGTAAAACAGTTTTATAATGAAAACTAGTATGCTTGGCAGGACTTATGTTTCAAATCATTATCGAACGATTTCCAAAAACCAAAATGTTATTCAAACAACAAATTTTATTATGAATTTCCCATTATGTTGTAATTCAAGAAGCATGCTTATATTAATTTGGGTGACTCTATTACCCCAACGTGATGGGGGTCACCAAGCTCCTTCTCACCATATGAGATAGGAGATCCAAGTGCAAAATCCCTCCTTCCAAAGAAAGAGTTTTGCTTATATCCAATATCAACATTATCAATATTTCCAACATCATTATCAACATCCATATACAGCCAGTCATAATGGGTCTAGTGATTTAGATTTCATGTTCCTCAACATATAATATAGAATAAAAAAGGAATACTATTCATAGGGAACAATATTTCATCCAAATAATTATCCAAGCATAATTCAAGAGATACCTAAGAAAATATTATCATACAACCAAAGAGGAGTAGTATAATAGCGTACCTTTCTCAAGAGTTTTTGGAGTATTGATCCCAAGAGAGAAAGTAAATCAACCCTTTGAGTCAGATCCTAGATCAAAATATTGGATCAAGGGTCAAGATCATAGTTTAAAAAGATTAGGCTTTGTTATTCGATATTAGGGTTACATTTTCCTATTTCTACCTTAGGTTTAGGTCATCAACAATATTCCTCAAAAGTCCAACAAATATTCAAGTATCAAACATGTTTCATGAATGGATTACCTTCCTAGGTTTATTTAGGAATACATGTCAACCCTAATTATCAATATCATTATTCAACATCTCTAGATCATTCCCAATATCAGATAGTACAAAAGGACTCGAAATTAGATCAGGGAGTCCTATGATTAAGAGGATTTTCCTAAATCAAGATAGAGCATCAAAACCTTATTTCAAATATATGATTCAACTTTTTAGAATAAAGAGTTAAGAGGATCATGATCAACCCTAATTTTGTCAAAGATGATTTTGTGTCTCAGAACGATCATTAGAAACAGGAACAAGATTTTCTTCAAGATTAATCATCTTATAATATAATTAAATAGGCAAAGGATCAAAATCATGGCATATTAGTGATAAAAGTCGATAATTAGACTTCACAAGTATTTTTAATAGATCATTTGGATTTTTCTGATCAAAATAGACTATAAATTCACTATTTTTGGAGCTACGGATCTCAAGATATTGATTTTGCAAGAAAAAGGCTATTTATTGGATTTTAGGGCAGAGGGGAAGAAATACCGGAAATTTCGGGGTCGTTGATCGGCGGACTACTGTGGTCCCACGGGAAAATCAGCAGTCGAGCGGCTCCGCGTGCTCCCAGGCACGTGCCTTACGGAGAAGGAGCAGAAAGGAGGCTCGCGCGGGGATGCACAACCGTCGATTCTTGCCTTGGACCAGCGTGGACCTGGATCCAGCGGCTGCTGCTGCTCGTCACAGGCACAAATGCCCGCCTGCGAGAAGGGGTGCTCCGCGGCGGTGCAGTGGCTGGAGAAGGAGAGAAAGAGAGAGAGAGAGGGTGCGGCGCGAGGAAAGGAGACGCTGGTCGAGATCGTAGGAGCGAGTCAACCTCAAGGGGGGTATTTATAAAGACGATTGGGGCTAGGGTTAGGGTTGAAGAGGGAGCCGGCGCAGCCCAAGGTTGGCTTGGTTTCCTTGGCCTCCAAGCCACGATTCCATAGCACTGATCCGTGCGAAATCTTCGAGAACACACTGCGGACCTGTTGGTCGAGATAACGGGCGCAACCGATGCGAGCAGCTCGGTCGAGATCGAGCCAAGCGCTGGCTGGTCCACTGCAGACCTTGCCAAAACGAGCGCAAGGTAGGGGATGACCCCCAGCGCCGTTGGATCAAGATCCAAGGCTGTTGGGTCACCCCGCCTTGGCTAGCAGCTCCCTAAGCTAGGAAAAGGGCCGGGCCCAACAAGGAAAAAAGGGAGGGAAAAAGGTGGAAAAAGGCAAAGAAAGTCATGGAAAGGTTAAACCCGTATAAAAATCATATAAAATCATAGGAAGGTCCAATTGATCTCAAATGTGGACCATAACTTCCATATGAAGAGTAGAGTAATGTGTACAAGTTTGGAGACCAAAAGATATAGTTAACTAGTCCAAATCAAGCTCTTGCTCAAAGAGGTGTATTAAATTAATTAAGGTGCCCATAAGTGCATACAATTCATAAAATACAAAAGAATTTGATTTTGAGTATCTATATTGATCAAGGAGTCAAAAGATATTGTAAAAGATTATTATAAAGGTGAAAGATAAAATAAATAGTAGAAAAGAGGGAAAACTCACATTGTCACACAAATAAAATCCATGTGTACAAAATCATCCACAAACTGGTGGCGTAAACTAGGGTCAAGCCTTCTTTAAGGTGGATCAATTGGCACAACTAGCTAGAAATAAGGGTTCACTTTCCCTGTGTGATGTCAGAGAGAAAATGACTCAAAAGACTAAATGCTCATTGTGAGTGTGACATTCATCAACAATGATTTGTGGAAAATCACAAATTCCAAGCCTACAATGTTCATTGGTCGTGATGGTGAACTAGGACTACTCGTAGCTCAAATCAAGTAGAGGATACATGACCAAACTCATGTACACTAGAACGTAGATGAAAACTAAGGGCATAGAGAACCCCCTCGATTAACTCTAGTTTGAACAAACCCAGTTTTGGGCCATACCAAAAATTTAAGCCCAAAAACACTCCTACTACAATGGTAGGAAGGAGGTGAAACTTGTAAATTAAGTTATTGGGTATCAACCTTGAATCAAGATGTTGGGACCAAACTACCATGACCCAGAGAAACCAGAGGTCGTGCATTGATGGAAAATAATGGGAAAAAATTTCAACATTTATCACAAATTCTGTACCAAGAGTAAAAAGGGGGATGACAGATTTACCAGTTGAGGCTTCAATTCAACTTGAGGAGGGCTTTTTTAGGCTAAAGGAATTACTCTTTAGATATTCTAACAACTGATAGGGAAGGAGATGCATGGAGGTAGTCAATCTTATAGTCAAATATAGATGGAGTTGGGTTAGTCTCTAGGTGTGGGGATATTGATAGGGATATCATTCTTGCAGAGGGTTTCCTGACATAGAAGATTGTTTTGGAGTGGTTGATTATGTAGATAGTTTACTAAAATAACTTGGAAATCTTTTGGATACAAAAGTATAGGAGGTGAGGGAGTTTGTGCATGGTGGAACTCCTCAGGGCACCAAAATATGTTTATCTCATATGAAACAGTCGGGAAGAAGCAACAAAGGTTATAGAGATAAGGATCTTATCTTAGACTAGAATTTATTAGAGGAGGGATAGGAAATAGAGATTCAGTGTTGCTGAGGAATCCATGATGCCATGGACTTGGGTGAAGGTGATAGGTCTTTGGCTTACGAGAGACTTTATTGGTATGTATGCCCAGATAGCCAATCATATGATGATTGAGATGACATATAATATAAATGATTTGATTGATAAAGGAAAGCTTCCAATTCATTCTATTTCAATCAGTTATGAGATAATGATGAAACTTAATACATGTCTAAGGAATGACATTACTCAATGATGTATCTCTTCAGGTTCATGACCTGAACAATGAGACCATATAGATGCTATGAGTGTGTACATTCTTATTATTTCCCAAGTCAAATGTCATTATAGAAGGCTGATATACAACAATAAGACATAAGACTAGATTGTGAGTTGGTTGATGACAAAATATCATCAATCATTATATATGTGATATCAAACCAAACACATAGATACTTGTTGGAGAATAGTGTATCAGACAAATACACCTTGAGAGTGACATATGGAAACCATAAATGGTGGTTATAATTATCTCTCAAAGTGTAGGTGGTGATTGTGGTTCTCAGACCTAAAATCACTGCACTCATCACATGTCGTGCTTTGTACTTTGACATCATCCACCATGATCTTAATGAAGGGTTTCCATACCGGGGATAATTGGATGACTATGACAGATGGGGATGACTGTGAGTGGTGTAGATGAGATTTGTCCCTCTTATTAGAGTTTGATATCCAGGGCACTTGATAAGTGAGACTGAGAAAAGCATGTGCATGCACATGTGGATCAATATATGATATTGAGGTCACATATATCTCAGACATCCTGCTCTGGATCAGGGATCATGGATTGAACATTGAGAGGATAACGATTCCATGACTCGAGTTCAATTCGGATACCAGAGAAAAAGGGATTAGACAATCATTGTAACACTATTTATAGAATGTAGGTTGAAGTTGTTCTCCTACTTCCTATTTACTTGGATACAAATGATGTGTTTCTAGACTCCTCTCTTTGTTAGACTGGATGGAAATGAACATGGCAACCGAATTTAGAACAATATAATCAATAACATAGGGGTTTTGAAACAACCGTGGATCTATCTCTTTTGGGATGATGGATTAAGAAACATGAGCACCATGACCAATAAGCTCATGTGGAGTCCATCTTTTGTGGATTTTCATTTATTTGCATGTCTTCATCGTAGTCGTCGTTTTAAGGGATTTAGTGTATTCTTGCCTAGGCTATGGTGATGAAAACCCCTAAAGCCTCAATTCTTCATCTCTTAATTTATTCTTGTGTTTCATCCACTCTCTTTACATTCTAGTCTTTCATTGATAATAATTTACTTGTGCTAACAATCATATATATTTTCCTTGTGACAGGGAAAATTATTTCTTGTTAATTTCAATCTTGTTCTTATATTTCCTTTTTGTCTTAGTGATAATCATCAAACCCCAACCCAATCTTTACTTTTTGTTCTAAACCAAAAATACTAAAAAGAAATAAAAAGTTCTTCAAACCCATTGGGATTAGAGTTAACAATCTGAAAAATGTTGTCCTTTGGGATCGACCCTTTCTATACTAACCTTAATCAAAAAGTAGAAAAATGATTAAACTCTAGGATAATTATCTTAGTGACTGTAGTGCACTTCGATGCATTAATAATTTGATGTCGTTGCTGGGGACAACAAATTGTTTTCTCCAACCCCAAAAACTTTTGAATTTTTTTTTCATTTTTTTATGCCTTCTGATTAACATTCTGAATGTGCTATCTCCTCTTTCTGTTGAGTTTCCATTCCAGCAGTATGTTTATTCTGCACTCAATATTAACTGTCATATTTATTGTGTATACGACGCTCACCGAACACCAATTCTAAGCCATCATTTTTCAAAATGGAACCGGAGAGGCTAACGATGATTCTAATCGATGATGATGACAATGATTATATCATCTTCAATCAAGTAGAACCAACTCCAGTACCTGAAGCTCCACCAATCACTTCTATTGTGGATGTTAATCTAGTTGATGTGAATGGCCAATCTGCTATGTTTGAACCCTTTCTGTGTAATGAACTGCCACTCTTAGAAGAAGTCCAATGTGAAGTAGTTGAGATTTCACACAACCTTGATCTAGATATGGATAGATTCTTTAAAGAAATTAAGGATGCCACAAATGAAGAACTTTGTTTAGCTAGGGCCGCAGCTGTATGGGGACCTGACTATCCATATAAGTAAGAAAATGAGTGGATGGAGGCCTATGTGGATAAATTCATGAATCAAGAATCTTTTCACAAAAAGGTTAAAGACTGGTGGGCTCAAAGAACATCCCAGCAACCTAAGACTCCACCACCTTTCTCAGTTATAGGCCCATATTTGGATGTTTACAATAATCATACCAACTTGGTTGACCCTATTGTGACCAATGTACCATCACCTCCGCAAGATGCACTGATGGATTCTTTTGAAAGGCTTCCTCATCAAGAGCACTATGCCCTCACTCAACCACCTCTTTTTCCACATTTGGTTGAACCTAATGAGGCGATCCCACCACTACACGAACCTTACATTCCACCATTATATTGTGAGACGATCCCTTCTGAGCCCATTGAGTTGGGTACATGTCCTATAAAGAATCAAAACTCCCATCCAACATAGTAAAGGAGCCTGATGACTCCATATACATTCATGTTGATGGGATCTTTTATGAAGAAGATATGGGCAATTCCCCTATAGAGATGGAACAACTTGGCTTGGTCATTTTTTATAATCATGATGATAATTATGCCATTTGTGATTCATCCACACCAAATCCACTGGCTTCCATTTATGGGGAAAAGGATTTGAATGCACCTTGTTGCATAATCCACTAGGAAGACATTCATCTCCATGTGATTGTTAACTCAGCTAACAAACCAATTCTTCCAATACTGGCACCCTCTCGACTACATGTAGATCTAGGTGGCAGAAAGATACTCAAGCTAGATCCTCTGCCTGGTCTTCCAAATCCGGCACTAGATTTGTTACCCAACTGGCACCCGCCAATCTCCCCCAATCCACATTCATCTCCAACACTACTTTCACTATTGAAGGAAGATATGTGGATCCTACTCAAAGGACTACGAGGTGACAAGCAACATCATTCAGAAAACCTCTTCAAGCTTCCACGACCACCCATTCATTGGGTGTACCATGAAGATCCTCTGTTCAAAGCCCCAACATCATCGACATTCCCTTTTGTTGGACATATTTTGAGCTACCAGGGCCTCCTAGTGAATCTAGGAATTTTCTTCCCTCCATCTTGGGTTTGGGTTTTTCTCAATACAAGCAAAAATCTAAGTCTGGGGTGGAGGTAGGTGGTATGTTTCTACTCACCTCTACCTTTTCCTTTCAACATCTTATTTTCCTGTGTTTTGCATATCGTTCTTCTATATTTTCTTCTTTTATGGCCATTATCTAGTCGGCCATGTTTTAGTTTCTTTTATTATAAAAAGGCCATTACCTACTCGGCCAGTTTGAATAGATGTTTATCATTTTACCCCTTTGAATTTAGTAAATGTTTTTTGCAAAATCTGTTACAAATTGCCATGTCTGAAACCAGTGTGTCACCTAGGACCCCCAAATAACATCACTGCTTGGAAAAGTTGGCAAGTCAAAAGGAATCGATCAGAAGAAAGCATAATGTTTCCATATATTTAAGCAATGGATTATCTTATTATAAAATGTGTATGATGTGATTTATATGAATACTCTAACTAGAGCAATGACACTCTCTGATAAAATATATTAAAAATTGTTGAACTTATAAGCACAAGAACATCTCTTCCTTCCCTCTATTTTTTCAATAAAAGAGAAGTAAAGAATCACCACCGGACAAAATCAAGTCCGGGGTGGCATGCCCCCCAAAATAAAAACTACATACCCCACAAAGGGACATACCATCAAAATATTCCAAAAGTGCACATAAAAAATATTGTGACCAATGTAGCCACAACTCCACAAATTCATATCCCAAGTCGAATGGAGGAGGGATCAATAATTTTCCATTACTGATTTCTCTAATTTTTCACCCCCCAATTGCATCTTGTTCTTGTGCAAAAACTTACATAAATAAAATAAAAATTGAGAGAGTCAAAGTGAAAGTAAGATGAATCCTATTTTTCTACAAAATCTCATTTTTGAAGCAAGATGTGATAATTGTTTGATAGGGAATATAGAACTTTATGCTACGTGGTTCTAGGAGATTGGGTCACTTGGACAAAAAGTGGAGGTAAGGATTATAGTGATGTTATAAGGGTGAGGAATGACATATTGGGAGTATAAATTGGACTTTATTTGTAATTTAATTTGATTGAGGACAAGTAACGATTCAAGTCTGGGGTATTTTGATGAATTCATATTCATCATTTATTTGTGCATCATTTAGGATAATTAATCAAGACTTTTTTGGTAATTTTATTTTAATTCAGAAATCAATTGCACTTTTATCCTCTCAATATTCTTTTTATGAATTCTAATGAGATTTCTCTCAATTTTCAGGAATTATTGAAGATAAGAAGAGATGAAGGTAGGATGCATTTTAGTTTTCCCGCAGTGCTGATGTAAATATATATCATGCATCAAAATTGGCATAACTCTCACATCCCATGGCGGAATTTAATGATCAAATATGATTTGTAAAGGAAATTCAAAGGCTTACAGGAAAATCATATTTTTGGTTGTACTTTGAATTCTCCGGATAGTGGGAATTGGCTCGAAATCACTACTGTGAGGATCTGCATTCAAGAGAGTTACATGGTCAAGATAATTAAACACAATCAAGAGTCTATTGACTAGATCTAAAAAATTTAAACTGTCGGTTCCCCCGTTTTCCCCCTCTTTTGAGGGAAGCCTACCCCATCCTTCTCCTATAAAAGTAGGTACGGTTATCCATCTCTTGTATCATCCTTTGTACCACAGATTTTCGAGCAATCATTCTTGTGTTCTTATGTTCTTGTTTTTAGTTCATCAATAAAGATTGGTTATTTACAAGTTAAGGGTGTTCTTCTATGATTGTTCTTTTACCTTGCCCGTTTAGATCTAGTTTACTTCTTCTTCTTCTTCTTCTTCCATGGACTGGAGTAAGGAATTAAGCATCGGTCATTTCATTGTCTCTAGCCTAAGGATCCAATCCTTTGATAAGTCTAGACTATGGCTAGAACTCTTCTTTCCTCCGTCTCCCTTTTCTCCACAAGTATGAGTGAGTAGTTATCTATCAAGGCAAGGGGAATAGCCCCTCAGCCATGGCTTAAATCGATTAATTCCTTAGAACGACTTCTAGATGGCTTTTGGTTATAATAATTGTTGATTTATCAAAGTAATTAATTGGTTTGATCACATGTTAATCCGTATGGAAATGACCATGGAAACTAGATTTAGAACAATAGAATCAATCGCATAGGGGTTTTGAAATGATTTTTGATCTTCCTCTTTTGGGATGATCGATTAAGAAACATGATCACTAAGACCAATGGGCTCATCTGGAGCCCATCTTTTGTGAATTTTTATTAATTTGCATGCCTTCATCGTAGTCGTCATTTTAAGGGATTTAGTCTATTCTCGCCTAGGCTAAGGTGGTGAAAACCCCTAAAGCCTCGATTCTCCATCTCTTGATTTATTCTTGTGTTTGATCCACTCTCTTTACATTCTGGTCTTTCATTCATAATAGTTTACTTGTGCTAACAATCATCTCAATTTTCCTTGTGATAGGGCAAACTATTTCTTGTTATGTGTAATCTTGTTCTTATATTTTCTTTTTGTCTTAGTGATAATCATCAAACCCCAACCCGATCTTTACTTTTTGTTCTAAATCAGAAACACTAAAAGAAAAAAAAGTTCTTCAAACCCATTGGGATTAGAGTTAACAATCTTAAAAATGTTGTCCTTTGGGATCGACCCTTTCTATACTAACCTTAATTGGAAAGTAGAAAAAGGATTAAACTCTAGGATAATTATCTTAGTGATTGTAGTGCACTTCGACGCATTAACAGTTGGCATGATCATATGTATAGGGGAATATGGCTGATAATTGTTTCTATTTTTGTTGTCTATCTGATGCCATATTTCACTATAGTGGTTACTACGTTTTGGGATTTAATCGATATGATCATATTTTGGTTTTCACCTTTTTCTTTATTGCATACAATGAAAATATTCAAAATGATTGATGTGCATATTCGGTTAAAGATCACATACAACCCCAAACTTATATATATATATATATATATATATATATATATATATATATATATATATATATATATATATATATATATATATATATATATATATATATATATATATATATATATATATATATATATATATATATATATATGAGATTGTTTTTGTTACCCGCGCGAGTATCTTGGTTATGCTACCCGTGCTGTACAAACATGGTGGCAACCGTTGTAAATAGGCACCATCACTCCCGTCGCCCGTATCGCAATCCCAAATTTCCTGATATCATTCTCTGTCTCCGTCTTTCTCCCTAAGTGGCTGCACATCTGGCGTTCTCAGGCCTACTCCGGCCAGTCCGATCTTGCCTCCCTGGGTCCCCATCACCAACACATTCCTTCCATCACTCACCGCATCCCAACATCCATGAGTGCCGCTTCTACCGTAGGGATGCTGGCTGCTACCCACAGCCCCTGGAGCCTGGAGATCCTTGAAAGTGCGGGGCGAGGAGCTTGACCTTCCTCGTGACTGTGGCAAAGTTTCGTGCACGTTGTTGCAATAGTCTCCCTCAATGGCCGGCTCTGTTGTCCGCCAATAGTCTCGTGTGGCCTGCCATTGCACAAAAACCTACTCCAAGCGAACACGATGACCTACACGACCTACACGGTGTGGAATAGGAAGCCGTGACGATCTTTGCAGCATGCACGGAGTTGCTTGGAAATGATAAGAAGAGGGATTTTAGGCTACAAAACTTTCTCTAGATGATGGCGTTGCCTCGACGCGGTGACAGGGTGACTGGTCTAGCACTGTCATTAGGAGGTGAAGCACATGTTCCATGGCTTTTACTTCTCTGTCTTGTCCTTGCCTAGTTTCTAGAACATGATCTTTTTCCCACCTACATGCTATTGATCTGTACCGGTCATAGAAGAGCCCACCCACACTTGTCGCCACAGTCTCCAATTTGCCTCCTGTTGTAGTTTCATCTACTTTAGCTACCTCATCCATCTCTGCTCTCATTGACCCTCTGTACACCACATGAAGAGAGTTCCAGGGGCTTAGTTCGTTCAACAATGAGGAGCTCTTCTCCACCATCTCTGTCTTCGAGGATGACCTCAATATTACTACTGATCCGCTAGATAGTCTTAACTCAATTTTGTAGTTGATTATACACTCTGTGTGGGATACATCAGGCGTTGTATAGTTATATAAGTTGTCTGTTGCTGCTGAGTGTTCCCTTCCATTCTTATATGTTGACATCATATATTTATTTACCGGAATGGTAAAAAGCACACGAAAGTTGTTCAAGAGAATGTCCTGCCATCCGATAACTCATCTCAAATTGAGATTGTGAGTTGCATATCGGGACAAAGACTAAATTGGATAAGGTAAATGTAATTCGGTATAAAAATAAAATAAAAAACAACACAATATGTTATTCTTCAATCTTTGTTGAACGGACATGTACAACGACGCAGTGATCGCCCCAAACCCCACAAATGGTAGGCAGATGGGGATTATTTCTAAGGACAAGTCATAGGCAGACGAAGTATTTTATGCATATGCGAGAGTAACAATGTAAATGATGATCCTCTAACAAACAGAGATAGCTATTATGCTCGGCCACAAATTTACAAAAAAATACAGTCTAATCCACCTTTGGAATTCGTCTGATGTTGAAAATCCCCATAATTGTATTCTTAATTTCTTATAGTCAAGACATGCACGACATGTGAAAACAATATGTCTCATGTTGTAGTTTCAGATTCCTGGACCAAGCTGCTACTTGTAAAGGTGAAGATGGGCTTCATGGTCACTGCCATCTTGCTGGATTCATGGTGGGGCAGTTCACGTATATTGTTGTTGAGGCATACCTTGGTTTGGAAAGCATTCAACTGGAGTGTGTTCAAGGATTTTCGTGCATTCACAATGCTGGCAATTGTGTCTGTCATCATGTGTTACATGTCTTGATCATCTTTCTTGTCTTAATAGACACTGACTTAATTTTTGGGCATCTATGGAATTTAGACTGTCTGCTACTGTCTTTTTTAGTAATAAGCAAGTGGATAGTCATATTGTAATAAGCAAGTGTCATATGTAATATGGATAGTCACATTGTAATAGGCAAGAGCCAACCTTAATGTAGGTGACCATTTTGTAATATTGATACTCATAGTGTAATAAGAAAGTATCATATGTAATATAGACAGTCACATTGTAATAGACAAGAGTCAACCGTAATGTAGGTGACAGTTTTGTAATATGGATACTCATATTGTAATAAGCAAGTGTCATCTGTAATATGGATAGTCACATTGTAATAGGCAAGAACCAACAGTAATGTAGGTGACATATTGTAATATGGATAGTCATATTGTAATAAGAAAGTGTCATCTGTAATATGGATAGTCACATTATAATAGGCAAGAGCCAACTGTAATGCAGGTGACAGTTTTGTAATATGGATAGTAGTTAGAGTAACTGTGAAAAAAATATGTCTCCTGTTGTAGTTTCAGATTCCTGGACCAAGCTGCTACTTGTAAAGGTGAAGATGGGCCTCATGGTCGCTGCCATCTTTCCAGATTCATGGTGGGGCAGTTCACGTATATTGTTGTTGAGGCATGCCTTGGTATGGAAAGCATTCAACTAGAGTGTGTTCAAGGATTTTCGTGAATTCACAACACTGGCAATTGTGTCTGTCATCATGTGTTACATGTCTTGATCATCTTTCTTGTCTTAATAGCCACTGACTTAATTTTTGGGCATCTATGGAATTTAGACTGTCTGCTAATACCTACTATCTTTTTTAGTAATAAGCAAGTGGATAGTCATATTGTAATAAGCAAGTGTCATATGTAATATGGATAGTCACATTGTAATAGGCAAGAGCCAACCGTAATGTGGGTGACCATTTTGTAATATGGATACTCATATTGTAATAAGCAAGTATCATATGTAATATAGACAGTCACATTGTAATAGACAAGAGCCAACCATAATGTAGGTGATAGTTTTGTAATATGGATACTCATATTGTAATAAGCAAGTGTCATCTGTAATATGGATAGTCACATTGTACGAGGCAAGAACCAACAGTAATGTAGGTGACAAATTGTAATATGGATAGTCATATTGTAATAAGAAAGTGTCATCTGTAATATGGACAGTCACATTGTAATAGGCAAGAGCCAACTGTAATGCAGGTGATAGTTTTGTAATATGGATAGTCATATTGTAATAAGCAAGTGTCATATGTCATATGGATAGTCACATTATAATAGGCAAGAGTCAACCATAATATAGGAGACAATTTGTAATATGGATAGTCATATTGTAATAAGTAAGTGTCACACGTAATATGGATAGTCACATTATAACATGGATAGTCATATGGTAATAAGAAAGTGTCATCTGTAATATGGACAGTCACATAGTAATAGGCAAGAGGCAACCGTAATGTAGGTGACAATTTTGTAATATGGATAGTCATATTGTAATAACCAAGTGTCATATGGAGAGAAGCACTCCATGTAATAAGAAATAATAAATAAAACTTGAATGTTACAAAAGAAAGGTGAGGGGTTCATAGGGAGAGAAGCACTCATGTTCATGCAGTTCATGCAAATGCGGCAGCTAGACTAGTTATCAGTTTGTCATTGAAATTTGCAAGAATGCTTGAAGTACAATTAGAATACAAAGGCGGCATAGAAGCCATCATAAAATTTATAAATTTATTATACTTTATGACACATTTCTACAAACTGTTCATGTGCCATATCACATGTCACATGACAGAGAGTAACTGTGAACCATTGTATTAATCTGCAGATGGCGATTAATTGAATCAATTTCTATTGCTCTGCATCACCCTGGATTTCCTTCTTTACAATCATGTCTTCTCTATGGATACCATGTCGTCTCTCTTGGACTATGAACCTCACCGTATTTTAAGGTACATACACATACCAATTATTATCTTCGTCGGTGGATGTCAATACAGAAAGGATACTTTGCAAAAAACATTAGTCTATAGCATCTTGCTTCTTGAGACAGTGAGCTCAACCCATTTTCTTTGTGTGGCACATGATTTATCATTGAAATACTGCTCTTTTCTGCTCGATCCCACTATTTTTTTTGAAAATGGTGCCCTTTATATTAATCAAATACTTGCTTCTGAAGAGACAATGTTCAGGATCGATGGGCGATAGAGCCACCTCAATTTAACTTGTGAGGTTGAGTTCAAATGCCACCTTGGCTACAGAATGTGCAACAAATGTAAGTCATAACACATTCTTCCAATTGCACATAAAAGTATGTACAATTTATTGTCCAAGTAAACAAAGAAGAGATTGTTTTATCTAGATATGATAACAAGAACCTTCTCGCTTGTATTTAGAGAAATGTCAGAATTAAAAAAAAAATTGTAATTCCTCCTTTCACGGCCACTGATAGAGAATGAAAGATCTGTTTTTCACTTTATTAGTTGTTGGATTAAAGCAAGTGTGACTTTCGTCTGCCGCTTTGAAACCCAGTGTAGTCTGCTACATTCTTCCTCACAGGCCACCTTTCTGAGGTTGACTCCGTGGACAATCTTCGCAACTTCAGATTGCATATGCGACCACCTATCATCCTATATGTCATACAAGGGTCCCCTAAATCCTCCACCAGATCTCCCTTTTCCTTAGACGATCCTGAAGATATGGCAGTACGACTGGGGCTGGAATGGCCTGAATCTATCGAAAAGTTGTTTCCTTTCTTGATAAGAACACTCTTTCCGTGGTCATTTCTGCTCAGAGAGGGTAACAGGAAGCTGGATATATTTTGTGATTGAATTTGGTAATAGGATTGTGAGCAAAGAAAAATTATACTACATACAAGTTTAATGACCTATAATCCTCCCCTCCTTTACCTCAGAGAGATAGCATGCCAGATAACTTGGGACAATGCTACCAATCCCTTTGTGACCACATGTATACTACAGTATTGCGAGTCGCATCGTACTCCACCGACTTCTACATGCTCGCGTCCCCGACACCAATGATAGACTTTGATTACTTCAAATCTTCTGCTTTGTCCCACTGTAGCCCATCTTCTGATCGGCTCCTTCTTGCTCTCGACAACTATCTAGCGACAACCGCACCCAGGGCGGAGGATGCGCCCCCTTCAACGCCGATGCGGACACTGCTTTGACAGAATCGCAGGGTCATATTCGGCAAATGGCAGAATATTTACCATAGTTGCCACTGTGTTTTCAAAGGACGGGTAGCAAAGTTTAAGTTACCCGCGCGGGCATTGAGTTAACAGCTTATATATATATATATATATATATATATATATATATATATATATATATATATATATATATATATATATATATATTTCTATATATACATATATATGTTTATATGATATATATGCAATTCACACATGTCAATCTAAAATTGGTTTTGATGGTGAATGTGTAGCATAAATATTTTTGATAACCCAAATAGTTGTGAGTGATTGAATGGTTTGTTTGATCCTATTTTATATCATGGTTTGCATACTAAGCCTCTACCTCCTTCTTCCCAATGAAAAGGTATTATTATTTCCTACCCATGCTCCCTTTGAATGTAAGTTGAGGTTTATCTTTTACCATGTAATAAGATTAATAGAACTAGGATAGTTTCTTTTCTTGCAAGGAAGAAGAAGACGTTCAGTGCCAGATGAGATGACCGTTTCACTAGACGAGTTGACGGACTAGAGGACTGAGGATGATTGGATATAGGAGGAGTTGAACCGATCAACTGATGGACCCAACCAATCATTTGGAGGTGTTCAAACATAAGTTGGACTGGAGTCTAGATGATCATTTCAGACGACCAACCAACTGACCAAGAGGAAAGCCGACTGGTACAAGGGTTGAATCGATCAATCAAGATAGGTTCAAACACAAAACTACACCAACAACAGGTTAATGTGTGTGATGTAGACCTAGGTAATAGTAATTCTTTGTGCCTATAAGTAATTACAATACTATGGCCATAACCATTGCTAATGTTTTATATTGCATTTTATGTTTGTGGGATATAACATGTATATGATACATACTATAGTATGTGATGATTGGTTATGTATATTTATAAATATATCCCTTAATACACATATTAAGTCTAAGATGCTTTCCATTAGCAACACACATAAAAAGCTTGATCGATTGTGCATGGGCATGTCAAGCATGGTGTGCTATCTATCTTGTGGAAGTGTGATGCTAGTTATCTTTTCCTGCCTTGCGGGGTACATATCTATCATGTTGGATTTTAGGTCAGGCTTAACTGGGCGTCCTTAATGAGATTAGGCACCTAGAAGCATGAAGATGACTTGGAAAGGAGTTGTGCATGCCATCTATCTAGTAATTTCATAAAATGCAATTGGCAAACATTTCCTACCTTAATAATTGATTATGGACGTTGGCGTTGGCTGGGTAATACTTGAACTACTTTGGATCTTGGCTCATTAGAAGATTGTGCGCTATAATCTTATGAATGATAACTAAGAGTTATCAATTTGAACAAAATAATGAGAATAATAGTTTATTTAAAGACTGAATCAACATCTTAAATTTTTATTCAAATCAAATCAAATCTAAAATGGGTTTTTGACAAAATTACAAAATTCTCTTGTAGAATCAAATGGCAACACACAACAATGAATTTTCTCTGCGATCAGTCCTTGAGAAGGACACTTTAAATGGGAATAACCTCCATGACTGGTTCAGGATGTTGAGATTGTTCTCATAAAGGAGAGCAAGCTTTATTTCCTGGAAACACCAGAGTCAGAGGAACCTCTTCCCACTGCACCAAAGACTGACAAGGGTGCTTACAAGAAGCACATTGAAGATATCGTTGATGTCAAATGCCTGATGTTTTACTCTATGAACTATGAGTTGCAAAGTAGTATGAGAACATAGATGTTAATGAGATTGTCACACATCTTAAGAACATGTTCCAAGATCAAGCAAGACTGGAGAGATTTGATGTCTCTAAGGTACTATTCAAATGTAACATGAAAAAAGGAGATCAATAGGTCCTAATGTGCTCAAGCTTTTTGGGTATGTGGAGAACCTTTCTAGACTAGGATTCCCCTTGGGTCAAGAGTTCGCCAGTGATGTGATTTTGTAGTCTCTACCAGAGTCATACAATTAGTTTGTCATGAACTACAACATGAGTGACTTTGAAAAGCCATTGACATAGTTACTTGGCATGTTGAGAACAACTGAGGCACAAGTAAAAAAACACAAACCCAAGTTTGTGATGATGATTAGAAAGCTAAAGGGGAAGTCTAAAGGCAAAGGCAAAGCAAATAAGGGTTCTAAAGTTTGCCAGATGCCAAAGTCTTCAACACTCAAGGAAAAGGAAGGAGTAAGTAAGGGAGGCAATTGCACCACTATCACTAGCCTAGACACTAGAAGAATAATTGCCCTCTCTACTTAGAGGAACTAAAGAAGAAGGAGGAGGGAATAGAGAACTCCTCATGTATATAGATTATATGATAAATCTAAATACTTCTTCATCTTGGGTATGTGATACTAGATGCAGATCTGACATATCTTTGATATGCAAGATCTGATAAGAAGTAAGCCTTTAGGAAAGGGCAAGAGTTTCTACAAATTTGGTCTATATTTATAATTTATCCTATACTACAAGACATGTAATATAGTTAGATGAACTGCTATTTCAATATGCCAATAATAGAAACATTTTATTTTTATGCATCTTATATGGACAAGGATAATTATGAATAAAATAATTAATGTTCTATTTCAAAGACATGATCTCATGTGGCAATGGTATTGGTTTGAAGGATCCAAAGACCAATGTTCATAACATAAATATGAATAGGATTATAATATGATAACTCAAATAATCCATAGCATTATCATTTAGGGCACATATATGAGAAATGCATTTCTAGAATCAGGGTGATGTTTATCTAGACTGTTTTGGTTATTGAACCAATAAGAGACATGCAAGTTTTATTATGAGAAGCTTGAAAAACATTTTCCCTAAATGTAGTGGAGAATAAGTATTCTATTAGAACTTATACATAATGATGTACATAGACTTATGGAGTAAATTCTAGAGGTAGTTATTTTTACTTTATTATATTTACTGATGATCTTAGTAGATATGGTGATTTTTATTTAGTGTAATACATACATGAATCACTTGAAGTGTTCAAGAAGATAATGAATGAAGTACATAATAACTTTGATAAAGGTATTAAGGTACTTTGATATGATCAATGTTGAACTACTTTACATCAATAGTTTGAGATCCTTCTGGATACACCATTATAATGTATCACAATAAACATGATGATGCATCGGAAAAATGGAACTACTTCCTAATAAGCATGATGTAATTATCATATAATATAATCTTCTAACTTCCTTGTAGATACATGTTTTACACTAAAACATTGTACCGTCTAAAATGGTTTAAAAGACACCATATGAGATATGGTATGGGAATGTCCTGATATGTCTTTTATAAGGATTTAAACATGTACAAAAAATGAAGTTTCTTTAAATGTATTTATCATTAAAGACCATATAAATATTAAATACTACCTTTAAATCCCAATCTGATAACAAAATGCTTGTTACTAGGATAACTGAGTTCCAAGAGAGTCGAAGGAGTAAAGTTAGAATTCAAAAGTTTGAGGTTAAAAAGGAGGTACAATGGGAAGAATTAGAATCACAAATTGTGTGGAATCTCAAGATTCCTTATGTAACACAAGACTCATAGCTCTACTAGAACACGTCTAAGAATAAAAGATTATGAATCCTATAACTCAGATAGGTTGTAAGTTGATCACAGGATGATAAGGCAACAATCAACTAGAGACTATTGAGGATCCAAAATTTGAGAAATGGCTTGAGGCTCATCAAGGAGTCCATATACATTGACAAGGTATGACTTGACTAGTACCACATGAAAAGGGATAAAACCCAAAGAGTGCAGTTGGGTTTTAAAAAGGAAAAACCAACATGGATAACCTTAGAGGACATATTGGCTGCAAAGGATTTCAAACTAGTTCAAAGTGTTGAACATGATGAAATCCCTTCACCAATTGTCATGCTTATTTTTCCACTTATCAAGACTATAAGATTTCTCATATGAAGAGTAATACCACATTCCTTAAAAGGAATAATTAAGAGGATGTGTACTTGATGCATGCAGAAGGTTTATGACATCGTTAATGCAAATAAAGTCTATAAGTTGTAGAGATCAATCTAGAGATTTAAATAAGAATCTTAGAGATGGAATATTTATTTTGACAGGACAGTCAAAGAGTTTGACCTTAGTTAAGGTAAAAGATGAAATTTGTGATCACAAAAGATTTGGTAAGAGCATATATGTAACATCCTAGGCCTCAGATAACATGATCTTAAAATGAATGATTGGACTACCCATATCACCAAGGTGCACCTCCTTTTTCGGGAGCCCATCACTAAAGAACTCCATAGTTAAGCATGCTCAGCTTGGAGTAGTATTGGGATGGGTTCCCTGTCAGGAAGTTGATCCTGGCATGTGCGTGAGTGAGGACAAAGCGCGCAGTTAAGGGAAGTGGTGGTCTGTGGGGACAGTCATCATTCTTAAAACTCTACTAGAGCCTTGGGAAGTGGGCCCGGTCATTACAAATGGTATCAGAGCCATAACCCCTCTAGTAGGTGGGGCCCACATGGGCATGACATGCCAGTCTTGAGCCGTGCGGTCCAGGCATGTAGGAAAGGGTTGTCCATGGTTGACGTAGCCACCCTTGCACTGATATTCTGTGATGAGGAGTTGGGTTTCCATGGGCCATTGTGGGTCTGCACTGAAATGGGGTCAGATTATGATGCCTTATAGTTGAGCATTGACGAGGACGTCAAGAGTCTAAGTGGGGGATATTGTAACATCCTAGGATTTGAGGCCTCGGATAACATGATATTAAAATGAATGATTGGACTACCCATATCACCAAGGTGCACCTCCTTTTCCAGGAGCCCATCACTAAAGAACTCAATATTTAAGTTTGCTCAGCTTGGAGTAGTACTGGGATGGGTGACCTATCGGGAAGTTGATCCTGGCATGCATGTGAGTGAGGACAAAGAACATAGTTAAGGCTAGTGGTGGTCTGTGGGGACATTCATCATTCTTGAAACTCTACTAGGGCCTTGGGTAGTGGGCTTGGGCGTTACAATATATGCATATTCCACATATTGATGGGGAATAACATCCCAATACTGAAAGTATTGAAACTTGGCATGGAAAAGACCTTTAGAATGAAGGATTAGGTGAAACATCCTATATGACAGGAATTGACATATATAGAGATAATTCTAGAAAGTTTCATGACATAAATATTAGTATAAATATTAGCAAGATGTTGAAACAGTTCAGCATGAAGGATTTGATGAGAGAGAATCTATCAATGGTATAATGGGATTAGTCTCCCAAGAACCCTATGTTTCAATTCATAGAAGAATGGAAGGATATGAGTAAGATACCATTTGAACCAACAATTGGATTTATCATGTATTGTACTCATTCCATTATCTTGTATGTATTGGACATGACCGACAAAAAAAAAGTATGTATTGGACATGATAAAATGTTTAAAGTTAGATTCTAATGAATATCATTGGAATACCATTAAGAATGTCCATTAGTACTTGAGAAGCACTAAAGGATAAGTTGCTAGATTATTGTAACAAGGAGGAGTCGGGAGTAAGGGGTTACACCGATGCAAGATTCCAAAATGAAAAAAATGCTCGTATTATAAAATTTGTATTAAATCTTTAAAGAAGAGTTGTAAGTTGGAAAGGTTACGAACTATAAACCATTATTTAAGATCTACAATATAATTTGATTATCATGGTGTTATGAACTCAAGGGTAGATATTGTATGGATCACAAAATTCATATGGATGAACTTATAGATGTCTGAACCATTGATGACATGGTAGAAATATAGTGACAACAATGGAGCTACTATTTAGGCAAGAAATATCTGATAGCATACTATGTTAGTTCCATATTATACGAGACATCGCACAAAAAATAGATGAGAAATGTGAAATATACCAACTAAGACCAAAATGTTGCAAACCTGCTGGATTAGAACCTATGCAGCAGAAACATGATGGACGTGTTTACATAACTAAGAATGACATTTGTTAGTGATTGGCTCTAAGTACAAGTGGGAGTCTGTTGGTATTTATGCCTAGAGATCCAATAATATGATGATTGAGATGGCATATAATATGAATGATTGATTGATAAAGGCAATCTTGTTAGATCAATGGGCTCTAGAGGGGGGTGAATAGAGCTAAAAGCACTTAAACAAAATTCATTACACCTTCAACTTACTTCAAGATATGGGATTGCAAGTATTGAATTTGTAGTGCAAACTCAGCATACATATCAAGGATGAGAGAGATTGAAAAAACACAAGAATGAGCTATATAGAGTGGTTCTAATATCCAAACTAGGAGAAAGTCATTCCACTACCTAGAGAGGTCAAGCTCTAGGCTTTGCAACCTATGTATACTTATATTCCATTATAAGACATATAACATGACCTTCCTTTTCCGGACCAAGAATACCCAGACTTCTTTTTAATGACCAAAAGCATCCAATAAACCAACCAAGGACTTACCTATACTTTGATCTAGAGCCTTCTACCTCTACAAGGTCTTACCCACTCTTGTGAGCATTTGGATACCTTCGCCAAGGAGATCCCCTTCTAGAACCTAGTCTTTTGCCTTGAAGGATTTAACCACTCTACTCATGAATCATCAGCCTTGCCCTTCTCCTTTACCTTGGAGAAGAATTTGCACCTTATCTTTCCACTTGGAGGAGCCTTGCACCTTCTCCTTCACTTGGAGAAGCTTTCTCCAACTTGATCTTAAAGAAAGGGGTTGGGGAAAGGGAAGCTTTTAGAGCTTTACAAGTCTACAATGGAGTAGCTCTCTCACACATATACTATCTCACTCATATGGACGTTTTTATTTGCAAACAAGAGAGAGAAAGGAGATCAAGTGGACTGGATACACTCAACTATATCTAGGAGCTTGAATATCATGAAGGAGCAACCTTGGAATGAACTCCAAGATGTCCTATTTATAGTTGGAGATGTCCACTAGAGGCTAGATCTACTAAGGAACATTTTCTAGCTATTTGGGGTGTTGCAACAAATATAATTTCAAGTTCCACTATACTCCAATGGTTAGAATCACTTTTTCTTGACACTCCATACGGTGCAGTCGGTCGAGTTTCAAAAAGGTAACTCGACCAATTGCACTATATGACAAGGAAAATTTAAAGCATTGATCGAGTATATCCTTGATGAAACTTGACCGATCACTTAAATCTGATTTGCTAGTGTAGGGTGTCAGTAGATTTTTATTTTTTTGAAACTTGATTGAACCTGAACATTCTCAAAATAAATCAAGGGTTTCACTTGATTTTATCACAGGAGAAACTCAACCAAATAGGCACTCTATGATGTTTTTGGAAAATGTCATTAGAGTGATTAATTTTTTGAAATATGTGCTCCTAATTTTTTATCATCTTAGTTATAAGTCATAACATCAATACAAATGGTTACAAAAACCATCCTAGGGGTTTTAGGGTGTTTTTTACAAAGTGAATTTGCATTTTTTTTACTGGAACTTGATCTAGCTAGGGTTTGATTGAATTGACCCTTTTCATGCACCTAATACATGAAATCAATCTCAAGTAGACATATTAGATACATATGTATGGAATGGTTGTCATTATAGGTCAACATTCTCCCCCTTTTGATAATGACCAACCATTCCTCGACATATTGAAAAGGATGTGAAAGTTAAACCTTTACCTTGTGAATTGCTAGGGGATACATGAACGAACAATGGAAATTGCTCCCCCTCAAATCATGCTTACTTATGACTGCATGGTTGGTCTTTCCACGTACAACCATAGCACATATATGTACTATATGGTCCTCTACCAAGTCACATGATATTTTAGATAATTGACTAGAAAAGGATCACATAACCAATAATTCAATATGGCTGAGATCATTTCTCCCCCTTTGGAAAATTAAAAAGGCAGGGGGTAGAAGAGCTATAAAACACTAGTCTTTGCTACATGCACAAACTACACAAGAACCCATATAGAAAGCACCAAACAGAGACAAAATAGATAGTAACAAGAAATCTAGAGTCATGATAAATATATGGGAGGACACACCATAAACTCATAAGATGTAACCAAATGAAGAGTTAAGGTATATAAGATTAAGATTACAACACTAGATATGTCCTCTTGATATGAACAGTATAAGATAGAAAAAATGATGATATAAGAAAGCAATATGCCTCAGATAATGTTTAGTACATGATATTCAATAAAAATAGATATGTATGAGCACCCTAATAGACTACAAAACTAAATATCTAAGCTATCTACATCAACTATGCCGTCATCCTCATCCTCGGGTTGGTAATCCTTGTCTCCATCACATGATGCATCAGTGGCAGTAGGTGTATTCTCAACATCATTAAAATCAAAAGAGCCACCATCACCAACATTACCATAAGCATCCTCAACATTATCACCATATCCAACATCTTTGGCATCCTATTCAGGCATCTCCTCATCAGTAGGAGGTCCAAAAGCATGAGTACCAAGCCACTTGGCATTCTACACATTCCAAGACATGACACACGCATGTAATGCATTTGCTTGTTCAAATGTGAGAGTAGAAACTCCATCATAACTAGTAAGAAAAGTGGTGAAATGGACAATAGGAAGATCTTGAGGCATAGGAGCACTAGGGGTAGGGGAAGTTCCACCATCAGAAGCAGTCGAGGTTATAGCAGAAGCAAAAGGTGGTGGTTCAGGATAGAACTGACTGTATGCATAAGAAGCATAGTCAACACTTGGGTAGTGCTGGTAGGTGGGGTAGGGATGGCTGCAGGATAGGTTCACGTGTGACATGATCTAAACAAAGTCTTGGTGGATGTGATCTTGAACCTAAAGGTTATACACCTGTTGATGTCTCATATATCCAATGAGGGCTTAATTTGATACAAAGAATGAGCTGTGGTCAGTTCTGGTGGTGGAGGTGGAGGGCACTGGGTGGAGAAAGAGGCACATGGTGTGATGGAGGAGACATGAAGAAAGGTTTTCTTTATGGTAGTCTCACTAATGCAAACCCCTTTCTGACTTGGCTTGTAGCAAAGGTCGTGGAAGAGAGATTTTCATCATGGTGAACAAACACACCATGGATCAGGTTAGGATTTGGGAGATGGGTATCAGTGGTGTTCTTCCCTAAGTCGAAGCAGGTCATATGATGAAGAATATAATGAGCCCACTTGACTCTGACACCATTCGATAGATAGTACATGATCAAGGTAGTATTCTCTAAATCTTCGTTTGATTCCTCTTGGAATGGATATTCCAATTTACTACTAAAGTGTTCAGATGTGTCTTGATATCAAGAGAAGAGGAGGGTAGGGTGGACTACTTCTGGTATGGGATATCAGGTTACTTCAAAACCTTGTGGATATAGGGAGGGTAAGCACAAGGCCAAATATTTTTTAGAAACTCTCGGGGTCTAGTAGATCATGCTATGAAGGATAGGAAGCCAGCCAAGAAGTGATAAAGTCAGTACTAGAGAAATAGGTATTTGAGAAATCCTCAGATATTGTTATCTTGGTACCAACTTTCATCAAAGTCAAAATGACCAAAATGACCAGGGTATTAGGTGGTGGCAATATGGTGTTGTAGTTCCATGTGAGATTGGTGTAAAATTCCTAGAAAACCATTGTGCTAGATATGGAATTTGCAAAGAAAGAAATCTATACACACAAAGAAATAAGATGGTGTACTTTGAACACCTTATCAACCTATTTGATCACCTCACTCATTGAAAAATGAGGTTCAAACAGAGCATGGAAAGGAAAGGGATTCCTAGGAAGGGGTTCCTCGTACCTATTCACAGCTTGAGTTGAGATGAAAGAGGTGCCATCAAAGGAGACATGTTGAGGACAAGTGAAGGAGAATGGAACTCTAGTTGGTCTAGATTGGTTCCTATGGTTGGATGCCATTTAGGTCGGATTGAGAGGAAATTACCACCAAACGAGAAGGAAAATGCAAGTAGCAGGTCTCCTAACCACCTAGAGCATAGTTGGGAGAGGCAAGGAGAGTTGATCAGAGACTAGGAAGGGTCTAGGAGAGGTTGGATTAGCCTAGGGTTGGAGGATGAATACTGGAGGTTGGCCATCGGTCGACTTTCTCTAGTTGAGAGGGAGAAAAGTAGGCCAATGTCCTTTTTTATTTGCATCCAATAGCGGTGTCAGTCAATTTCTATGTTTAGGAGACTCGAATGATACTACCTTATAGTCTGGTCCTCACCCAGGGATCAGCCAAGTTTGTAGTACGTTAAACTCGACTGAATGGTCAACGTATCCAAAACATAGAAAATTTAATTCTAAGCCTCTAGAGTTCTATAAAAAATTATTTTTCTAGCACATTTTAAACATATTGAGGCACATTCCACTCATCATTTGCTACTATTTTGTAGCAAACATGCGTTTGTGAAAAATAGCCAAACAAAGTGAAATAGGGCATGAAACATGACAATTATAGAACTTTCAAGTAAAATAAAACCAATTATAAGTAAGAAACATATAGGTATGATAACATCTAGCTATATTTCGTGTCAATATCATTAAGAGCAGTTATAAGAAGTTTTGATCAGATAAATGTAAATTGCTCTCTACCTAGAGGTTTTGTAAAAATGTCTGCAAGTTGATTCTCCATGTCCACATGAGTGATAGAGATATCCTTCTTGGTAATGTGGTCACAAGGAAAGTGATGAAGAACCTTTATGTGTTTAGCTCTACTATGTAATATAGGATTACAAGAGCAACTAATTACACTAGTATTTTCACAATAGATAAGAGAAGCATCAAAATGAATGTTAAAGTCTTGGAGCATTTTCTTCATCCATAGGACCTGGGCACAACAACTCCTAGCTCCAATGTATTCAGCCTCGGTAGTTATAAAAGACATTGTGCTTTGTTTCTTAGAGAATTAAGAAACCAAGCATGGTCCTAGGAAGAAGCAAGTGACACCTGTACACTTTCTATCAATAAAACACCCTACATAATCAACATCACTATAGGAAGTAAAAGTCCCTTGACTTGGTAAAACATAATCGAATATTTTGAGTTTTAGCTAGATACCTCAAAATCCTCTTAACTGCTATGAGATGTGATTTTATAGGACTTCATTGAAATTGAGCACACAAGCCAACACTAAACATTATGTCAAGTCTAGATGTAGTGAAATATAATAAACTTCCAATCATACCTCTATAGAGCTTCTTATCCACTTTGTCACCTTCTACATTTTTGTTAAGCTTGGTGGTGTTTGACATAGGGGTGTCCATCGACATGGTGTTCACCATCCCCAATCACTTCAAGATTTCACTTGTGTACTTACCTTGGTTGATGAAGTTACCTCCTTGGTTTTCTTAATTTTGAAGCCAAGGAAGAATGTAAGGTCCCCCATCATGCTCATCTTAAACTCACTCTGCATAAGAGAACTAAACTCCTTGCAAAGATCAAGATTAGTTTTGCCAAATATAATATCATCTACATAAATTTGAATGATAAAGAAGTGGCTAGAATTGTGTTATAGAAATAGAGTAGAATTTACTTTGCCCAAGATATATCCATTGTCTAGTAAAAAGTTATTTAGTTTCTCATACCAAGCTCTAGGGCGCTTGTTTGAGTCCATAGAGAGATTTTTTCAACAAATAAACATGGTTAGGGAAATTATCATGTTCAAATCTGGGAGGTTGAGTGACAAAGACTTCCTCCTCTAGTCTACCATTCAAAAATGCACTTTTAACATCCATTTATAAAGCAAGAAATTTTATAGCTAGCATAGGCAAGTAACATTCTGATACATTCAAGTCTAGCAACAAGAGAAAAAGTTTCATCAAAATCAATACCTTCTTGTTGATTGTAGCCTTGACAAACTAGCATTGCTTTGTTTCTTACCACTTTGCCACTTTCATCCAGCTTGTTGTGAAATACCCATTTGGTGCCAATGATTTTCTAATCATTTCGTCTTTGTACTAAGGTCCACACTTTGTTCTTGTCGAACTGTTCTAACTCTTATTGCATGGCTAGGATCTTGTGACAAAGTGGATTTTCACCAATCCTTACTAAAATTACTATTTTGCCCTCATTATACTTACTTATGGTCCCAAATTATTTTTCTTGGTTTCTAAATCAATATTGATACTCAAATTTGAAATATGGTGATCAATGTGGATTTTATACACATTATAACACCTCAAATTATATTCAATCATCACTTTATTTGAAGGATCAAATTGATCCATCAAACTTTATCATTTGGTTCTCAAACTTTTTCTATATGTTCTCTACATTTTTTTGAATCTATGTTCCAAATTTCATGTGATTTGGACATTCCTACACTTTTCTATGATTTCTTGAAGTTTTATGCTAAAAACCCCTACATTTACCTTTTTAATTGGTTTTTCCACATCAACTATCTAGGGAAAGGCATCGGGGGTGTGTTTTGGCCCTTAGATCTGCCTCCCACAGATCTAGGCCGGATCTAATGCCATTGTATCATCTTCAACATCCCATTGATTGTGGGCAGGTGTTAATGCAACCAAATGACTGATCTCCCGCTCACGACCCCAGTTTTAAAATATGAGCGGATAGAATCGCTCATCTCACAAATTTGAACTCATCCATACCCATTTTGACCATCTTTCATGCTCTATCCAACCGCCAAAATGAGATCTTTGCTCTCCCCTCTCACCCCGATGGCTATTCCTGCCACCATAGGTCGATCTAACCCTAAAGCTATCCTGAAACTCTATAAAAATATCCCATCTAGATCTGTCATCACTCCACCAAGCGAACCCACCACTTTTCATGTTGTTTCATGGTCTCGACCACCCCCAAACCTTGCCCCTTCTCCCTATTCCCTCGGTGCCACCGCCGCACCAGCCCAGTTGGGCGATTGGGGACCTCACCCCCTTTTCATCCTTTCTAGCCAACGCTACCTCCTCGAGGCCGAGGTGAATCCGACCAGTCTACTCGCATCTTCCCTTGTTCCCTCCTACCCCTGGAGCTATCTGCTCCAATGAGACCATCACCCTAGTATCGGGCTTGCACAAGACCCAGCATGGACAGAAGACAGAGACGAGTCGCACCTTAGTCAACTGACCCAAGTACCAACCAACCCATTCCTTAGTCCGGCCAATTGAGAGTTGAACCGGCCGGGTTAGCCATTGAATCGGGCTACCAAGAAAAGGAGCTCCTTGTCCATACGGGTAGATCAAGATCGTCCAAATCGACATCCAACGATCCTCTTTTTTCAGCAAATAAGGTGATTTTATCTCTCTCTGTCAAATATTCATCTTAATGTCAAGATCTTGTTTTAATTGTAGAAAATGCATCCTAGCTCCAAATATTATGAACAAGTAGTCAATATTGATCATAAATATCCAATGAGTCATTTAAAAATACTTATGAAACCTGATTCTAAATGATTCTCATGGATACATCTAAATCTTGATCTCTTGCTTATGTAATTGGTCTAAATAACTCTATTTGTGGTTAATTTTGACTAAATGCTGAAAACCCTAGATTTGGACTCTGATGATTATCTTGTAACCTAGATCTAATATATTTGAATCATCTACTCTTGAAAATTAATCATTTGTGATCTAGATCTAATTACTTGATTCAATCTTGATTATAATGAATATGAGTAATATTGATATTGATCTTAATCTTGCAAAACACTTGATATAGTTTTGACCCATCAATCTGATCTACCATGATGATAATCTAGAAATTGATGATGACTTGGATAACAATCATAGATTAGGGTTAACACATATGATCCTAGAAACCTAGGAAAGTCATTCACACTCGAAAATACTTGATACTTGAAACCATGTTGGACATATTGAAATATTGGTTGATTATAAGTGAATGACCCAACCCTAAGGTTGACATAGGAAAAGTATAACCCTAATATCAAATATTTAAACATGATTGTCAAATATCATGATCTTGACCCTTGATCCAAACATTGTGTTTTAGTATCTAACTCGAAGGGTCGACCTATTACTAGTTGATGTGTACTCAAAATCTTCGGTGAAAGGTATGCTATTATATAACTCCTCCTTGATTGTATTGAAGATACTTTTATGTATCTCTTGACTGAACAATCATTTGAACTGAAGGATGGGGCCGCGCTCTACGGGCGACGGCGGCGACGGGGGCGAGCGCCAAAGAAGGCCACCGAATCTAGGGGGAAGAAGACCTCAGTGGAGAAACCATGTTGTCGAGGAGGTCAGAGTGGCGAGCACGCCTAAGGAATGGTCGTCTATGTTCAAGAACTCGTTCGAAGACGTCGACACCAGGCTACCGGAAGCGGCTCTAACAGTAGAAGGAGATACCATCATAATCCCACAGGCGGAGGTGGATGAAAACGGAGCTCTATGGCGGAATACGCTCACTGGTTATGTGATTGCCTTCAAACCGCATATCCCAACCTTGCAGGACTACCTCGAAAAGCACTGGAAGCCAGTCGGATCAATGGAGGCTCTGGGGAGGGGGAGCGGAAGCTTCATTATCAAGTTCGGTGAGGACTCTGACCTCGCCAATGCTCTTGAAGGTGGTCCCTGGTATGTGAAGGGTAAACCGATGGTTCTCAAGAAGTGGGAGAAAGGAGACCTGCTGGAACAGGAGAAGTTCACAGTTGTTCCAGTTTGGCTGAAGGTCCGCAATCTACCCCTCGAGCTATGGAGCGAAGCAATGCTCGCGCGTATCACATCCTACCTGGGTAAGTCGCAGTGTCTGGATCGCCAGACGAAAGCAAAAACTAGAATTGACTATGCGCGAGTCAATGTGCTGATGAGCGCAAAATCATCCTTTCCTAAGGCTGTCAAGCTACAGATGGATAAAGGGGTTGACTATGCTGTTAGCATTGAGTACGAGTGGATACCAGTGAAGTGCCCCCATTGCGAGAGCTTTGGCCATGAGAAGGCTCTGTGCAAGGCGGCTGATCAGGTGAAGTCGACAGAGAAGTAGACTATCGAGCAGACTGAGCAAAGCGGTGGGCAGGCACGAAGTGTTCGAGAGAATTCCCCAGAGAAGAACGATACGCAGACACAAAAGAACAGTGGTGCGCAGACACAACCTGCAGTCAGCGATGTGGCATGCACAAGCTAGGGAGAAGAAAATGTTGTGAGCAGCGAGGGAGATAGCTCGAGGGAGCAGAGTGTTTCCAGCGAGCAGGATGGCTTTGTTAGACCGAAGAAGATGGTGAGTCCACGAAGGACGAGGGGATAGAAAAACACCAGTGGGAGAGGAAAGGAAGCTAACAAGTTCAATACCCTTGACGAGTCAGTAAATGAAAAAGAACCAACGGCCTCGACTGGTGGTGTACCAGTCCAGGGGTCCAATGGGTGATGCACCTAGAATCATAGCTTGGAACGTCCGAGGCATTTCCGGATGGGAGAAGTGCGACGTTATCTGAGCTGAACTGCGGAGGGCCATGGCAGATGTGGCTCTTCTAACTGAGATTAAAATCAAAAGAAGCAAGCTTACTAAAGTTGTACAAAGAACCTGGTCGGAAGCCAAGTGGGTTGATAACTCCATGTGCTGCAAGAAGGTTAGGATCCTGGTGCTATGGGAAAGAGATGATATCATGATAAGGAAGTTAGATCAATCACGATAGTTCATACATCTCAGCCTGAGCTTTGGGGGCAAAAGCGTAGAGATGACAGTTGTGTATGGTGATAACAATGACAGTAAAAGAGCAACCCTTTGGGTTGATTTGGTGGCTATTAACAGATCTGTGCATGTAGCCTGGATCATCACTGGTGATTTCAACGCTGTGAGGAAGGCAAAGGAAAGAAAAGGAAGAGCTTCACCATTAGCTAAGTCGATGTGTGACTTTAATGAGACTGTTAGTAAACTAAATCTGATTGAAGCGGAGGCCAAAGGGTCGTTTTTTACTTGGAACAATCAGCAGAGCGGGGCAGACAATACTAGAAGTAAAATTGACGGGACACTCCTGTATAGTCAAGGTTTTGGTGATTTCCCTAAGCTATGGATCGAGATTTTAGTGTCTATATAAAGTGATTATCACATACAGATTATTCATATGGATGACGAAGAACAAAAGCACAAGTATCCTATTCGCTACTTCAATGCTTGGGCTAGTCTTCCTGGTTTCCAAGATGATGTACGCAATGCTTGGAATACAAGGGTGGATGGTAATCCTATGTATCGGCTCTGTCAACGCATTAAGATCACAAAAAGGAAGCTTCAAACATGGAACTGGGAGTAGAAGGGCGATATGACTGACTCGGATAGGAACAAAGAAAAGGCTGCTATTAAGGCTCAAGATGAGGCAGACAAAGATCCCTATAATGAACTAAAGTGGGATATTGCAAAGACTTTGAAAGAAGAAGCTCTTATGGCAAAGAACACTGAGGAATACATGGTGAGACAAAAGTCTAGAATTTTTTTGCTCAAGAATGGAGACTCGAATACGAAGTTTTTCTACGCTTCCTTGAAGACCAGAAGGATGAGGAACCAAATTCGCATGCTGGAGGTGGATGGAGCCCAAACCAGCAACATGGAAGTTATTGGGGATACTTTCACAAAGCATTATATGAAGATGTTCAACGTGACTAGTTGCAGAGCCCCCTTTAGGGGTGAAAACATGCCCAAATTAATCGAGTCTCAGAAGCAAGCTATGTGTTCCTTGGTCACGGACGAGGAAATCTATGATATTGTCAAAAAGTCGGATGATGACAAATCCCCTGGTCCAGACGGTATGAATGAGCACTTCTTCAAATCCACCTGGGATATTGTTTGGGAGGATGTGTGCTGCGCAATAAAAGACTTCTTCCTCAAAGGGAGAATGCTAAGAGAGATGAACAAATCATATGTGGCTCTTATTCCTAAGGTGAAACAACCACATAAAGTGGGGGAGTGGAGGCCGATTTCTCTGTGCAACATCGTCACTAAGGTTATATCCAAAATCCTTTCTAACAGGTTGAGGGATATTCTACCGAACCTCATCAGCATCAACCAGTGCGCCTTTGTTAAAGGTAGGAGGATTGCCGACGCCATTCTTCTTGCCAATGAATGGGTGCATGACTTTAAGAAGGCGAATGTCAGTAGCAAGCTTTATTTGAAGGATGATTTGAGCAAGGCTTATGACTCTATCGACAGAGGTTACTTACTAAACATTCTTGAGGAGATGGAGTTCCCGCCCTGTTGGATTGAGTGGATTAAGGAATGCTTGGTTACTGCCTCATGTCAGATCTTGATCAATGGCGTACCTACTGAGATTATACAAACCTCCAGTGGTATCAGGCAAGGCGACCCATTGGCGTCGTACCATTTTGTGATAGGGATCCAAGGCCTCACTGCTATCTTTGATCAGGCGGTACAAATGAAAGAGATTGAACCCCTTGCAGCTGGCTCCACTACCGTCTCCCACTTGCTTTTCGCAGACGATCTTCTGGTTTTTGTTAAAGCTACTGAAGACAACATAAAAGGTATAAAGAATTGCCAGCAGCGCTTCAAGGACGTGTCTGGCTTAGAACTGGATCCACAAAAGAGTCAACTTTTCCTCAATAGAAATGCACATCCCAACATCAGTACACAGATGGGAGTAGAAAATACTGACTTCCCAGTCAGGTATTTGGGGGTGTCGTTATTTGCAGGTAGACTCACCAAGAGGATGTGCTATCCCTTCATTGATAAACTGAAAACCAAGCTGGTGATGTGGAAAACTAAGCTCCTTTCGATGGCTGGGAGGTTGGAGCTAATCATCTCGACACTCTCAGCATATCACATCTATTGGACTGGAGTGTTCCCACTCCTAAAAGCTACGATAGATGAAATTGAAAGCATATGCCACAACTTCCTTTGGGGAGATAAGGGGGAAAGTAAACATATTCACTCTATATCCTGGGATATCATATGCAGGCCAAAACCAGAAGGAGGTCTGGGTGTCATAAGAGTGGAGGACTGGAATGGTGCAGGTCTGGTGAAGAATATGTGGGATATTGCTAATAAGAAAACCTCCCTGTGGATCCGGTGGATTCACAGCAAGTATATCAAGGAGGAGACGTTGTGGTCTAGCCAACCTAAGCAAGCGAACAGTTGGATGTGGAGAAACATCCTTAAGACGAGAGACAAATGTCTGGCACATGTCTGTTTTAAAATTGGAAATGGCAACACTGTGAAGATGTGGAAGGATCCATGGGTCAACGGAAGCTTCCTCACGCAATGTACAGATGCCCAAAGCTACGTACAACTCAGGTCAAAGCTCGGACCTAACTGCTATTTGAACAATATCATTGTTGAAAACAGATGGGATATTCCTGAAGTTAGGGGAATGGATGATATTCGTCGAATCTGTAATGGCATTTCGATAGAAGGCGGTGTTGATTCGTGTACGCTGGGAGGTTGCAAGATCTTAAAGCTAAAAGAGGCGTGGAATTTCTACAGAATCAAGCACGGAGAGGTGGCGTGGTCTAAATGGATGTGGCGCTCAAGAGCCCCTAGGCGAGCTATCATTTGCTGCTGGAAATTCATGCACGGCAGGTTAATTACTGAAGATCAACTACAGATTAGAGGCGTCAGTCTGTCCTCTAGATGCAGTTTATGCTGCAGACATGAGGAGACAAACGATCACATTATGTGAGAGTGTGATGTGGCTACTGAAATTTGGGGGAAAGCTGCTCAGTTTTTGCCTATCAGACCAAGAAGTAAGGAAGACATTCAAACCATGAAGAACAAGAACGAAGCGCTCCTTGCTATTTTGGTTATATACTATATATGGATTCATAGGAATCATATAATTTTTGAAGGTGCTAAAGTCAATCCACACAACTTGTGGAGATACATAGAGAGTGATTATAGAGGACTACACAGATAGTTCCTTTTTTGTTATCTTTTTTGATAGTCTGAGCTTATGCTCCCCCCACATGTACAGTTATTTTTTTCATTGGAATGGAAGAGTAACACGCTTACTGATAAAAACAATGTATCTCTCGACTGTATACTTGGCTATTTACTTATATGAGGTACTGTTCCCTATGATTTGTCTTCTATTTTACTATAGTATATTTTTAAAAACAAGAAAACATAAATTACATGCCCATTATGATTGCCTGTATATTGATAATGATGATGATATTGATAATGTTGATAATGCTAATATTGAGTACAACAACCCCCACATTTGGAGGTGGGACTTGTACATTGTCTTCCTATGTTCCTATGGTGAGAAGGAGCCAAGTGACCTTCCCCATCGTGTTGGGGTACTAGAGTCACACAAAATATATAAGCATGCTTCTCGAATTACAGCATAATGGGAACTTGTAATAAAAGTCAAATTTCTTGAAAACTTGTCGAATAAATGTTGGTTTTGCAAATTTCTTGTTATTTTGAATATAAGTCCTTCCAAGTATACCCTTTTATTATAAACCATTTTACTTGATTTTGATAGTGTACCGTGAAATTGCATGATTGTGCCTTTATCTTCTTGATTTTAGGCAATACAAATGGAATACTGAATAAGATCGATTCCACACTCTAAATACTCTGATGACAAAGACAAATCATATATATCTCCATATTGGGTTAGTTGTTCTTTAAATATCCAGTTTTTGAGTTATTATTTCTTATTGTATATGCCAGTTTGATAGATCCTATCGGGCTACTCAGGGATGGGTGCTTCAATCCGTTTACTACTGTCTAGGCAGTAGGATTGGGATTGGGGTAAGAATGGTTCTGTGACAGTTGGTATCAGAGCCTACACACTGCCATATACATTAAGTAAATCATTTCTCAAGTCTCTTACACCCAAGAAACCCTAAAGTCCATAATGGTGAAAATTGAGGTGTCTAGGTTCGGGGTCCTGGCATAATTTTCTCCTATCCGTCTTCACAGTGGATGAGATCCCCCGCTCTACGTGTCCTCAATTGATCCAGAACTGGACCTAAAGGTTCTCTTGTGAAACCCTAGAGAATCTTCTAGCATCTCATCTCTTGTTTAAGGACTATCCTAAGCCACCATTGTAGATGAAGATTAGGTAGTCTTCTCATCTCCTCATGTGGTCCATGCTTGTGACCTTTACCACATGATGTCTCGATTATGGGTAGCTTACGCATGGGAAAAATGAATATCACTAAATCTTGAAAGTTGACACCATGATCTGACCTGAATTTGAAAACTCAATTTTAATAAATAAAATATGAAACTGAATACTCATGTATGATCCCTAATATCATGAACACTCAAATTAGCTAAAACTTGACTATATACTTCCTATGTCGAGGTAAATCTTGATTTGGTGAAATAAGGATCACTTATATCTAATACGTCGTTGTTGATAAGGTCCCTATTCGATTAAACCCATGGTACCCTATTGTTGATTAAACCTCAAACATAGTTAAGAAAACTCGTATCCTATGTTATACAGATCTTGACTATGCTATCAAGTGACTAAGCCTAAGACTCACAAAATCATGATGTAAGACTATGATGCAAAAAACATTTTTCTTATTGACTATTGATGCCTTTTGCAATCTCAATTTTGATATGATGATGATGGGCCTAGATTTTTTATTATTATGTTCTAATTCCTCAAATGCCAAATTCAAATCCTCGATTTCCAAATTATATCACTACCTTCATCATGAAAAGAAAGGAATGCAAATATCAACTTGATTTTGTAAAATCTTGACATTATTGCCCTACTATGAGCTTGAGTTTTGAAATCATGACCTTATGGAATATGATATGATCATTGATACTCTCCCTATTTGAATAAGCTCAATGGATAATGTCTAATGTTGGTAATGTGCTATATTAGGGTAGTAGTTGACTCATGACTCCACTAACCTAGTTCATATCCCTATTTTTACTACCTCTAAATTTTTGTATTATTGATTATTTAGAGTTTGGAAAGGTATTCCCTTTCACCCTATTTGGACTAGTGGACCTAAGCCTAATAGGTTAAACCCATGGTTGATACTCGATCTTGAATAGTGATTTGATAATGATCTTGATATATGACAATGTTGACTATAGCTTGTGTTGACTTCCTGGATAGACCTAGGTCTAGATCATTCATCAACCTTGGATATAATGATAATAAAATTTGATATGTTACTCAAATATTTCTTGAATATTGTTGCTCAAAATTGAATATAGATGAGTGATCTCCCCTAAGGTCTAAATAGGAATCTAAACCCTAGCTTCAAAATTCTGGACCTATAACTTTTGATGCTTAAAATCTCGACTCTTGATATTGATTAATGTACTTGTGATTCGTGATTATCAATCGCAATAATGATACAAATCCTATGATCACACTATTTGGACATTGAGATATATGACTAATGACTTCAAAATCCCAAATCTTGAAATTTTTGAAATGTTGACAATATTGACTCTCTCGATTTATGATTTAGGGTTTATCTCTCATTAGGACTAGGGTGGGACCTTCCCATTGATTTTGAGCTCGAAATAATGATATGGAAATCATGATGTTGTCTCAAAATGTTGAAATATGAAATCTCAAATCATGGGTGTATAACCCCACCTAGGCCAATGTAGAAGCTAGGACCCTGAGATTTTGGGATTGAAAGTCACCTTGTACACTTGATTCAAGGACTCTATTTGTTTTACCTAATATATGATCTCTTCAAATATGTGATCAATAGGATGTTCTCCATATTTGTGATGCATTAACTTGATACTCAATTGCTCGGTGATGAAATGATGTTGGAACCAAGTTAGTTATGATATGAAACATGGAATTCCAATTATGATTATTAGACTACTTTAACTTTGAGGACAAGATTTTGATTATATAGTTGAGGATATTCTAGTAATTGAGGATATGATCTAGATTTTGATGGTCCCAATTTTGAGGATGTTTTTGAATTTTGGGGACAAAATTCCTTTTCAGGAGGGAAAGATGTGATAAAGTGGATGTTCACCAATCCTTTCTCAAATTACTAGTTTGCCCTCATTATACTCACTTATGGTCCCAAATTATTTTTCTTGGTTTCTAACTCAATATTGATAATCAAATTTTAAATATGGTGATCGATGTGGATTTTATACACATTATAACACCTCAAATTATATTCAATCATCACTTTATCTAAAGGATCAAATTGATCAATCAAACTTTATGATTTGGTTCTCAAACTTTTTCTATATGTTCTCTATATTTTTTTGAATATATGTTCCAAATTTCATGTGATTTGGACATTCCTACATTTTTCTATGATTTCTTGAAGTTTTATGCTAAAAACCCCTTCATTTGCTTTTTGAATTGGTTTTTCCACATCAACTATCCAGGGAAAGGCATCAGGGTTGTGTTTTGGCCCTTAGATCTGCCTCTCGTGGATCCAGGCTGGATCTGATGGCCATTGTGTCATCTTCAACATCTTGTTGATTGCGGGCAGGTGTTAATGCGGCCAAACGACTGATCTCCCGCTCACGACCCCGGTTTGAAAATATGAGCGGATTGAATCATTCGTCTCACAAATTCGAACTCGACCATACCCATTTTGACCATCTTTCGTGATCTATCTAACCGCCAAAATGAGCTCTTTGCTCTCCCCTCTCACCCCGGCGGCTATGGCTGCCACCATAGGTCGATCTAACCCTATACCTAGCCCAAAACTCTATAAAAATACCCACTTTAGATCCATTGTCACTCCACCAAGCGAACCCACCACTTTTCATGTTGTTTCATGGTCTCGACCACCCCCAAACCTCACCCCTTCTCCCTGCTCCCTCGGTGGCACCACCGCACCAGCCCAGTTGGGCAATTGGGGACCTCACCCCCTTTTCATCCTTTCTGGCCACCACTGCCTCCTCGAGGCTGAGGTGAATCCGACCGGCCTACTCGCGGCTTCCCTTGTGATCTCCTACCCCTGGAGCTATCTACTTCGGCGAGACCATCACACTAATATCGGGCTTACACGAGACCCAGTAGGAACAGAAGATAGAGACGAGCCACGGCTCAGTCAACTGACCCAAGTACCAACCAACTTGTTCCTTAGACTGGCCAATTAAGACTTGAACCGGTCGGGTTAGCCATTGAACCGAGCTGGCAAGCAAAGGAGCTCCGTGTCCACACGGGTAGATCCAAACCGTCCAAATCAACATCCAACGGCCCTCTTTTTTCGGCAAATAAGGTGATTTTATCTCTCTCTGTCAAATATTCATCTTAATTTCAAGATCTTGTTTTAATTGTAGAAAATACATCCTTGCTCCAAATATTATGAACAAGTAGTCAATATTGATTAGACAAATCCAATGAGTCCTTTAAAAATACTTATGAAGCCTAATTCTAAATGATTCTCATAGATACACCTAAATCTTGATCTCTTGCTTATGTAATTGGTCTAAATAACTCTATTTGTGGTTAATCTTGACTAAATGTTGAAAGCCCTAGATTTTGACTCTGATGATTATCTTGTAACCTAGATCTAATATATTTGAATCATCTACTCTTGAAAATTAATCATTAGTGATCTAGATCTATTTACTTGATTCAATCTTGATTATAATGAATATGAATAATCTTGATATTGATCTTAATCTTGCAAAACATGATATAGTTTTGACCCATCAAGTTGATCTACCATGATGATAATCTAGAAATTGATGATGACTTGGATAATGATCTTAGATTAGGGTTAACACATATGATCCTAGAAACCTAGGAAAGTCATTCACACTCGAAAATACTTGATACTTGAAACCATGTTGGATATATTGAAATATTGGTTGATTATAAGTGAATGACCCAACCCTAAGGTTGACATAGGAAAATTGTAACCCTAATCTCAAATATTGAAACATGATTGTCAAATATTGTGATCTTAACCCTTGATCAAACATTGTGATTTAGGATCTAACTCGAAGGGTCGACCTATTACTAGTTGATCTATACTCAAAATCCTCAGTGAAAGGTACGCTATTATATAACTCCTCCTTGATTGTATTGAAGATACTTTTATGTATCTCTTGACTGTATACTTGCCTATTTACTTGGATGAGCTACTGTTCCCTATGATTATTCTTTTGTTTTTCTATACTATATTTTGAAAAACATGAAAACATAAATTGCATGCCCACTATGACTGCCCGTATATTGATAATGATGATGATATTGATAATGTTGATATTGAGTACAACAACACCCTCATTTGGAGGTGGGACTTGTACATTGTCTTCCTATGTTCCTATGGTGAGAAGGAGCCTAGTGACCTTCCCCATCGCATTGGGGTAATAGAGTCACACAAAATTTATAAGCATGCTTCTCAAATTACAGCACAATGGGAACTTGTAATAAAAGTTGAAAATCTTGAAAAACTTGTCGAATAAATGTTGGTTTTGCAAATTTCTTGTTTTTGAATATAAGTCCTACCAAGTATACTCTTTTATTATAAACTGTTTTACTTAATTTTGATAGTGTACCATGCAATTTCATTATTGTATCTTGATTTTCTTGATTTTAGGAAATACAAATGGAATACTGAATAAGATCGCTTCTACACTCTAAATACTCTGATGAAAAAGACAAATCAGATATATCTCCATATTGGGTTAGTTGTTCTTTAAATATCAAGTTTTTGAGTTATTATTTCTTATTGTATATTCCAGTGTGATAGATCCTATCGGGCCACTCAGGGACGAGCGCTTAAATCCTTTTACTATTATCTAGGCATTAGGATTGGGATTGGGGTAAGAACGATTCCGGTACAGATCCATCCATCATCTTTAAGAGCTTCTTGCACATTCTTGGGCTCAAGTTGTGATATGAAGGTGTTTTCATCTTGTTCTTTGTTATATGCATCCCATGTCTTCATCCTTTCAAAAGGATTACCTATGATGAGCTCTGTAGAATGATGTTTTGCAAAGCGGAGAGTTGGTTCCTTCTTTTCTTCTTATTTCTCTTCTTCATCAACTATCACCTCTTTTCCTTTGTCAACAATGTTGATCTCTTTCAAGTGAGGGATCACCTCATCTACAACATCATCATTCACAATATTCTTGGAAATAGAGGAGTTGGTTACAAAAAATTTAACATTGATAGATTCTTCGACTTTAGACAATTCAATGTTAAATACTCTACAAGCTCTAATGGTAATGCTATACCAAGAAAGAAAGCCTTGTAAGATTTCTCATCAAACTTGTCAAGGGAATACTTGGTGTTCAAAACAAAACATGGACAATTGAAAACGTGAAAGTAATGGGTAGAAGGCTTTCTACCATTCCATAACTCATTGGGGGTTTTCTTTAAAGATGGATGAGTGAAAATCACATTCTGTACAAAATATGAAGTGCTAGCAGTTTCAGCCCAAAACTTCTTTGGATTGTCATACTCTAAATGGATGGTCCTAGACATTTCCTATAGAAACCTATTCTTTCTTTCTACAACCCCATTTTTTTGAGGTATTCAAGGTGAAGAAAATTATGTGCATACCCAAATTCCTCACAAAAATGTTCAAACAACTCAGTTTCAAATTTTCCCCCATGGTCACTACAGATTGAGATGATCCTACAAGAAGCTTCATTTTAAAACCCTTTACTAAAAGTCATGAAAACATCGAGAGTATCACTTTTTGAAACAAGGATTAAGGTCCAATTAAAACGAGAAAAGTCATTGACAATGATGAGGCGATACTTGCTACCACAAATCAATTGAGTTCTCATTGGTCGAAATAGATCAATGTGAAGAAGTTCAAGAGCTCTATTGGTATTAAGGACTCCTTTAGATTTAAAGGAGGCTTTTGTTTTCTTACATTGGGTACAAGGTAAGTATTCCTCTTTCTTCTCAAAATCCAATTTGGAATTCCTTTGACCAATTCCTTTTTGCTCAACTTCTTCAACTGATGCATAGTTACATGACCAAGCCTACGATGCTACAAAGATATATCATCCAATTGACAACAAGACGTCTACCAATGATAGATTAATAGAGTCCAGAACAATAACATCGAGATTACCATTTCTAGTTCGCTTATATATAACATTGCCAGAGAGGGAATTTAGAAGCAGGCATTCTAGTGAGGTAAAAAGAACAAGATATCCATTATCACATAATTGACTAACACTAATTAAATTGTGATGTAGGCCATCCACAAGAAGAAAACTATTGATACATAGTGAATCACCTACATCACCCTCACCTATCACATTACCTTTTTTGTTGTATTCAAATGTCACTGATCCTCCATTCTTTTTTGTGAACAGGTTGAAGAGGCTTATTTCACCTATCATGTGCTTTGAGAAACCACTATAAACAATCCATTTTCCTTTTACCTACAAAAAAAGAGATGTTGGTGTTCAATTCAATCCTTGGGATCCAGTGTTATCTTGGGGACCCATTTCATATTTTAGTTGGTCCCCTTCTCTATATAAGGACAATGAGAAGGATAATGGTCATCACTCTTGCAATGTACACTAACCATAGGGTTCTTAGAGTCGGATGACTCTCCATTGAAGAAATGAGGTTCCTTGCTATTTTTCTTATCCTTACCCTTGCTCTTTCTCTATGGATATCCCCCTACATATCCCTAACCATTAGTGCCATCTTGTTTGGTAGAGTGATCCAGAACATCATTGAGGGACTTTTCCCTTTAAGGTGTTTCTACAAGGAAGCTCTAAGTTTGTGATTACCATCACTAAGAGTAATGATAGTAGAAGATAATATAGAAAGATCATCTTGTACATGAAGTAAGTCCGTCTCCATACAGAGGGCTTTAGTATGATAATAATCTCTTTCAAGAGCAATGCTAGCTTCCTCATTACTAGGAAAAAGAGGTCTAGAAGAAAGATCATTAATTTGATCAATCAATCTAGAATTTTTAGCTCTAAGCATGATATGTTCATCAAGGTAGATTCTATTTTCATCTTTAATAGCATCACAAGCATTTTTAAGATCATCATTTTCAGTTCTAAGTAAAACAATCTCATCTAGGCAGGCTTGCTTTTCCTCCTTAAGACTATTTATGTTCTTAAGATAGATACCATTCTCTACTTCAAGTACATTGTATTGGATCTCAAGATCAAGAAATTTCCCTTGCAAAGAAAATGCATTATCTCATTTTGATCAAGGATATCAAGCTTAACATACAAGTTATCAATGATTTTCCCTAACCTTTTCCTCATAGATTTGTAGTTGGAAGGAGAAGAGTGTGAAGAATTAAGCATATGAATGAGGGTTTCTTTAGATAACTCATGAAAAATTACCCCACATACCTAACCAATGTCTTCACAAGTAGAGGTCATGAGTGCAGGTTGGAATTCTCCCTCATTGGAGCTGAAATCACTAGAAGAAGACTCCTCCCATGCGACATGGGCTACATCCTTGCTTCTTCTTTCCTTCGTGTCCTTACTATTATACTTTCAATCCTTCTTATAGTCTTCCCTTTTCTTTTATTCCTCCCTTTTCCTGCTAGGAGGACAACATCAAGTCAACGTCCATGAGGATCAACTGGTGATATCGTCTGAGTGTGACTTGAAGAAAGTTGCATACTACAAAGAGGAATAGTCATTCCACTTGCTCCAGGACTAGGTATAACCTCGTAAACCATCCCTTACCATTACATAGTTTTTGGCATGAGCGTCCCTATAGGAGAATATGGTAGATAATTTTTTGGATTTCCGCTACCTATCTGATGCCATTTTTTCCAAGAGTGGTATAAGACCCACATCAATTTACTATATTTCGAGATTTAACTTATATGATCAAATTTTGGTTTTCGTCGGTTTATTTATTACATATGATGAGAATATTTAAAATGACTAATGTGCATATCCGATTACAGACCACATATGATCCCAAATATATATATATATATATATATATATATATATATATATATATATATATATATATATATATATATATATATATATATATATATATATATATATATATATATATATATACAATTCACACACGTCATCCTAAAATTGCTTTTGATGGTGGATGTGTAGCATGGTTGTGGCCGATAAACCAAATGTTTGTGTGTGGTTGAATGATTTGTTTGGTCATATTTTATATCCCAGTTTACATACTGAGCCTCTACCTTATTATTCCCAATATAAAAGTAATATTTTTACCTACCTATGCTTCCCTCAAGTGTATGTAACATATTGGAATCCAGACATACATATTAAATCTCTCTTCTTCTAAGGTCCTATTCCATTAGGTTAACATACCATATTTTTTTCCCACAATACAAAATACATTAAGAATAATTAGTGTCATGGATATATAAATACCCTTAGTATTTGGTCTGCAAGGTAAAATAACCATAATACACTAAATAATAAGACTTAAGGAACAAATATAGAAAACACCATGCTTGACTCTAATTTTACACCATAAAATGTTCTTAGGAGTGTAAGATGAAATGAATCAAATTAATGTGTAATAAGTGTTAAAATGAGTAAATACATTAAATGTATGTATGATATAAAAATAATGAAATATACTATTAAACATCTTCAAAATGTGAAATTGATGGCTCCATTTAATTTCTCACATGTTAATTGGTCTACTTATCAATTTTGGTATCAATCGGACTTCAATTGCCCAACCATTTACTAGTTTGAATTCCTAACTAGTATACACCCTTGTATTCATTTTAATTACATTTCCATGCCACTGGTTCTCTTTGTCTGTTAGACCCGCTCCCTCCTCTTGACGTGATCAATGCATTCTCCAATATTTGCGCATCACAGACGGCCATCAAGGCCATTTCTTTCTCTTCTCCACCTCCCCTTTCTTCTTCTCCTCTGATTCCTTGCCTCCTCTCCACTACCCCTCTTCCCTTCCTCTTCTCTTCCACTCTCGCCTCGTATCCTCCTCTTTTCTCCTTCACCCCCGCATCTTGTGCTCCACCACCGTGACTGCAAGACGGTGGCTACCCATCATTGTTCCTGCTCAATCACCATCATCGTCCTGAGCTGCAAGCATCCCTAGTCATTATAGTAACACCATTACATCACCTCCCTCATATTGGCAGTGTTGCCGGTCAGATGCATTCCCTCACCAGCAGCAGAACGCCTCGCCAGCAACCCGCAATCGACGACAACCAGAGGACCCCGTCACCCACCCCCCCTTCAACCTTCATCGACTCAGTAGTATCCCCACATGGTTTTCAACCTTGGCAACACCATCTATCCATAGATTTGCTACTACCATCCTCTCTGATGGACCTACAACACCATGGACGCCACTCGGAACCCTGGCCCTACTGCTTCGATGGACGATAAGTAGTCTTTGTGGCCGGTGACACAGGCAACCACCAAAGGAGAAGTAGCATGGATCTGAAGCATGTTGTGGAATCAAGCTCTGACCACATGAGACCTTCCATGGCCACATACACCCTACTCTACTTTCTCACCATCTTCATATGCTGACTTACCCTTGTCTCCTTTCTTCACCCCTCAACCCTGCCACCAGTCTGACCTTGCCATCATAGACCCACAACAGCAGGTAACTAACCACTCACATCATCCAGAACTTCCTACCAATCTCCCCCCTACCTACTCGTCGACAACCTTCAACTATTTGTAATGCCACCAACGAGTCATACTCCTCACATCACAAATCTAGTAGATGGACTCTTCAACCCTCCCTTCATGATCATAAGAGATCAAGAGAAAGGAGATCCTTGCCCACACCCCTACTTTATTTGTACAAGTACCCCGACACTGTAGGCCTCAGTACAAGGGAACTCAAGGGTGTTTGCTACCTCATGCCATACTACGTGTAACATGGATCATCTCTCGTTTGCCTCCAGAAAATCTGGAAACAAGTGTGGGTCAGCATAGGCCACCTCATGCTGGAATGCATCTCTCGTAGATCCTAGGAGGACTTCTTAGTCCCTAATCAGTCACCAAAGGTCCACCAGCATGTATAGGAAATGATGAGGAATTTGAATACTAATCTACAGATCATGAGTCTTCATCAAAGATTCAGTAAGCATCCTCTTCAGTTTTCGTTACGAATCTAGCAAGTAAATTGAAGATACTAGTCCAAATAACATCTACTGCATTAGAGAATAATAGAAATAATAATCATAATTTCACAGTCACATGGTTTACATATGTAACTATACCATTTCTTACTAATTGTATATGTATGGGTATGCAGTAGGATAATTAGTCTGGTATGAAACAAGTTAGCAATCCTAATAGTTTATTATAACTGACGTACATAATTAGTTATCATGCAATATGTAATGTTATATATGATAATACCGTGAAACCTACCACAGATATGTAATTAACTAGCTCACCTTTTATAACCCATATTACATGTATCATTAGTTGATTCCTAATGAGAAACTATAACTACCAAAGATGTTAGGGCCCTAAACCCTAGATATAAATATCAATTATATTTTTTATAAAATACATGGTAATTAATGAGTCACATAAATCCATGCATATTCATAATCTATTTAAACAAAATTACAAGGGAATTCTATACTTAAAGGATTATAATGTGGATATGCATGTAATCCTAGTTGACTATACTTGAACTATATGCTACATATAGTGAAAGAGGAAGATTGCAAGACCTAACTTTACAGAATATGTATTATTATCTGCACATATATGTAACCTAGACATCATAGGGTTATGGATCTCAAGATGGGTATAAGAACTAAGACATATACGTAATGAACCTTATGACTACTTTATAGGGTTAAGAGCTATGATATATCATTACATGATTTGGACTAATATAAGAACAATATGAAATTCTTTAATAGGAAAATATGCATATACCAATTTTGGTTTGACTAACATATCATATGGTCCTAGGATGAGTATTTGACTTTGGAGACCAAGCATAACTGTCGAGTTAACCATTAGTCTTTAATACAAGGTATGTACATCCTCTATTTTATTTTGGGAATTATTTGATTGAAACCTACATTCATTTAATGAGGCATCTCTTAAACCTTTATTTTGCTTAAAAATCCATTTCGTTGAACATTTATGTTTTCCTGCTCTCAATTCATTACATTCATTTGGTTGTTGTGATATCTTTTTTATATGGGTTCTTGGACCCCTCCTATGGTGATTGTCTTTTAATTGAAATTGACTATAATGCCAGTCTTGCCACTATTTATGCATGCTACATGTTTGACTAGAATATCTAGAATAGTGGTACTTATGTACAACCTTACTTATATAGGGCGTGCGTATTCCTCCCGGGGTGTGCATTTCCACCCTTACTTTTTAGGCCATGATCCTATGGTGTTATGGCCATGTTTTAGGTATATTTAGTCTACATTGTTATGCATGCAAATATTTATTGATTCAATTGAGATTTGGTTAAATGATATGGCAAGACATTTTCATCTGATGCTTGTATTCTAAATTTTTATATGCCTCATTTCTTTTGTTATATATCTTTTGAGCTTACCTAATTGCAACTAGCCCCCTTCTTTGTGCGAACATGTCTTTTTGCACTTATAACCCAATATAATGCCCAAAGTGTTTATTATATGTACATACTCAGGTCTTTGATGATCTCTATGTTGTCTCCTATGTTCTGGGTGTTGTTCCCTTCCACCCAGATTTAGGTACATTAGAAGACAATATGCTAAAGGATTGAATATATGGACTTGGACATTGAGGATAGCTTGGGATAGTTGGCTTTCCCTCTACAACTGACCTTGTATTCTTAGGTGTTTACCTTTTATTTTTTTATTTTTTTGTTCCACCTTATATGGTGAGGAATAATTGTACAAAGAAAATTTTGTAACCGTGTAATAGTTTTGTTTCCGCTGCTTATTCATTATCATGCTCTGTAATATGCACCATTTGAGAAATGAATGAAATTCCTCCTTTCCTTCTTACCTTTTGGTATGTTTGAGATTGGATGGACTTATTCTTCAATTCAGTGAAGAGGGGATCCCCTATCGAGTCCCACTCTTTACAATGTAACTCGAGGTTTCTCTTTTATCATGTAACAAGTTCAATAGAAAAAGGATAGTTTATTTTCTTGCAATGACGAAGAAGGCATTCAACGCCAGGCGAGTCGACTATTTCATGAGACAAGATGACATGCTATAGGACCAAGGAGGATAGGAGACAGGAGGATCCAAACTGACCGGATAGAGGACCCAACTGATCATTTGGAGGTGTCCAAACATCAGTTGGACAAGAGGCAAGCCAACCAGTTCAAGGGTTGAACCGATCAACCTGGATTGCTTTAAGCATAGATCTACACTAAGGAAAGTCCTGCATCATGGGATTGACCTCTACGGCCAAGCCAAGAACTTCTACTATGGGTTGCTCAAAGGAGAAAGAACTTCACTAGATAGTGTAAGTTCAAGATTCTTCCTCAACAATAAAGCAACTAGGTTTCATGAAATATTGAAGAACATGGATAAAAATAAGTCATGGGTGAGGAAAGGGAAAAATCCCAAGATATGTTAGAAGCATTGGAGAGTCCAAAGTCATTATGTCATTAACTAAGAAGTTGGAAAAATATCCTAGAAATTAGTACAAAATTTTGAAAATTCCTCTAGAGGTGAGGAAGAGGAATACATGTATCTGTGACAATAGAACTATAGGGGCATCAATGACTACTCTTGGAGGAAGGATCCAATGTTTTCTTAGAAAGATACCAACAACTTTCAGCAGAACCCTTCTCAAGTGCATTATGCCAAGCCATAGCAGGGTGGTGTACAACAACATGACAGGGGTCCCAACAAAATAGACCACATTGAAGACATGCTAGGGAAGTTGGTCAATCAGAATTAGGTGATCATTGGACAAATATAGAGGGAATTGTATAACTAAGGAGCACATATCCACAACATAGAGAATCACTTCTCTCAGATAGAAACAGGGGTGGCTTCCTTGAAGAAACCCAGGTGGTAGTAATTCCTTGTGGCTCCAAAGAACTACAACAATATGGCCATAACCATCGCTAATATTTTATATAGCATGTTTGCATTTGTGGGTATATGATACGTACTATAGTATGTGGTGATTGAATATCTATGTGTATAAATATATTTATAAATATATCAACCCTTCAATCATCATATTAAGTCAAAGATGCTTTCCGTTAACAACTAACATTAAAATATTTATCAATTATGTGTGGGCATGCCAAGCGTGGTGCACGATCTATCTGGTGGAAGTGTGATGGTAGTTATGTGGGCATGTCATATCTATCGTGTTAGATTTTCAGTCAGGATTAACTAGGTGTCCTTAATTAGATTAAGCACATTAAAGCATGAACATGACTATGGTAATAAGTTGTGCATACCATCTATCTAGGAATTACATAAGACACAATTGGCAAACATTGCCTACCGTAATGATTGGTTATGGATGTTGTTTGTTACGACCCCGCCTCCCGGTAACCCCCAATTAAGGGAGACTGAAAGGACAGAGTCGTTAACCAATAACCCGGATCAAAGTTTCGACAAATAATCATTAACAATTATTAAATTCTACCAACTATACTGAAATATGGAAAAAAATAAAAACTTTTGCATACCTCTTAAAACTGGGATTTCAAAACTTCTATCCACACAGATACTAATCTATCTAATCCTCCTTTGCACTTTAATTCTCATTTAGTACCACATATGCCACTTTACTGTTTGTTCTTTTCATTGTACCTAAAACGCTGAAAAACAAAACGTCGGTCAGTCGAAGCTGGTATGTGGGGGAAACAATAATCATGCAAATATGTTAACAACGTAATCATTCAATTAATCATTTAACAACCAATATTACATTTTAAGCCATACTAATCAATCCTTACTTATCCCTTAACTCTATGCTATCCCTTATATGCTGCCTCTCTTTAGGTAGCTTCTTACCCCCATGGACCTACCTTACAGGTAGCCAATACCTAGGGTAATAGAGTCACATGGCACTACCCGAAGGTAGCCCAATATCTAACTACTGATGACTTGATGGTCATACCCCATTGGTAGCCATTTACTAAGTCATCTAATGACTTAATGGGCCTACCCCATTGGTAGCCATTTACTAGGTCAACTATTAAGCCATAGAGGGGACCAAGATCTGAGCTAGTAGGCACATATCTTATGTGATAGTCATAGCCACATTATAGTTTGCATGATTTAAAATCATCCAATAATTAATTCATGACATCGATGAAAATTTTGGTAAATCTCGGAAAACTAACTCGAGATATCCATAGGCATAACCACATACCTGATCTGATGATTTGAAAAGAAATATCCATGCAAATAAGAATCCAAGCAAGCAATCATTTTCAACAAGATCCTGAAATAATCACGTAATTCCCTTTTTATTATTCATGTCATCAAGATCTATTAATCCTAGCTCATTTCCTAGGGTTTCTAATTCCCTTTTAGGGTTTCCATAGCAATTAGGGTTTCCCTTCATCTTTTACTATTTAGAACCCTAATTTTATGCCATTACCCATAAAACCTAATTACCTCATCTATTCTTCAATATTAAGGTTATCTTAACAACATATAACCCTATTTCCATATTAAAGGCACATTAATTATCAATTAATTTCATTAAGCTTTTTCTACATTAAAGCTACTTTTTTTTATCCTTTTAATCCATGAAAAGATCATTATGCGCATCTATCATTAATTCAAAGTTCATTAGGGTCTAATTAACATATGAACTCATCTTACCATCAATTCCACCTTTTATTCATGAAAAGACCCTAATTACTACATTTAGGGTATTTATCCGGAATTAGGTCTTTTATATACAAATAACTTTGAACCATCATTAAACAATCATATTTTCACATTTTCAAATTAAATATGATTTTATCCTCTTTTACCCTAAATTAGGGTTTCTAAATTATGTAATCATTTTCATATGAGGTAAAACCCTAAATCATGCAATTCTACATCTAGATTAGGTTCAAATCTAACATTATCATTCAACAAGTTATTAACACTTCAATTAACCCATTAAGCATTATAGATTCAACCTTTAATCACAAATTGGGTTTTTAACTCAACTTTAATACACTTTTTACCAACTTATAGTACTTTTGCAATTAGGAACGGAATCAATATTTATTATCATTTTTATTGGATTCCTCTCGTTCTCCTGATCAAAATTCATATATTACTTGTCCTAATCGGAGTTACGAATATTGAGATATGAATTTTGTATGAATTATCTATTTGAGCCAATGGCGTGTTGCCACGTCATCAATTCCATGCAAAGCGGGCCGTTTGAGAATTATAATTGAAAGACTCTTTTGTCCCTACTTAAGTTGTGCACGTCTTTAGCCCACGGAGGGTAGAACGGTCCAACTTCTATTTTCCTTTCTTCTTCCTCAGGCTAGCGGCTTGCTTCCGCCCTAGTCTTCGAGTTGCTACCTTGCGCGGCCACTCCTCCACTCCTGAACCCTCTATGGCCTTCGGGGATAGGTCCCCGACCTTCGTCGTACCCTGGCGCACCTACAGGGCCCACAACTAGTGTTGTGGTGGTGCGAGTCGGTCAGGGAGGACCTGCGATCCATCCACCGTATGCAGCCGTGTTGCTGCCATGGTGAGTCACTTAGGGCTTGGCGGCTCCGGCTAGGCCTTGCTTTGGCTCCTCCTCATGACCAGCTACCCTCACAACCCCACCTGGGTTCCCCGTTGCTCCAGGATCATGAAGTAACTCGTGGTTAGGGTTTACAAATGCAAACAAGGAAGAAGAAGATAGGGAAGTGAGAGGAAGACATGGGTTTTCTTCTTTGAACTCGACCAGGGGGTCTACCCCTTTTATAGGGGAGGATATCCTCACCCTAAGATACCCATCTAAGAGTAAACAAGTCCTCTCCTTATTAGGAAACCACCCTCCTTCATTAAAAAGCAAACTTGCTTTCTCTTCTTTATCCTTTGGATATTCCTTATTATATGGATATTAGGAATTCGAAATTCCTCTTCCATTTTATTTATACTTGCCCTTTTTAATTCATTGGCCTCGAAATCCTATTTTCCTTTATTAAAAAATACTTTATTTTTATGAAAATCACAAAATTCATTAATAATGTATCACATTATCCTCTTATTTTGCAATTTTGTTATTTTCTCTTTCCTCTTTCTTCATTGGGACTCCTTAGATCCCAAGAAACTCTATTATTTTGAAATTCTTTTTATTGGATACTTATTATTCTTCTAGATGCATATTTATGCATTATTTCACATTATCTTGTTTATTTCTCATTAAAATAACTCTTTTTGTGGTTTTCTCTTTATTTCTCTTTTATTTTCGTCATTAGCATTCCTTTTAATATTAGCAACCTCATGGATACGAAAATTCACCAAGGAATCTCATTTATACCTCTTTCCATTCATTTTCCACATTTTATCATTATTTTCAATTTCTTTCTTAATAAAGAAATACCTAATTAATCTTTTCTTTTCTTATTGCCCTTTCTTTGCAACTTTGGACTCCCTAGAACCCAAGGAACCCAAGAGGCACAAAATCCCTCTTTGGATTTGCCTTCTAGAGATTTCCACATTTTTAATTTCTCAAATATTCAATTATTCATTTACTAATTGAATTTCCTTGTTATTTGGGCCCAATAGCCAATAAAGTCCACAACAAAACCATCAAGGCTATTGTAAACAAAATCCATATTATATCTTTATCTGTTCCAATATCTTTAATATGAGAAAACACATTTCTCACCAAGGGAACCCAAAGATTGGGGTTGTAACACTGGTGTTGGCTGGTAATAATTGACTTATTTTGGATCTTATCTCATTAGAATTTTGTGTGTTGAACTCTTCTAAATTGATAATTAAGGGTTTTAAATTTGAACAAAATAATGAGAAGGATAGTTACTTTAAAGGACCAATTCAACATCATCAAATTTTTATACAAATAAAATAAAATAAAATAAAAAATGGGTTTTGTCAAAATTGCAAAATTTTCTTATAGAATCAAATGGCAATACACGAAAACAATTTTTCTCTATTGTTAGTCCTTGAGAAAGATAAGTTAAATGGGAATAACTTCTAAGACTGGTTCAAGATAATGAGAATGGTTCACACACAAGAGTGCAAGCTCTATGTCCTGGAGACACCTGATCTAGATGAACATCTTCCCACCAAAGGGTGACATGGATGCTTACAAGAAGCACATTGAAGATTTTGTTGATGCCAAATTCCTAAAGTTGTGCTCCATGAACTATGAGTTGTAAAGGCAATATGAGAAATGGATGTTATTGATATGGTCACACATCTTAAGAACATATAGTAAGATCAGGCACGGCAGGAGAGTTTTGATGCCTCTAAGGGTTTATTCAATTGTAACACAGAAGAAGGAGATCTAGTAGGTCCTCATGTTCTAAAGCTCATTATATATGTGGAGAACCTTTTTAGACAGGGATTCCCCTTGGTTCAAGAGTTGATGACAGATGTGATTTTGTTGTCTCTGCCAGAGTCATACAGTCAGTTTGTCATGAATTACAACATGAATGACTTTGACTAGTCATTAACAGAGTTGCTTGGCATGTTGAGAACAACTAAGGAAAAATGAAGAAAGACAAAACCAATTCTATGATGGCGAACAACAAACTAAAGGGGAAGTCTAAAGGAAAGACAAAGCTAAGAAGGGTTCTAAATTTGGTCAAAATCCCAAGTCTTCAGCACTCAAGGCAAAGGGATGAGTAAGTAAAGGAGGAAATTATCACCACTGTCACCATCCTGGATACAGGGAAAGGAAGTGCCCTCTCTACTTAGAGAGACTAAAAAATAAGAAGGAGCGGATAGAGAACTCCACCTCAAGTATATACATTATAAGATAAATCTAAATACTTCTGCATTTTGGGTATGTGATACCGAATGCACATCTGACATATGTTTGATATGCAAGATCTTTATATGAAGTAAGCCTTAAGAAAGGGAAAAGATGGACTCTATGAAGAAAGAGTTGTTGTAACTTTTGTCTATATTTACAATTAATCTTAGCCCACAAGACATGTTATAGAGTTAGATGAACTGCTATTTCAATATGCCAATAATAGAAACATTTTATTTTATGGATCTTGTATGGACATGGATGATTATGAATAAAATAGTTAATGTTCTATTTCAAAGATATGATCTTATGTGGCAATGGTCTTGGTTTGAAGGATCTAAAGATATATGTTCATAATGTAAATGCAAATAGGATTAAAATTTGATAACTCAAACAATCCTTATCATTGTCATCTAGGGCACATATATGAGAAGTGCATTTCTAGAATCATGGTGATGTTTATCTAAACTCTTTTGGTTATTTAGCCAATAAGAGATTTGCAAGTCATATTATGAGTAGCATGATAAAATAACTCTCACTATATGTAGTGGAGAATAAGTATTCTATTAGAACTTGTACATAATTATGTACACAAAATTCTGGAAAATACACTAGAGGTAGTTATTTCTACTTCATTATATTTACTTATGATATAAGTAGATATGGTGATTCGTATTTAGTGAAATACAAACATGAATCTCTTAAAGTGTTCAAGAAAATTATGAATGAAGTAAAAATGACTTTGATTGAAGTATTAAGATACTTTGATATGATCAATGTTGAAGTAATTTACATCAATAGTTTGTGTAATTAAATAATCTGGACCAAAACTTATTTATAAATTTTGAGGATGATATAGATTCCCTCTCTAGTTTCAAATTTGGGAATACTCTTATAGACACTAGTTTCATAGATTTGAAGGTAGAAGATCAATGCTACACCTTTAAGTGGTTTTTCCATTCTAGAGAAGCTTTCCAAGATCATTTTGAAAAACCACTAGAGGGGGGTGAATAGGGTTTTTTAATATTTTAACAATTATTTAACTCAAACAACCACAATTGAAAATGGAAGAAGGAGACAAGTGTTTAGAGTGGTTCCAACCTTAGCAAATACTAAGGTTGTCAGTCCACTATCCGGTTGCTTACCCAACCGGGATTTTGAAAGTATTAATTTTATTACCTTCACAAGGATTTACACAAAATACAATACTTTCTTACACCCCTTGAACAGCCTTCACTTGAAGTAGATGCACCAACCCGAGGTAGCCTTCTTGAAGTAACTCCAAGCTCCCCCTTGAAGTAGCCTTCCTCTTTAGAAGTAACCTCCCGTTGCACCAGCCTTCTTGAAGTAGTTCAAGGTCCCCTTCTTCACCAAGAAGATCTTCCAACCTCTCCAATCCGCAGCCTCCAACCTAGGAGTAGCAAGGAGAGTACAAACAATAATAGTGAACAAGAAAGGAAAATGGAAATTACAACTTATCCTTTGAAGCACAAGGCTTGATTTGCCTAGATCAAGCGTGTAGATCTCCTAACCAATGTGTATGGAATGTGATTGATGTGGATTAGGAGATGGTAGCCTATAGGACACGAAATTTGAGCTAGGAGAGGAAGTAGCCAATTGCCAATATGATTAATTTCTCACAAACAGATTGCTCAATGTAAATGTATGCTCAAAGATTGCTCAAGTGTGTAATCAAGTGAGTTTAGGTGTCCTAAGGCATTGTTGGCTAAATGGACATCTATAAAATCCCTTTGTTTTGATTATGACAAACATTTCATTCCTATTTATCTGACGAGCTACTTGAGTGTGCAGGATGACAAAACTATAAGGAAAATTCAACAAGAAGTATTTATATTTTTCATGCAAATGTAATCATTGTAAAAAACTTGTACAGAAATATAATGTACAAGTACTTAGAATCGCATGTAAATCAAGCATTGGATTTTCCCTAGCTAAACACCTTAGTCATCCATTCAATAGGATCACCTATGCACACTCACACACATAATTAATGCCTAACTTGAAATCTTAAAACAGGATCTATCTCGGTCGACCAACTCCTCGACCGAGACACTCTCGGTCGACAAACTCCTCGACCGAGAAAGATCCAATGTAGCCGTTAGACACAACTGACAAGTTAGTTGGCAGTTGCAAATGAACGTTAATCCAGAGAGCCTGTCGGTCGACAAAACTTCGACCGAGTAGGTGTCTCGGTCGACCATTCCTCGACCGAGACGATCTCTGACAGAAACTGCAGAGTAAAGTAATTAGCCGTTGTTAAAGCAACAACTTTGTACCTAACGGCTAGTTAAGCACTTAGAAACCCCTAGAAGTTGTCTAGAACGTCCTTAAGCATACTTAGGCCATTCCTATAAATAGGACAAGCCATAGGACACTAGAACTCACTTCTTACACTTGATATACTTGAGAAAATACTTGAGCCCTCTTGTGCAATCTGTGTGAACTGAGCTTTGTGATCAATTGGCCATTTTCTCCTTAGCTCAAGCTCGTCCTATAGGCTAGATTTTCCTAACCCTAGCAATCACAAGTCCATCATATTGGCTAAGAAAATCCAAACGCTTGATCTAGGGAAATCAAGCCTTGAGCTACAAGGATAAGTTGTATTTTCTTTTATTCCTTTCTTGTTCCTTGTATTACTTGTACTCTCCTTGCTACTCCAGGTAGGAGGCTGCGGATTGGAGAGGGTGAAGCTCTTCGTGGTGAAGAGGAAGACTTTGGACTACTTCAGAAGGCTGTCTTGACGGGAAGCTACTTCGGGAGGAAGGCTACTTCAAGGGGGAGCTTGAAGTTACTTCAAGGAAGGCTGCTTCGAGGTTGGCAAGACTACTTCAAGGTGAAGGTTGTCCAAAGGGTGTTTAGAAAGTATTGTAAATTTTATGTAACATCCTTGAGAGGTAAAAAAATTTAGTACTTTCAAAATCCCGGTTGGGTAAGCAACCGGGTAGTGGACTGACTCCTTAGTATTTGCTAAGGTGGAACCACTCTAAACACCTGTGTCCCTCTTCTTAATCTTTACTTTGGTTGTTTGAGTTTAAATTACTTTAAAATCATTATAAAACTCTATTCACCCCCCCTCTAGAGGTTTTCAATTGGTATCAGAGCAGGCTTCAAGGAGCCCTAACAAGGTCTTGAAGAGATAAAGGGAGGAGGTGACTACAACCACAAGAAAAAGAGCATGGACCAATGTGCGACAAGTTGCAATTGGTGCTTAGGAACAAAGCACTCTACTTCTAGATGTCCATGGAGGTCAAAGAAAGAAGATACACATAAAGAATGTTTCGTTGCTACAATAAGTGAGGAAGAAGAAGAAGAGGTAAGCTTGCTTGATTTACCTAAAGAAGAGTTAGTTACTATTATTGAAGAAACACATAAAAAATATGTTGAATACAAAAAGAAATTAAAGAAATCAAATAAAGAAAATGATGATCTAAATGCTAGACTTCTTGAGCTTACATCCGAAAATGACGATTTATATGCTAAATTGAATACTCTTGGTTTTGAAAAAGATAGCATTATGTCTGACAATCGTACTTTGAAATCATCTCTAAGTAATAGTGAAGTGAAAATTTTCACTCTAGAGACTAACTATGATCTTCTATGTCAAGAAAAGACTGAATTGCTTGCAAAGTTAAATGATATTCAAAAACAACCTATATTGTGCACCCATGTAGATTATGAAATATAGTGAAAGAAAGAAATATGTTATCATCCAATCTAGATCAAGCAAAATTAGATATCAAGAAAAGAATGGATGAGATCGTTAAGTTGCAACAAGAAGTTAGTAAGTTAAGCAACAATGGAATCCTTGATAAAATATTAGAAAATTCCTATCATCAAATAGGGAGAAGAGGACTAGGTTATAAGCCTAAGGAGAAATCCTATCAACAACCTAGTTGGAGAAGGACACAAGCAAGTCAATCCATGAATGTACATAGAGGCAAATATACTTTTGTACCAAAGAACAACCTAGACCAAAATCATAGAAAGAGATATGAGGTTGATTCTATATGTTGCCACTATTGTTCACGTCTTGGACATTACTCCTTCTCATGCCCATACAAGAAAAAGAATGATGAGATGGTATGGGTTCCAAAATCCCCAAATTGATTCGATTAGACTAAGTTGAGATATGTCCAAAGTCTCAAAATTTGCACATCTTTTTGTCTATCTCAACTTAACATATAGGGATAACAAATTTATAATAAATTTGATTATGATATCACTCTGATATCCATATGTTTTTATCTCAAACCGATCTTCGAAAGAATTGAATTAAATACAACCTTTATTGCATAGATTTCTGAAACAGTTTCCAGAAACACGGTCGGTCGAGCAGTTGTCGACCGAGAAAATGTCGGTCAAGCAATTGTAGACCGAGCATATCACTGCTTTTGTTTGAGCTGATGAAAATTTTTTCTGTATGAAAATTAATCTTGAAAGATTATATGGATCATGCTTAGATTAAAGAAAAATCCTATTTAATCATACTCTTATTGCAAATTTATCTCTTAGAAATACTTGCAATGATTAAAATGTTTCAAATCGACTTTTGAAAATACTCATTATGCTAAACATCACTTAATATGCTTCATCATATTTGAATTAGTCTATCCAAATAGATATTATTCTTGAATATGCTTCATCATATTTGATTCCCTTACTAAGTTCTCATAATTTGTACACTTAAATGAGCCTCATATTGATATTCGTAAGCTATCTGCAGAACTTATTCTCCACGTATGAATATTTTTTTGGAAACCTGCAGAATATGCCTCTTGGTTAAAATAAAATTTGACCAAGGGGCGCCATGGTCGTAATCAAGGGCGACCTAAAATAAACTTTGATAAAAATTGTTTATTTGGACATTATTTTATTGAACTTAATCTTAGCATATTTTTAAATCAAAACTTAAATCATTTGTAGTAATTAGAAGCCTTAAATATTATTACTCCCTTGGAATTTACATATATGTGCTCTACAAAAATGTTCTATGATTTGCATTAAAATACAGTCAAAAATTGAACTCAGTAAGTCTGTCGGTCGACGACTTCGTCGACCGAGAACCACTCGGTCAGCCCATCTCACTCGACCGACAAATTCTAAACAGACTCAGTATCGGACGAACTATCGGTCGACGAGTGCTCGACCGAGACAATGTCGGTCGACAAGCGCTCGACCGAGAAATAGCCGTTGGATATGACCGTTGCAACCCGACCGTTATGACCGTTTTCTTTACCGTTGGAGGACCAAGTGGCGCGTCTGCAACTCGACCGTTGCGGACGCTCGGTCGACGAGTCGTCGACCGACCCGGTCGCTGGAATTCTATAAATAAGTGCAAAAACGAGCCACTTACTCACACTTGCATTTCCTTGCCTCCATAGTCCATCTCTAGTGCAATTTCGTGCAATCCTTCAGCATTCTTACCCTCAAATCTTCCTTGCTTCTTCTCCAAACACAATGGCCTCATCATCAGCCGTCCGTGGGAAGAAGAATGTTGCTGGAAGAAAAAGAAGAGAAGATCGGGAAGCCACTCTGCCACTGACGATCATCAATGACATCGCCTTCGTCGACGGAGATGCTGGAGATAGATACTTTCGGCTTTCCTCTAAAGCTCCTCTTCCCCGATGCCCGGTCGAAGTGATGGACTTCATCAACATAGTCGACCTGGAGCATCTCCTTGGAGTACAAAAGCTGAAGGACTTCATCAATCCATCCTTTCCCTCCTATTCCATTAAGGTAGTCAATGAATTCTATGCCAATCTCTTATCCCACACCGAAAATGAAACCACATTCTTCTACACCATGGTCAATGGGCATAGTTTTAAATTTTCCGAAGGGGATATTCTTGACATGCTAGAAATTGATATAGATGAATATCAAGATTTCCTTGACCTTACCACCGGCAATCCAATAAATTTATTTTCCAATGATGACCACTCCACTAGCCTTAGTGATATAAAAAGAGCCATATTTCAAGCCAATACCACTTGTCATGAAGATAGGGGAACCTATTATGCAATAAACCTAAAACCTGCATGTAGAATAGTAAACCTCATTGTTTCCACCAACATACATCCACGAGCCAATAAATCCGAGGTTCCTATTTTCCGTATGTGTCTAATTTATGCTATCATAAAAGAAATTCCCATCAACTTCATTCGCATAATACTTAAAAATATGCTTGAGTTTTCTGGCAATCCACCATATGCCGATTTTGTATGCCAGATTACTCAACATTGTCTTAAGTTAAACATTGAAGATATGGGATACATATGGGAGCGTAGACCACCAAAGATAAGTAAGAACACTGTAGAGAAGATGGGGATTGACTTTGGTCATAAAAGGGCTAGAGTAGAAGGAGAATCATCACATCAAGATATACCACCACCCCCTCCTCCTACTAACCTTTCTATTGATCCCATCCAAAATACTCTCACTTATCTTGTTGGCTCCCAATATCATCTCAGTAACCAACTCAACTATACCCATCATGCCATGACATACTTAAATCAAAGAATGCAAAATCTTTCTCCTGCTGAAACCGATGAATATCCGCATTCTTTAAATCCTGGCATGCTCCACCCATTTAACCCTTCATACAACTACTATCAACCTCCACCTCCACCATCAATGGATCTTGCACATACTCAATTTTCCTCCATACAATTGCAAGATATAGCTGCTCACTTCCGATTTGACCGAGTTCCCACATTTCTGGAAGCATATGCTTTAGCTATGACATGTGCTTTAGATTGGCAAACTCTGGTCAAATATTATGGAGCCGAGCCATTCCTTGGGAAAGATCCGGACATCGATGTAATTCTTAAATCTTTCCTATGAAGTGTTGGAGTTGTACTAGTTGTAATAAAAAAAATGATTAGTCAAATTCTATATGATTGTAATCTTCTTCATGCTATTGAATGAAATTTTCCATTTTTTTTTATTTGATTCACATGGTTATTTTTTGGCATATGAGACATCTTCAAAATATGGATCATAAGTTCATTATTGTAGAGCATAACAAGTGAAGGTAATAATAATTACAACAAGCAACTATTACAATTGTAATTGAAGTTCCAAATGCAAAACAGTTCTCCAGAAACATTCTCGGTCGAGCAACTAGTCGACCGAGAACATTGTCGGTCGAGCAACTGTCGACCGACTGGGTTTCTGTTTTTTCAGATTGACATAAATTGCATACATCTTTGTTAAATCTTGGACATTTTATATATTTGCTTAGTATTAAAACTTTCATTTGAGATATCTATCTAAGGAGGAGCAAAGCATAAGAAAAAGGGGGATATTATCAAAACTTTGACCATTTGATTGAAGAAGCTTACAAAAATATTGTAATCACTATGTGTAGCTGAAAATTTTCAAGAAATTTATGAATTTATTGAAAATGGTATCTTGTATTTACAGGAATTCTATACCCAAAATAGGGCTTTTGGATGGAGACATTTTTATGTAATCTAAGCTTAGAGGATTCTCATTTAATCTAGGGCTTAACATCCTTTGATTCATGAGAAATCAATATACATTCATCATATGCTTAAAGGAATCTCATATCATTTCAAAGCTTAACATCCTTTGCAAATGATTGAGAAACAAATTGAGGATAAATTAGATAAAAATCCATGTTTCTAATAGGATCTCTAATTACGGGGGAACATTATATTAAGGGGGAGAAGAAAAATTCAACTTGGATATCTTTTTGAAATGACAAAGGGGGAGAAAGAATATAAAAATCAAAAATATAAATGAGTTTCATCACATCTTGGCCAGCACTCACTTGCAAAACATAAATGGCTACAAAAGGTAAATTTTCAGGTATGAAACTCACATGCTTTATATTTCCTTTATTTATATTTTGGAAATGTTTGTCATCTTCAAAAAGGGGGAGATTGTTGGCTAAATGGACATCTATAAAATCCCTTTGTTTTGATTATGACAAATATTTCATTCCTATTTATCTGACGAGCTACTTGAGTGTGCAGGATGACAAAACTATAAGGAAAATTCAACAAGAAGTATTTATATTTTTCATGCAAATGTAATCATTGTAAAAAACTTGTACAGAAATATAATGTACAAGTACTTAGAATCGCATGTAAATCAAGCATTGGATTTTCCCTAGCTAAACACCTTAGTCATCCATTCAATAGGATCACCTATGCACACTCACACACATAATTAATGCCTAACTTGAAATCTTAAAATAGGATCTATCTCGGTCGACCAACTCCTCGACCGAGACACTCTCGGTCGACAAACTCCTCGACCGAGAAAGATCCAATGTAGCCGTTAGACACAACTGACAAGTTAGTTGGCAGTTGCAAATGAACGTTAATCCAGAGAGCCTGTCGGTCGACAAAACTTCGACTGAGTAGGTGTCTCGGTCGACCATTCCTCGACCGAGACGATCTCTGACAGAAACTGCAGAGTAAAGTAATTAGCCGTTGTTAAAGCAACAACTTTGTACCTAACGGCTAGTTAAGCACTTAGAAACCCCTAGAAGTTGTCTAGAACGTCCTTAAGCATACTTAGGCCATTCCTATAAATAGGACAAGCCATAGGACACTAGAACTCACTTCTTACACTTGATATACTTGAGAAAATACTTGAGCCCTCTTGTGCAATCTGTGTGAACTGAGCTTTGTGATCAATTGGCCATTTTCTCCTTAGCTCAAGCTCGTCCTATAGGCTAGATTTTCCTAACCCTAGCAATCACAAGTCCATCATATTGGCTAGGAAAATCCAAACGCTTGATCTAGGGAAATCAAGCCTTGAGCTACAAGGATAAGTTGTATTTTCTTTTATTCCTTTCTTGTTCCTTGTATTACTTGTACTCTCCTTGCTACTCCAGGTAGGAGGCTGCGGATTGGAGAGGGTGAAGCTCTTCGTGGTGAAGAGGAAGACTTTGGACTACTTCAGAAGGCTGTCTTGACGGGAAGCTACTTCGGGAGGAAGGCTACTTCAAGGGGGAGCTTGAAGTTACTTCAAGGAAGGCTGCTTCGAGGTTGGCAAGACTACTTCAAGGTGAAGGCTGTCCAAAGGGTGTTTAGAAAGTATTGTAAATTTTATGTAACATCCTTGAGAGGTAATAAAATTTAGTACTTTCAAAATCCCGGTTGGGTAAGCAACCGGGTAGTGGACTGACTCCTTAGTATTTGCTAAGGTGGAACCACTCTAAACACCTGTGTCCCTCTTCTTAATCTTTACTTTGGTTGTTTGAGTTTAAATTACTTTAAAATCATTATAAAACTCTATTCACCCCCCTCTAGAGGTTTTCAGGCATATCCTATTTATATGAATGTCCTACAAGTGCTTAAGGACGTTCTAGACACTTTCTAGGAGTTTCTAAGTGCTTAACTAGCCGTTAGGTATAAGTTAGTTGCTTTAACAACGGCTAGTTAATTAATTCTGCAGTTGATGTTAGAGTCCATCTCGGTCGAGAAATGGTCGACCGAGACACCTACTCGGTCGAAGTTTTGTCGACCGACAGGCTCTCTGGATCAAGTGTTTTGCAATGTTTATCTCCAACTGCCAACTACCTTGTCAGCTGTGTCTAACGGCTACTTGGGTCTTTCTCGGTCGAGAAGTTTGTCGACCGAGAGTGTCTCGGTCGAGGAATCTGTTGACCGAGATAGACCCTGTTTCAATGTTTCAAATAAAGACATTAAGTGTGTGTATGAGTGTACATATGTGACACTATTGAAGGAGATGACCTATCTAAATGTGGTGTTTAGCTAGGTAAGATCTAACGCTTGATTTACATGAAATATAAGTACTTGTACATTATATATTTGTACAAGTTTACAATTGATTACATTTCATGACATTTACAATCATTCAAGCATATAGATTACCTAGTGCTTTGTCATTCACCTTATTCCTGCAACACTCAAGTAGCATGTTAGATCAAAAAGAATGAAATGTTTGTCATTATCAAAACAAAGGGATTTATAGATGTCCATTTAGCCAACAATCTCCCCCTTTATGAAGATGACAAACATTTCCTAAATATAAAATAAGAAAATATAAAACATGTGAGTTTCATACCTGAAGATTACCTTTGTAAATTTCTTCTCTTGTTTATAAAATGTGTGCTTATTATTCCCCATGAATTATGGAACATGAAATCCAATTCTTTAGGGAATATAGCAACTTTCAATCTAAAGCCAAGAGTTTGTTTATGAAACTCATTGATTGAGTTTTGTATTTATATTTATTTCTCCCCCTTTGTCATTTCAAAAAGATATCCAAGAAAATCATTTTGTATGACATTTATTTCTCCCCCTTAATTGTATGCTATGCTCCCCCTAACTGAGATATTCAGTTTGACAAATAGGGAATAATATAAATATAGACCATTTATTGTCAAATTTAGCCATACTTTGTTTCTCAATCATTTGCAAAGGATATTAAGCCTTAAAATGATATGAGTTCCTTCTAAGTTCATGGCATATGTGCATTGATTTATCACCCATTTTACAAGGGATGTTAAGCCCTGGATATGAGAGTCCTTTAAGCTTAGAGTACATGAAAGGTGTCTAAGGTCACAATCATGAAATTTGTAGATTCTTTATTTTTGTAACCAAGATTAAAAGTACTAAGTTCATAACACGCTTCTTAATCTTATAATCAAGATAATTTGTGTGAGCTCCCCCCTTAATCTTATAGTCAAGATGATTTAAGGATTATAAGGTCACAATCATTATTAGATCATAAGAAATTGACCTTTTATGAGAGTTATGCATTAAAATTATATGATAAATGCATTTTGGATCAAGATACTAAGATAAAGTGCAGTAAAATGATGTATAATTAAGCATTGTGTCAAGCTTATTTTAGGTCAACCTTGACTTCGACCATAGCACCCCTTGGTCAAATTTAATTTCAACCAAGAGGCAAATTCTACAGATTTCATATTTGAACATTCATTTATGAAGTATAATTTCTGCAGGTAGATTAAATAAATAGCAATTTGAAGCACTTTGAGTGATGTCTATTATGAATGATGTCCCCTAATCTTTTCTATGGGCGCATGAATATCAAGTCCTATTTCTTATTCTCAGATTAATCATAAGATTCTTCAAGAAAATATATTTATATATATCCTTGAAATCAAGAATAATATTTCAAGTTCTTAAAGATACCAATTGAGAAATTTTTATCTTATGTGTTATGACATTTTGCTCTTGTAAGCATTGAAGTTCTTGTTCTAAGCAACGAATCATTTTGCTTGCCTATGTATCATCAAGAGTCATTCATGTATTACATGGGATGACATAATCCATGCACATAATAATCATTATCTATTTGTGCCATAAAATTTTAATTTTGTGCAACATGGCATTTTCAATGATAGCATCATCTTTATATGATGAGAAAGCATATCCATGATGTAATGATAAAACAATAGAAGCATATAATGATAATTCCATGAAATACAATGATTATGATCATTTAAACTAGATGCCATAACACATGATTTCTATATGGATAGACCAGGAAATACTTTAGGAAAAACCATGTGAATAATGATAAAACAGTAATTTCTTTTGATTAGACTAATCATGATTTTCAGTTTTAAACCATAAACCAAAATAGTTTCATATAAGTTTTTAATTTTAAGACAAACTTTTATAATTGATCATGCCTACGAAGCTTTTTTTTTAAACAATGAGTAAGGTTTCTTCAAGATCAGTCTTCTTATATCACATTTGCAATATGTTTAGGAATTTCATATTCATAATGTTATATAATGCAAAAGATCAATATATCTTACAAAAATTTGTCTTCCAAGGTTTTATTCTTGATTTCCATGTTAAATCAATAATTAATAACAGATTGATAGCAATTAGGTTGATTGGAATCAAGTTCAGCAGATTTATTGCAGACCTGAGAATAGAAACCTGCTCGGTCGACCATTGCTCGACTGACAGTTCTTCTCGGTAGACAGTTTCTCGACCGAGAAAGGTTCTGTACTGTTTCAGAACTATTTTTAGTAATTGTTTGCAAGTAAATCATGAATGGTTATCAATTCAATTAAGCAATTTGAAAACTTAGTTTAGTTGAGATAGAACATATGAATATCAAAGGAACATTTTGATCAAATCCCAACTAATTATATCCAAATCTTTATGCTTTGAGGAACCTAATTAAGACAAGTTTTCAAGGATGTGTCTCTACAGATTTGTAGATTTAGAAATTTTAATTACTTGAATCAATTTGTTATTTTATTATGTTAAGTTGAGATAGACATAGAGATATACAACTAGAGTCTTTGGTCATATCTCAACTTAAATTTATTCATTTAGTTTGGGGGTTTTGGAACCCATACTAACTCAACATCCTTTTTCTTGTATGGACATGAGAAAGAATAATGTCCAAGACGCAAACAATAGTGACAACATATGGAATCAACCTCATATCTCTTTCTATGATTTTGTTCAAGGTCTTTCTTGGGTATGTATTTGCCTTTGGGTACATACATAGATTGACTCTTTGGCACTTGTGTTCTTCCCCAACTAGGTTTCTGATAAGATTTTCCTTTAGGCTCATATCCTAGTCCTCTCCTTCCAATTTGATGATAAGAATTATTTAAAATTTTATCAAAAGTATCATTGTTACTCAAACTATTAACTTTTTGTTGCAGCTTAACAATCTCATCCATTCTTTTATTTATGTCTAACTTTGCTTGATCTAGATTACATAAGAAGGAATCTCTTTCTTTCACTATAGTATCATAATCTAGATGTGTACATAGAACAGGTTGTTTTTGAAGATCATTTACTTGAGTTTGCAAATTTAACTTTTCTAGAGAAAGAAGATTGCAATTTGCTTCTACAGATTTTAGCTTAATATCATGACCTTCAATAACCTTTTTGAGATCTTCATTTTCAGATGTAAGAGCAAGAAGCTTAGCATGTAACTCATCATTTGCTTTATTAGATTTCTTTAATTTCTTCTTTCACTCAATATATTTATTGTGTGCCTCTTCAAGACTAGCAACTAGCTCTTCTTTAGATAAATCAAAAAGGCTTACCTCCTCTTCTTCTTCTTCACTTATTGTAGCAATAAGGCATTCTTTATGCATATTTTCCTTCTTTGACCTCCATGGGCAACCAAGTGTTGTGTGGCTCTTTCCTAAGCACCAATTACAGCTTGTTGAAGGTTGTTCCAAGCTGCTCCTTTTCTTGTGGTTGTAGGCACCACCACCCTTCATTCTTCAAGACTCCATTAGAGCTCCTTGAAGCCTGCTCTGATACCAATTGAAAAACCACTAGAGGGGGGGTGAATAGGGTTTTTGAATATTTTAACAAGTATTTAACTCAAACAACCACAATTGAAAATGGAAGAAGGAGACAAGTGTTTAGAGTGGTTCCAACCTTAGCAAATACTAAGGTTGTCAGTCCACTACCCGGTTGCTTACCCAACCGGGATTTTGAAAGTATTAATTTTATTACCTTCACAAGGATTTACACAAAATACAATACTTTCTTACACCCCTTGAACAACCTTCACTTGAAGTAGATGCACCAACCCGAGGTAGCCTTCTTGAAGTAACTCCAAGCTCCCCCTTGAAGTAGCCTTCCTCTTTAGAAGTAACCTCCCGTTGCACCAGCCTTCTTGAAGTAGTTCAAGGTCCCCTTCTTCACCAAGAAGATCTTCCAACCTCTCCAATCCGCAACCTCCAACCTAGAAGTAGCAAGGAGAGTACAAACAATAATAGTGAACAAGAAAGGAAAATGGAAATTACAACTTATCCTTTGAAGCACAAGGCTTGATTTGCCTAGATCAAGCGTGTAGATCTCCTAACCAATGTGTATGGAATGTGATTGCTGTGGATTAGGAGATGATAGCATATAGGACACGAAATTTGAGCTAGGAGAGGAAGTAGCCAATTGCCAATATGCTTAATTGCTTAAAACAGATTGCTCAATGCAAATGTATGTTCAAAGATTGCTCAAGTGTGTAATCAAGTGAATTTAGGTGTCCTAAGGCATATCCTATTTATAGGAATGTCCTACAAGTGCTTAAGGACGTTCTAGACACTTTCTAGGGGTTTCTAAGTGCTTAACTAGTCATTAGGTATAAGTTAGTTGCTTTAACAACGGCTAGTTAATTAATTCTGCAGTTGCTGTCAGAGTCCATCTCGGTCGAGAAATGGTCAACCGAGACACCTACTCGGTCGAAGTTTTGTCGACCGACAGGCTCTCTGGATCAAGTGTTTTGCAACGTTTATCTCCAACTGCCAACTACCTTGTCAGCTGTGTCTAACGGCTACTTGGGTCTTTCTCGGTCGAGAAGTTTGTCGACCGAGAGTGTCTCGGTCGAGGAATCTGTTGACCGAGATAGACCATGTTTCAATGTTTCAAATAAAGACATTAAGTGTGTGTATGAGTGTGCATATGTGACACTATTGAAGGAGATGACCTATCTAAATGTGGTGTTTAGCTAGGGAAGATCTAACACTTGATTTACATGAAGTCTAAGTACTTGTACATTATATATTTGTACAAGTTTACAATTGATTACATTTCATGACATTTACAATCATTCAAGCATATAGATTCCCTAGTGCTTTTTCATTCACCTTATTCCTGCAATACTCAAGTAGCACGTTAGATCAACAAGAATGAAATGTTTGTCATTATCAAAACAAAGGGATTTACAGATGTCCATTTAGCCAACTCATTTCCAATGAAATATGGCATTCCTTTAAAGGTGGATTCAACATTGTGGTTCTTTCCCACATCACCTCATATTATAACTCCCTTCTAAGCTCCATCTTGATTCTCTCATCCAATAACAACAACATTTCCTGCCAAACAAGCTAAAGCTTGCACAATGAATTCAAATACCATAGAAATACCAACTAGGATGCCACCATGCCTCTACTCAATGCCCTCCCTCAAGGCATCTCTTCCATGGGAAGGTAATTGGCAACAAAATGAAAGACAACATAAGAGTATCTTACAGTCCAAAATCAATAGGTATCGAGTAAACATTAACCCTAGGGACTATACCATTAATGAGATCAGAAGTGTGCAACTTTAGGAGGATTATAAAATAACTATATACTATGAAGAGGCCAAATGGAACAAAAAGTCTCATTTATGAAGACAAAGATATGGTATAAATAAGGAATTGCTACGCAGACCAAAAGCTAGACCAAAAATGAAACCCTTTTCTGTTGCTCGTATCACGGCCCCAAATGTTGGCTGGCACTCTTCCCAAGGTACATGAATGATGAGAAAGGTGTGAGAGAGATTTTATAATGTATGGAAAGAGAGAGGAGGTGAAAGAGGTAGTGGGTGGAAGGAGAGAGAGAAAATAAGAGAGAGATATTTATTTTGACATAACTTTCCAACTGTAATGCATTTTTTGACAGGATAGAAATCATTACATTTATTATAAAAACACTTTTCAATAATAACAATTTCAATATACTTTTGATAAATATAATACACAATTTAAAAGAGGAAAATAGTTCGACTGGAAGGAGAGAGAAATTTATTTTGATTATAACTTCTAATCCGTAGAGAATTTTTTGATAAAATAAAAACTGCTTGATTCCTTACAAATAATATGTTGCAATAAGACGAGTGTCGACATACTTTTGAGAAATAAGATACAAATTATTTAAAAAAGAGAGGAGTGGATGGAACGAAAGAGATAACAAGAAATTTGATCAGACATTATAATGAATCAAACCAAAGATAACAACAAATTGGATCATAGATAATAAAAAAGTTTTTGAAAATTAATCACACTACTTCTTTCCTATTCCTTATATTATATCTCTCTTACTAAAAGAAAAAATTGTACCAAATATTACAATAATTTGGACCACAGATAAAAACTAATTTTAAAAAAATTAAGTGCAGTACTTCCCTCTTATTCCTCATATTTTCTCTCTTTTAAAAAACAACGAATTTGACTAGAGATAACAACAAATTGGACTAGAGATAACAATGAATTGAGGAATTTTGCAATGTTTTTGAGAAAGATGATACACCATCTTAATGAAAAGATTTTCATTCTCCTACATAAGCAACAAACTAGACCAGAGATAACAAAAATATAGACCAAAGATAACAACAAATTAGACTAGATAGGAACTAAATTTTAAAAAATTAGTGGCACTACTTATCTCCTATTTATTTTATTTTATGTCTATTATAATAAAAAAACTAGACCAGTGATAACAATTAATTTGAGAAATTAAGTGCACTACTTCCATCTTATTCCTCATATTTTATCTCTTTTACAAAAAAACCAAACTAGACTAGAGATAATCATAAATTATACCATAGATAACAACAAATTGGACCAGAGACAACATCAAATTGGAAAAGAGATACAATTAAATTTTTAAAAAAATTACACCACCTATCTTCCCTTTTTCAGCACATTTCTCATTTATGTTGCTTGCATTAGTTAGTTGCTTTTGCTTGTTATATTTGTATACAATATAGACTTTATCTAGTAGAACTACAAAAAAAAGGTATTTAACTACAAAAAAAATTGTAGCAAAAACCCCAAAGTTTGTAGCTAAATGTTTTAGCTACATTTATCCTTCCATTTAAAATATGAAGCTAATACTAGTGCAACTAATTGTTTTTGCTACATTTTTTGAAATTTTTGTTAGATATTCATCTAGACACAAATGCATCTGTAACCACAATTGTAGGTAAAAGTTGTACTTACTCATTTAAATGTAGTTGCAATTGTAGTTAAATAAATGACTACAATTGTAGATAATACTCAAATAAGTCTCGTCATCTCTAGGGCTCCAGGCAATTGCTTTCTGCATGCGTGGAGGTGCCGCCAGCGGCCGTGGAGGCCGCGGCGCTGGGCGTGGATCGTTCCACAATTCTCAACGTGCGAACCAAGGTTGGCTTAACGCTGATGTCTCTGAGCCGTCGGCGTTGTTGGGCGGTGAGGGCAACCAAGAAGACGGGAGCGCCATGGATGAAGGAGAGCAGACGGAGGGGCACAACCCAGGCGGAGTTTCCTACCGCGACGCTGTCACTGGTGGTGTCATGCCACCGGTGATCAAACCTGCTTTGCCCGATGCCCTAAAAGCATCGGATATACAAGTCGATAAGAGCGGAGTCCTACCTAACATCCGTATCAACCCTAGCGCGCTGACGCCGTTGTTGGAACCATGGAGGTTTGTGGTAGTGGTGAAGGTTGTTGGAATTACTGTTGGATTCACAACTCTAGTCAACTGCGTCATGGCCTTGTGGCAACTCACTGAACAATTCCGAGTAATTGACTTGGAGATGGGGTACTTCATCTTCCAACTCAGTAGCAAGGCGGTGTACGAGCGAGCCTTGACCGAAGGGCCATGGACAATCTTTGGGAACTATCTTGTTGTTCAGTCTTGGTCAGCGGATTTCCGCCCGGTCGACCACATCCCCAAGAAACTAGTAGTATGGCTTCGCATCCCGGAACTCCCAATATATCTTTATCAATATCAGCTCCTAGCAAGCGTCGGCGATGCCGTTGGGAAAACAATTATAGTCGACACCACCACGCTGTCAGGCCACCGTGGTAAGTTTGCACGGCTTGCAGTTGAAGTCGACACACTCAAGCCATTGCTACCAGCAGTCTACCTTAACGGGGAGTACTTCCATTTGGAATATGAGAACCTACCTGCTATTTGCATGAAGTGCGGTAGAGTGGGTCACGAGGAAGCGGCTTGCAACTTCAGTAAGCCCTTCTCCCCTACTGAAGCACCCTCATCATTGGATCCCCCTCTCCTTAAAGAGGTGCAGTACACGCTGCAGATTCATGCCAAGAAGCCAGAGAAGCGTGCAACCTCTCAAAAGAAGGGAGGAGCAATGTCGTCTGCTAGTAAAACTCTAGAGGAGCCGCCCACTGCTGAAGGTGAGGATGTGACCAAAGAACAGCTGCCCCAGTCCACAAATGAAGTCAATGAAGCAACCGGAGAGGAGTGGAAAACTGTCCAATCTAGGAAGCACAAGAAGAAGGCTAAGTCGAAGCTACACGTACAATCCGGAGCAGGACAAGATCTCCCGCCTAAGGGCCCGCCTGCTGGGAGTAATGTAACCAATCTGAGCAACACAAGCGTCATCCTTCTTAACGATGACACCTATGAGGGTCGGACGCAGGAGACGGGAGACACCACGTCGTTCCAATTCACAGCCATCGATAATGCAAAGGATGTTTCCCAATGTTCGTTCCACTGGGGGGACAAAGGTGGAAGCAGCGGAGTTTTACTTAGAAACAGGAAAGTCATCTATCAGACAGTCAGCCCTGGTAGAGAAAGGAAGAAAGGAAGCCTTTCCCAATTAGTCGACAACCTTGAGCAAGGCTCGGCGGCTAAGCGCGCCATTGACTTCACCAATGACACGGAACCTCCCGATGATACTATGGTCGACGATGAGCAATCCGTCGGCCTCCGTGTGGCAATTGTTTGAGTTGCCCACACCCCTTCTCTCTATTAGTGTTTTTATGCTGAACATCCTTTGCTGGAATATTCAAGGTGCTTGTTTCAAGAAGAAAATTCGCCTTCTCAAGGATCTCCGAAGAAGATATAGGCTTCATATTATGGCTATTGTTGAACCACAAATTAGTGGGTCCAAGGCTGATGGCGTCATTAAGCAATTGGGTTTTCCTTCTTCTCATAGGGTTGAGGCTGTTGGCTTTTCAGGTGGCATATGGGTGTTATGGGATGATGCTCGCTGCTCCATCGAGTTCGTCCTCAACCATAGACAGTTCATCCACTGCCGCATCAATGACTCCTGGCACTTAACGTTCATCTATGGTGCACCTAACCCGGGTAGAAGGGACCTTCTGTGGACTCTCCTGCATGACATCTCCAATTTCATTCATGGTGCATGGGCTGTCATCGGTGATTTCAATACCATGCTGGACATCTCTGAAAAACAAAATGGGCGTTCCTTTGACCGCCGCTCGAGTAGGAAATTCAATTCCCTTCTCATGCACATGGGCTTAGCAGACATCAAGGCCAATGTCCCCTTCTATACCTTCAAGTGACTCCAACTCTTAGAGAGGCTGGATCGAGTCATCACCAACGATGATTGGCTGTCTATGGCTTCCTCGGCATCGGTGACTGTCCTTCCTAGGCTCTACAGTGACCATAGTCCGTTGCTCATTCACGACTCCACACAACGCCAGGCTCGCCATAAGTCTTTCTGAACTAAAGAGTCTTGGTCGCTGGCCCCTGGATTTAAAGATGTCATTCTGCAATCTTGGGATCCGACAAAGAGTTTCCTCGACGCTCTCCCCACCTTCCGTGAGGCGACATCTGCATGGGAATCCAAGCTTCAGAATTCCAACAACAAACACAAAAATAAAATCATGCGGCGGATAAACAACATCCAGGTATCCTCTACCAACTTGTCTCATACTTCCTCTGACTCCACTTTGGAATGCTTGCAAGATGAATATAGCAATATTCTCCTTCAAGAGGAGGTTGATTGGCGACAGCGAGCTAACATTAACTGGCTCTGTCTTGGCGACGCCAACACAAAATTCTTTCATACATATGTCAAGGCGTGTCGCCTCTTCAACAAGATTACAAGGCTCAAGGACAGCGCTGACAATTGGGTGGATGATCCAGCTTCCCTTAAGTTTCACGTGCGAAATTTCTTTCTTGAGTTGATGACTGCCCCGCCTCCTAGCGCTCACAATACTACTGTTGTTGCTAGCTTTGTTGGCACCTTCAAGAAGCAATGCGAGGCCACTAGGTGCAACCTTAGCGCCCTCCCTTCTGCTGCTGAAATTAAGCACACCATGTTCATGATGGCGCCCAACAAAGCTCCCAGGCCCGATGGCATCCGTAATTCTTTCGTCCAAAAGCACTGGGACACAGTTGGCTCTTCTTTTATTCACACAGTGCAAGATACCTTCACATCGGGGACCATTGAAGATAGGCTTGCGGACTCCTTTATCTGCCTGATTCCGAAGACACGACAGCCCCAAACTTGTAGTGACCTCCGTCCTATCTCGCTTAATAACACGTGCTTCAAGTTGATATCCAAGATCATTGTGGAATGCATCAAGCCAGTACTGCAAGGATGGATTTCTGAAACTCAATCCAGTTTCCTACCGGGCCGGCACATCACTGATAATATTATTCTTGTCCAGGAGGTTATCCACACCATGCGTATGAGGACTACTGGCAAGGCGCTTGCTTGCATTAAGATAGACCTTGCTAAAGCCTTTGATAAGATGAGTTGGGCGTTCATCCACGACACCATCAAGAGGACTGGTATTCCGGCTGTTTTGGTTAATCTCATTATGCAAATCATCACTAAAGGGTGCACTTCAGTTCTCTGGGAAGGCTGCCCTCTTGAGTCATTCAAAACCTCGCAAGGAGTCCGTCAAGGTGACCCAATCAGCCCCTACATATTTTTCTATGTATGGAGAGACTCAGTCAAACCATCTTGCAATCCATAAACTGAGGAGCATGGAAGCCTATTCGTCTTTCTAGACAGGGCCCGATGTTATCACATGTTTTCTTTGCCGATGATATACTCTTGCTGGCAGAAGCTTCTGAAGGGCAAGCTAAAAGCATCAACAAAGTTCTCCAAGCTTTTGGGTGTGCATCTGGGCAACGAGTGTCTAAGGCCAAGTCACGTTGCTTCTTCTCTCCTAATACCCCACGCCAAGTCCGAGATGTTTTCTGCAGGCGCCTTGGTATTCCACACACCAGTGACTTGGGTCGTTACCTTGGTGTCCCCATTCTACATCACCGAGTCAACAAATCAACCCACGCTGCAATTGTTGATACTATGAAGGACCGTATGACGAGCTGGTCAGCAAGACAACTGTCTCTAGCTGGTAGAATCACTCTTGTAAAATCCACTCTTCAGGCTATGCCCAGCTACACTATGCAATCTGTGCAACTCTCTCCAGTGCTTTGTGATGATATTAACAAGCACGTCAAGAACTTTCTTTGGTCTGGTAGCTGATCCCACCACAGTCTCTCTCTGGTCTCGTGGAAGAAGGTTTCTATGGCTAAATCCGACGGCGGTTTGGGCATCAAGGATGCACGGTCTCAGAATCAAGCTCTTATGCTCGGTAATGTGTGGCGCTTCATAAACAATAGGGATGTTCTTTGGGTTCGTGTTATGCGTAGCAAGTACATGTGCAATGACACACCTATTAAGAAACCATGTTCCTCGGTGTGGGCTTTTATTAGGAGGCACATGCCAGCCATCCTTCAGGACTCGGCCGTAACTATCAATAACGGTGAAACTGCAAACGTTTGGAGTGACAAATGGCTTCATGGTCTATCTATTAAAGACATTGACCCCTCTTTTGAGCCGCCGCCCGACCTCGCTGATCTTACTGTCTCAGCCATGGGCATGGATGGCAATGGCTGGGATTGGGATTTCATCCATGGCTATCTTCTGAGTAGTGCTTGGCTGCATATTCAGCACGTTTATCCGCCTTCTCCGTCTGCTGGCCACGATACTCGCCATTGGCCTGGATCGCCTACTGGCCTTCTTACCACAAAGTCTGCATACAAATGGCTCCGCACAGACATTGAGTTGCCCCTGCCTGGGAAATGGGATACTATTTGGAGATTGCCGGTTCCGCCCCGTGTTCGCACTTTTCTTTGGCTTTTGGTCCACAAGGCGTTGCTCACCAATGTGGAGAAGTCCCGTCGCCATATCACGGTCGACAGCCACTGCCCGGTTTGTGCAAATACGAGTGACACCCTGGTGCATGCTCTCCGCGACTGCAATTTCAGCAGGGAAGTGTGGGTTGCCTGTCGAATGGACCCATCCTTCTTCCTTCTTCCTGAGGATGAGTGGATTGATGTGATCATCTCTTCTAAAGGCACTGACACTCCATCCATGTTGCCTCTAGTGGCTTGCTGGGAAATCTGGTCACAGAGAAATGAGTTTGTACACAACAGGAAGCAAAAACCTCTTCAACTGTGGGTATCCTTCATCAAGGACCGAGTTCGAGCCATATTGGCAACCCCGATGCTGTTCTCGACACACACGTCGGGATGCATCCAAGCCAGAGTTCCCCTATTCTCAGTGACATCGTTGTTTATATTGATGCCTCTCATCATGTTGAATCCTCTCACACGGGGATTGGTATTCATGCTGTGGACAACCATGGAGGCTTCCTTCTAGGCCACAGACTGCCCAGCCATGCCACCTCGGCATTGGAGGCGGAGATACAAGGCATCGTCTGGGCCTTGGAACTCTGCAAAATTACAGGATGGCGTACACCCACCATTCTATCTGATGCTACCTCTACGGTATCCATTACCACCAAGGTGGCACCCGCAACAACCATGTTCCTTCCACACATGTGCCGTCTTCAGCAGCTCCAGAATGAAGTCGGTCTCACTTCCATAGCTCATGTTCCTAGAGTGCATAATAATGTAGTGGACTGTATTGCTCGCTTCTCAGTCTCTGCTAGTACTGCTTTTACTTTCCAAAATGTGGTTCCCCCGTGGCTCACAAGTAATCTAGATGTTAATTTCTCTAACATTTGGCCTGCAGTAGAGAGCGGGATGAATATAATCTGATCTCTACGGTTTCCAAAAAAATAAATGACTACAATTGTATTTGTAGCTATGATATGTAGGGGGAAATGATATTTACTACAATTTTATATGTAGTTCATTTGTAGTAAAAAGTAGCACTTACGACACTTGTAACGTAATTAGTGTTTAGCAAGAGACATCATGTGCTACACATGTACGCATATGTAGTTAGATTATGTATGCAGTCATTAAATTTTTAATAGAAAAGTATTTTTCAAAAAGAAGAAAAAATCAATATTGATTCAGATCAAGTTGCAGTTGGGAAGTCAATAATCATACTTCTATTTATACTAAAACAATGATTACACATGTGGAGGACATAAACCTTTCCCCAGCTTTGTAACATCGAAAGAAGATATATGTAAACAAGGACCCCCATTAGAATCTAAGTTTAAATCAATCTTGAAGTTTTACCCAATATTGTACTCTAGATCTTGAGAAAGTTTCAAGAAGGTTGAAATTAAAATCATCATGCAGTTGTCACTTGGATTGGGCCCGTAGGATCAGGTTCAAATATCATATCATCACAACATATTATCACCAAAGCAAAAAGATGAGTTAAAACATCTTCAAGCCAGAGAACAAATATCTTAGGCCATCTGAAGGTAGATCACATTGAGCACATGTATCCATCAATCTTCCAATTAGAAGATAGGACACTGACAAGTTCCAATGACATAAGACACAGAAGAAAATAGAATAAGTCCACCTACAAGATTCAACAAATTCAACATCAGGTAAAACAAGTATACATTCAATACAATACATAGAATAAATAAGTATAAAAAGAATAAATGATGCATTTTGCATAATAACCTCATCAATCTTAGGCAAACGTCCGCACCTATACATAAACTATTATATTATTCACATGCATCAAAACATATTCCTCATTGTCCGTCTCCAACTCCCTAAAAATGTTGGTTGTGTTTTATCAAACAATATAATGTTTAATGCATGTAACCAGAATGTCGTTGATACATGCTCATACAAACTACCAGTTACCTTTAAAAAAGATCCCAATAGTGACATTTTATCACCTCCATGGAAATTGAATTCTGCCAAGAATGAACTTAGACTGTACAACCCTCGTGGTACAAGATACTACTTCTATTACTAGTTCAAGTTGGATCATAAAAACAAGCATATCTTGATGAAATCAATGGGTGTTCAAGGGCATCATCACTACTGATTTGAACTTCAATGAGACCTGCAAATATTCATGGTTACTTTCAAATAAGAAGAAAAGACAAGCTAAATAAGAAGGAATGACAATCTATCAAAGAAAGGAAATTTGTATTCCTTCCAAATCTAGCACATTGTAATGTGATAACCATAATTCTATGACAATAAACATTATAAATGTCAATAATATTTTACATTCCTCAAATTAAGTGAGTTCCTAAATATTCTTTCAATAAGGAGAGGGAAAGCCTCTTGCCGAACTAAGATAAAGATAGACTAGTCAGTAAAATAATTTGTCTGACTCTATGCAATATTTTATTGGCATTGAACATCATCATACAAGCTTTAATACTAGAAAACAAGTATGAGACACAGGTATACTATATACATTCTTAAGAAATAAGTCAGTGACAACATGAAAAGGGAGAATGAGTCTCAAGATAAGTCAGGACATAAGTAAAAATACATGCATGAAGGAAAGGGGTATAATGTGTACCTAAATTTTAGTTACTGTATGATCAATAAAATCATATCTAGATAAACCCAACAAACTACGAAAAGAAAGATCTCAGAGGGGATTAAGAGTCATATGATAACTGAATATATGAGGATTTACATCATGAACTCTAGAACTTGGACATAAGAGATAGAGAACTATGGAAATGTGGAAGGAGTCTAGCATCTGAAAAATAAGCTCCTACATATACATGATAACCTTTGTAGCACATAATAGTGCATTATATCTTGTATATCAACTCATAAAATGTTGTAATAATTGAAAATCTTCATATGGGACAACTTCATAAGACTTAACACCAAATTGGCAAGTATATACAACCTAAAAATCTTAGAAATCATAAACATTGTGTGTCATCATGTAATAACACCTTCTAGACACTTAATATCTAAAAGTATAACAATGTCAACCTACTGACGATAAACAAACTGAAGACAACAATTCATATATAAACATCTTGTAGCATTCAACTAAGCTAATCAGATCGGCCTTACCTTACCAGTTTGTAATAAAAAAGGTAATAAGTTCAGAGGTTATGTCGCCAATATTCTGACTATATGGTATTTGAGCTTCCATGTGATATACTAGATCCCTTCTAGAATCTCGATATGATAGCAATTCACCAACAGATGTCTTGCTAATAATCCACTCCAATTTCTTCTCTATGTGCCTCTCCTACATGTGATCCCTCCTGTATCTCTCCCCCATGAAACTATATAAACATGCCACATTACACATCCATATTTCAACATTAATATATCTGATCCAAATTTCCCAAAGAAGGGTAGGAAGATCGAGGATATACCTTGCAACATGCTCTGCCCAGGTCCTACATGGAGCTACTACTTTAGAATACTCTTTGAGCCTTATTATACGATCTTGTGATAATTAAATTATGTTGTGTCTCTCTAAAATCTCAGGTGATGGTTTGTTTTGGTATCAAAAGTTGCATTTGTTCTCCTTTTCATATATCTTTGTTTCTGTAAACTTTGCAAGGTGTTATCTAAATCTTTGTCAGAGAACAAGGCCTGACAAATAAGATTAGGAAAAGAGATCAGCTGACACAAAAAGGACTACAAGAAGCAGTCAAAGTCGCATCAGAATGAAAAACTATAGGACAAATTTAAATGCGAAGTACCAACACAAACCTACTCAACCATCACTTAGGAAGAACCAGACTAGAAACTCACATTCTGATGAGAGATAATTAGTATAGAATCCCATCTATAAAGGTAAAAACATAAGGCCCATTAGAAGGTAGCAACTCAAAAAATATCATGTTCAATAGAAGATCAAACAAATTCACATTTCTTTAATCATCATTGATCATAAGATGGCACTTTTTGAGTTAGAGCATTGAAACCATCTAAATAATAAAGATGTTCACATATGAACCATCATAAATGAACCAGCAAACACCATGACCTAATAGATGATTGCATCAAAAGACCAACAAATAATCATAGCCTACAAAAACTTAACCCATTCAAGGTTAGCTGATCAAAAGGCATTCCAAAACCAATCTCGAGTATAGATTCATAGTCCTTTGTTTGAACAAATCATTCTAGGTTGCAATGGGAGTTCCATTTGAAGAATATCAACATTCCTCACATCACAAGAAGTTATTATAACACTTCAAGATGCATAGCAAAGAGAAAGTTGTAAATATGCCAAGCACTATCTGCCTTTGGGTTCATGACAACAACATGTACAAAATGTCAAATGAATTATTCATAAAGGCCCTGATTAACATAGGTAATACCTATGTTTTCTTGGATACACCCCCACTCTCACCATCATAGACTGTGTCATGGTTATGATAGGATTGAAGACCAAATAATTTTACCTAATAAATATGGATGTAATGTGGAAATTTTGTTGTCAAAGAATGATATATGCAATCAGTATGCCCAAAAAACACTAAGTTTACAGTAATGGTGGTTGCACGTCAACATCAATCCTAGTAATCCTTATTAGTAAAACAACTCTTGCACATTTAGACTAGCTAGGAATCAAGATAGTATGTATTTGGATCCATGAATAGAAATAAGTTTGTTTAGCTAAAAGTAAGTTGGATTGGCATCAATTCAGTTTGCAACATCATGTTGCACCTAGGTACAACAACAATTTGAGACATGCACCTAATAATTTGATAAATGGTGGAACAAGACTCATAAAAAATAAAATAAAAGAAAGTTCACAATTGTAAGTAACATAGTTTAATAGAGATGAAGTGAAGATACAAACTATAGAGGTCGCTTTTAAAGCCAAACATGTATTAGTATATTATTTCCCTTGAAAAAGTAGTTAAAGAAACTTTTAATATACTTAAAATTGGATACAACTGGATGAACTGGATTATCACTAAAACATCAACGTGAAAGTTGTTCAAAAGAAGGACTGTTTTCCTATAAATTTGTAGGCATGCTAAAAGTATATGCTAATAAGTTGTGAATGTGACGCACTGTCGTGCTGCAAGGTGAGATTACTCAAAACCAAAAGACAAAACAACACTAAATAAGCGGATTGCCAGAAAATTTACAAAATTAAAACCAATTTCACTAAAGGACCATAAGCCAAAAACTTATTACATAAAAGTTCATAAAGCATGTCACTTGCAGCACATAACATATCACATGGTACTTACATCACTGTAGATCAACATTTTTGTCATCAACCTATAACATAGATATTGGTTCCACCTATATATATACATATATATATACAAGTACGGCTGTCATAACTATGCAAAAATGGCACACAGGCCAAAACCTCATAACAGTCACATAACCAAGAATCATCTAAAAAACACCCCAGGGACCAGAGTGTACAGGGATGACTCTACGACTCTAATGCCAAAAGACTAGTATCACATCCAACCTTATCGACTATTGCTCTTGTTGCTTCTCTTCTTCAGATGCACGACCTCTACTTCTTCATGCACGGTCATCTAAAAGATGTGGAAACCCATGGGGTGAGACCAAACGTCCCAGCCAGAGATATAACTCTCTGCCGATGCTTATACTAAACATGTAAAACAACATACTAACACGATGAGAAGATTCAGCTAAATGATATGTATTTAACAGATAGAGATAATTAAGCAAGACTAGGCAGCTACTACTGAATAGTAGATCAAGTTATATTCTAGAAAGGAATAAGAAGAAAAAATATAACAGTTGACTTCTCTTACCGTCTTATAATTCAAGAAATCAATAAAAAGACAAGGAAAGTCCCAACCAATGTGAGACGTATGTCACCCTAAGCATATATATACTACGAATCTATTGCGTCTTTCATTATGCTCTGAGGATTTGATTCGTACCACCCAAATCCAACTATCCCCTACAAAGGTCAACTGACGGTGCCATACAAGCTACATGGAACAGACTGAATCCATGACCTCGCCAACACCTCTTGGTTAGCACAAGATAACACCACAGAGACATACTAGTCAACTGTAACAGAGTGACAGATAGTCACAAAAGCATTGGCTCATGCATGGTCGTCCATATAAAACACTTAGCCCACCTTGGTACTGGTAACGGTTCTAGAAGAACAGGATCACTCATGGACATTCTTAAAAGAAGGAGTGGCTCATGCATGGCCATCCATATCACAAGGAGATTGTCTCATGCACGACCATCTCGCACAACCTATAATTGTGGATGCAAGGAGATACTCAACTTGCACCCCTACATATTCAAAAATATGCACTCCGAGTTAAACTCATTTCACCAATCTAGCAAATAAAGAGGACATCAAAATTGCATCTATGGAACAGGACAAACTACATGATTAGGTTTTACTTGATTAGTTAATCAATTAGGGTGACTTTTAGCATCAATCAAGTTTCAACATATAAAGATAAAACAAACTCTACAAGAATAAGGGTTTGTTGCACTTCAAAAGATATGAAACGTACAAGGTGTGAACTTGTCACAAAACCACCACATGATACTCAATGTTTTGCCATCCACAAGGTAAATCATCACTATCACATATCTCCGTGGGATAACAATCCCTTAATCACATCACTTGAGGATATCACCTCTCAAAAGGCATAAAGTCAACATCAGGTCATGGGATCATCACATATTGTCTCATTAGTGTCCACAAGCATTGCACTCTATCACATAACCATCACCATAGCATTCATAAGCCATGGAATACATATCACCTGCAAGGTTATGGCTTATAAACAAGAGATTATAAACATTCTACAAGATGAACATCTCATGAGAGAGAACGCAAACACATAATTTAGCATTAGGGTTAGGGTTCCAACATTTAGTCGATTAGGGCTTTGTAGATGCATATAAGAACTAAACCCTATATATATAACCTTCCACATCCTCATAACACTTTGAGTTAAGAATCATGATTAAGGTTAAGCAAGCCATTATCCACATAGCACTACACGTAGCATAAACATTACTCACAGATGTACATGGGTTAGGTACTCAAACATCTGTCACCCCTATACCTCAACTATGTGTCACGGCCACCACCATCTTGGTTCACGAATACCATTACTCATGGTGTCGCGACCGCAGCCAACCACCTTCATGTCTTGACCATGACCCACCAAAGGGGTGCACCATGCCTCGACCCTCAAGCAACCAGGACACAATAGCTTGGGTTAGGGTTCAACCACCCAAGGGAGAGCATGTTATGATTCAAAACATAAACCATTTTGGCCTGCAACAAAGGCAAAACTCAAGACCAAGTCATGTCACGACCAAAAAAGGAAGAAGGAAACATATCGACCAAACCAAGGTGTGTTTTGACCCTCAAAAAAGTAGGTGTCATGAACATCAAGGAGAAGGGTGTCGCGGCCTCTAGAAGGTCAGCCATCACAACCCAAAACCAATCATGGCAAAAGGATGTTGTGATCCAAGGCAAAACAAGGCATGGTGACCACCAAGGGTCAAGCCACCACCAAGACCAAGAACCAAGATCAAACCAAGGTCAAAATAGAGATAAGGCATGACTCGAATAGGTGACACAACAAGGGAAACCCATTGTCATCATAGATGGAAAACCTCATACAAAACGGTCACCAAACCCTAAAACAAGCTTCATAAAACCCCTATGAAAAGGAACCTCGACAAGGGAGAGAAACCAAGATCGTTCCAATGAAAATGATGGAGCTTCCACTTGCGTGGAATTGCGTGCACCACTAAAAATCCTGAAGATAGTAAGTTTGTAGGTTTAGCCTTGCTTATACTAGATTAAAAACTCCACCCACATATGCTAGGATACGTGGAAGTCTTATCGTAGTATAGTTAAGGGTTGAATCCATGGGACAACGGTCTTGTTAAGATCAACAAGATGGAAATCGTTAGAATTTCATTTAATTCCTTAACAGTTGGTATTTAGATCAAAGAGTTGGTTTGATTGTTTAAACTAAGTGCAAGTAAAGTAAAGGTAGGAAGGTAAGAAGGAACGTAAATTTAAGGTTGTAAACAATGTTAAGAAACCACTAGGATGTGATCGGATTTCACCACCACTACACATGGATCAAAACATACATTACGATAACTTGTCTTGCAAAGAAAAGAGTCTAAACAATTAGTATCTTTGTAGGCTTAGCCTCCTTTCGAATAACCAACTACGAGAAACATGGAAGTGTTGCAATGCCATCCATCCCCAGATGAATGGTCACTTACTTTGCATCACTCCCCTCACAAAGTGTGTTCCTCGACCCATCAAGGTTGTACTTTCATGCGTCAACTGATTCCATTTCATAGTATGAAAGTGCAAGGATGGAGGTGAGTTTACTCCACTTCTTGAGAAACATTCCTAGATACCGAACCAAACATATGGTTAGTACATACAATCTGGAACCAACAAACAGTCGATATTCGAATCTAGAAGTACAAACATAGACAATCTACACTAAAAGATAATAGATAAGACAAGTTGGTGATCAAGAAACTAGCATTCATTAAACGATTGATGTTGAACTGGAAAGATAGTGTTTTTCTATTGTAAACTCAAGAATTACAATGCATGAAATGAAAACATGGGTAGCGGGGCTACTCCCCACACCCTAGTGTATCAGACTACTCGCTCATGGAAAGAACAAGAAAGGGGGTGAGAAGAGAGAGAGAGAGAGAGAGAATCATCTCCATGAAGGAGGGATGAAGGTCGACCCCTTAGAGAGAGAGAGCAACAATCTTCACACTTCGTAGCTTTCTTGATGATGAATCCTCCTCTTCCCACCTTCTTTGTCGATGAGAAAGAAAGTAGCTTGGAGATGGAATATGGATCTCAGACCGGCAGCCTCGGGGCAGTGGATGAAGGATGGAATGGCTCTGGAGAAATAGAGGCATCCTTTGGACATCTAAAACTTGATACCTTTGTGAGGACCCTTCAGGTCTTATTTATAGGCTTTGAGCGGAACTCAAACAGTTTTGGGAGATTTGGGCCCAAATGGTCATGAAGATTGTTTGGACTCTCACTCAGTTTGGAGATCGTTTGGACTCTCTCAATTTGGGAACTGTTTGGACTTTCTTAGTTTGGAAACTGTTTGAGTCCTCATGGTTTGAAACTATTTTCCTTTATTTGGTATTGGACAGTTTGACTTTACACGGTCTTAGGACCATTTCACTTTACACAGTCTTGGGACCATTTGGCCTTCATTCGGTCTTGAGACCGTTTGGTGTCCATTTCGTCTTGGGACCGTTTGATATCCAATTGGTCTTGGGACCATTTGGTGTCCATTCGGTCTTGGGACCATTTGGTGTCCACTCGATCTTGGTACCATTTGGTGTCCATTTGATCTTGGGACCGTTTGGTGCTTTTGTAATTTTTTTGTGCTTTTCTGTAAGAAATAAAAGGGGAAAAGTTAGTCTGATGATATATTTACAATAAAGTGGAAAATTAAAGATTGTGTCTAATTTATTTAAGAAACAATATGGAAAACTGGGGAAAAATAGTAAGATAACATCGCAAAATGGGAGGTTATCACCCCTCCTAACTTAGAGTCTATCTTGTCCTCAAGCTAGATAGAGGTAAGGCATGTAGTGGTGAGACAATTTTATTTATTGAAGATTTCCATGCTCTTGCTTCAATTCTAAACCAGAAATATCTTAGAGTTTTATCGGGCTTCTACTTGCACTAACTCTTTAAGGTATTGGGAGTTGCGTGGATCTCAGATTTCTTCCTAATCGCGTAGCTCGCATTGGGACCACCTTTTCCTCGATCGCATTCCATGCATGTTTTCAACTCCAATCAGTTTTATACTTCTTTGAAAAACCTACTGGAAACTAAGATATGCATGAGGGTTGGCTAAAGGTTGATGTGTGACTCCCCCTTTTAGTGGGGGATGGTTTATCTAAACTTTTAGGATCTCACTACCGGGAACGACACATCAGCCTTTATGAGGGCAGCTAAATGTACCAGTCGGGTGAGTCCTTTATCAGCTTTTTCATATATTTCGAGACCTTAGGATCTCATTACCATGTGTGACACATCTGCCTTTGTGAGGGAAGCTGAATGTACCAGCTGGGTGAGACCTTTATTGGTCCTTCATATAGGTCCTTAGGCGTGGCACAACTCTCATGTTTTTATTCAACACTTTGGCTTTTATTCTTATACTCATAGGCTTAGGAGTTGGATATTTAGGGATTTTGTTTGGGCTGGCAGGCCTCTTTTAAAAAGAAGAAAATTGTTCTTGGAGTCTCCTGACATGCACTTATTTCGATTTCTTACTTGGTGGTTCGCTTGCGAGGTTCCTTGATTTGGATTTCACCTGGTTACCTCCCATCCTTGGGAGGGTTTTGGCTGGCTTCGGCTATGATGTTAACTTGTTGGAGAGTCTGGAGCAGAGTTGAAGAAAAAGCATGGAAATCAGGTGTGACAGAAATTTATTAGTTCTCCATTACAAGCCTAAGTGCTTTTTTGTTATTGCTTTTTGAGGACTAGTTTGATTCTAAATTTAGCTGGGGGTGACCTTTTCCAAAAATGATGTTATACTTATGCACAAAAAGAAATTACTAAAAAAAAATCTAAATGTGAAAAAGAAAGATAAAATAGGAGTGAATAAAAAGAGCAGAGGGAGAAGGGTTGAAAAATGATACCTTGCCCTTGTCCAGTGTACCCCCCCCTAACTTATCACTCACTCTATCCTCAGAGTGTCAAAGTGATAGGTTGAGAAGTACATGGACAAGGGCATTAGGCTTCTATTAGTCCTTTGTTAGCTCCATACGTTTGGAGAAGATTAGCCGCAAACTTTCCATGTAGAGCGTGGTAGTTCACGTCCGTCATGTCCTCTACTGGTCTTCCAAGAACGGTGAGGGTGTACATCCAATAGAGGATGTGGAAACCGCAGTCGTGTGATTCTCGAAGCTGTTGGGGGCATCTTTGGCTGAAGGTTGGGTGATGAAAATGTGGTTTATCGTACACCCTTATGTGCTTGCTTAAAAGATCATGTAGTTTGTCAGCACACTCCTTCTCCACCTCCTCTATGGGCATCTTTGCTATCACATCATACTAATTTTGATCTAGATCAAATTGGCTGTCGAAACTGTTATAGATGAGTGTTGTTCCTTCATGAAGATTTTCTCCATTAACATCCAGTGCTCTGAATGAAGGAAGGGGAGCATAATGAACTTCAGAGTTGTATGCTGGAGAAAAGAGATAAGTGCTTATGTGGTTCTGAAGTTCTTTAACTTGAGAAGGTTGTCCTTCATGTAAGTTGATGCCATGTAAACCGTAGGATGGTTTCGTCCCAGGAGGAATTGATAAGCAGTCATCAGATTCACAGATAGGGATCCTTGTAATTGTACGGTTTCACGGAGGGTATCTGCCATGACTAGAATATCTCCCGCTAGAAAAACAAGCTCATCTTTCTCGACATATAGCCTTGACATGATGAGTCGGAGTTCATTTTTAGAAAGACTCTTGCAAGCTGCTAGGTCGAAGTTAGGAAAAGTCGGTTCAATGGTAGGTAGGGGCACCATTTGTGTGGAAGGTCTATTGATGGTGACCCCTGTTAATAACTCGATGTCCCCTTTGTCTTTCATCATGTCGAAACTGTAAGGGTCCCATTGTCTTTTTTCGGGCACCATGGCAGGTTGTTGTTTTTCCAACTCCTATAATGTTTGTTGGAATGGCTGTTTTTGTGGACGTTGGATAGTCGAGTAGAGGTAGCGAGGGATGTCATCAGGTGCCATAGTCGGGTCTCAAAAGAACCTTCTACCACAAATGACCTCCATGGCATAACACCCTCAGAGAGAGTGAAAATCTTCTGCGGCCAGCTCAGTGAAGGGGATTTGTTGATGGAATTATTGTGGAGAAGGATGGGAGGGTGGTGGATTGTGGAATCATGGAGGATGGTAGCATGGTGGGGGTGGTGGTGGAGGTAAGCTCAACATTTAGACTCATGATGAAGGAGTCTAGTGATGAGGTGGTGATGTGTTCTTCAGGGAGAGGAGGTTCTGCTTCTGGATTTGGTCTTGATGTCGGCGTCCCCGACAGCTGCTTTGTTTACAAACGCCCTTTGGATGGTCGTTTCATCAGGATTTTTGTTATTCTAGCTGTCGGGGAGGTGATTCTATGCTCCGTCTAACCTGCTTTTACTTTCTTGTCTGCTATTTGGACCGACGTGAGGAGGTTAGTAAGCTCCTCTTCAGTGAAGAGAAGCTTATCCTTGTCATAATCTACGAGTTCCGGTAGAGGAAGCAGCGTCCTAGAAGATTTTATTATGGGATAGAAGATTTAGTGTAGCTTAGCATCTTTTTCCTTAATGATGTATGAATTCTTTAAAGTCTGCTCGTTGGTAAAGATGTCGCCCTTCATCTTCATGCATCTGGGTAGTAGTCTGTCCATCTTGAGATAATTCAGAATTGAGGTTATGTGTCCTCTGACACATACTTCTGTCTCAAGGGTGTAAGTTGTGCGCTTGTGTATCAATTTCCATCCTATATTGACTGGAAGCCCATTAAGGACGAACCAGAGAACGGAAAGATCGGAAAGATTAACATTTACGCCCTCTGTCCTGGGGAAGAGTGCGCCAGTGAGGATTTTGTGTAGTGTGTGCACCAACCCAGAATGAATATTTGAGGCCTTGCAGGTCTTTGCCTCAAAAGTTGGGATCCCTGTCAGGGATTTCCAAAAGATATGCTTGTTGAACTAGGAGCATTAAACGCCTATAACTTTGGCTTTTTCCAACTGCTCCTTGTTGTCTATAAAGATTTCATTGAGGAGGTTTTCTATTATGACAACTCTGTTGCCAAAGAGTTTGGTGACCAGCCTATAGTCACCTCCGTCTCTTCATCTGTCCATTATGTCCACTACTTCTTTGGTGAGGAAGGTGAAAAATTTAGTTGTTGTCTCAACATAAGAATACTCTGTGAAAAAATAGAGTCTTGCGAGGTTGGCATTGTCGAGCAAAGGTGAGGATTCTGTCATAAATCCCCATCTTTTTCAGTACGTTGGAGCAGACATACTTTGTCGGCTTCAGTGTTTTGTCGAAGGATGGGAGGGTGTGGATGAATAGGTTTGCTAGTGATGGTGCTATAGTGGTGATGGTGGAGAAAACAGGAATAGTGGTGGTAGCGGGAGTGGTAATTGCGGTGGTGGTAGTGGTTGATGGAAAGTATCCTGCCAAGATTTGTTCCCTTACAGTGGCGGGATGGACATGCTTCCTTGCCTGTTTCTTTGTAGGTTGTTCTTTGGAAGCTTCCTGGGCCTTCCTATTCCCTTTGGACTTTGTGGTTGGGGATTCGTCCTTAGAATTTGGCTCGTATAAGCACCTGTTGATGCGGTCAATTTCATTCATGATCATGAGCATGTTGACTTTCAGTGGGATGTTTCCAGTCTTGTCATAGATGTATATGACCTTCTAGAGCTTGGCACGGTCCTCCATCAGTTGCTCCCTTGTCCAGAAGGGAGCATCAGCAGTTCTGGTGGCTTCTTTTCTAGGGGAGGCCATTTCATATAAAATAGCAAAAAACATCATGTGTAAAAAAGGATTTGAATTCGCAAAGATAACAAGTTTATTAAAATAAAAAGTGACATTATGTATGTGTTAATGTTTTTAGGTTTTAGAGGAATCCAAACGGTTTCAGGACCATTTGGCTCCAAACGGTTTTAGGACCGTTTGGCTCCAAACGGTCGAAATCGCGAGGAAGGTAGAACGTCGTGGTCGTAAATGGTTGGTTAAAAAGGAGGCGAAAGAAGCAAATGACAACGACGACACACGCGTCGGCGGCTAACGAGAACTCCATCGGTGACAGAATGTTGGAGACGGTGAAAACAAGGTGGATGTGAAGCATGGTGTGGCGACGGAGAAGACGGTAGTGGCGATGGTTTCGTACTGCTGGGGTACCTTGTTGTGTGTCAGTGACGCTGATGGCAAAAAACTCCATGAAAACACACGAGGAAGACGGTGGTGTCTTCGGAGATGGCGGTAGAGAGAGTAGGCGTTACGAGTTTTGCGGGAGTGAGAAACGGAGGGGATGAAACAGTGCTCACGCAAGGGTTTAGGTAGTTCGAGATTTTAGAAGAGGAAAAAGGGAGGGATTGGGGTTATATTTATAGGATTTTGGGGGGGGGTCGTTACTGTGGGCTCTGGTCTCCAAAACCCGAGATAAACACGATTTAACTCAGCGGAAGCGATTCGATTAACAGCGGAATACAAAACTCATCGGAAATTAAAACTTTTTGAGACAAGATCTTGAAATCATGAAACTCCTTTTATAAGAAATAAGGTAAATAGATTACATCTCTGTTAGATCACTTCATGAGTGATTATATACAGCCAGATACAAAATCTCAAGATTTAAAACCCAAAATCTCAGACCAAAAGACTCCAAGGACCTGAGAGTACAGAGACGACATAAGACCATCTAACTACATGACTCAGCAGTCAGTATCTCCACCTGAGATTCACTGCTGCTCCTGGTGCTGCTGCTGCTGATTCTGATCACCTACAGATTGGTTCCTTCGTCCTCGACAACCACCTAAAAAGTTGAAATCTACGGGGTGAGACAATTTTAAATAATTGTCCCAGCGAGAGTTATAACTCTCCGCCAAAAGATTTATTATAGCAACCAAGAATAACATAGGCAATAAAAGCTCAAAGGTAATCATCAGCAGATTGTTATCAATTAGAACAACAACATTTAAGGAATATGAAAAACATGTATACTAAGTAATGTATCATCAACCAATGTATTTCGTGGTTCAACCTAAGCAGATATGCTACGCGGTTGATTATGTTTTACAAACATCATTATGCCCTGCGGAGATGAGGTATACCGCTCATACTCCAACCGATCACTATTAAGTCGCATCGGTATCATACATAGGTCATCAAAAGAGCTGGATTCTTATGACCTCATCTTCCTCAGTCAGTATGAGGATCAACATGCAGGATATCTAGTGTCTCTGTTACAATAGCTTACCAGGGTATTCTGGTACTTCGCTATTAGAGTCACAGTGGCATTCTATACTCTCTTCGCCATCGAAAGATTTCTTGTTTATCTCTCATCGATATGGTATAAAAGATTTCCTCAGGAGATTAGTGTTACATCACCCCGGCATAAACACATAGTGAAGGATTGATAGAATAAAGATACATCTACATCAATTCCTACAGTAGGATGTAAGGAAATTCACATCCATATTACCCCACATATTCAAAAGTATGTGCTCTAGGAATCCCCTTAGGAAAACCTGTTTCACCATCATCTAATTCTTGACGATGATGGATCTATGATCAGGGCTATACATGGTATGATTATACTTGATTAGTTAGGTACATTTCAGTATTCTTTTATCATCATACATGTTTTTAAACATTAATCATTAGCATAGAAGCTATGAAGGAAGAATACTAAATGTAACAAGCCTAACTCTCATCAATTATCATTTCTCAATATTCTCATCACAAGTCATCTCTTAAAGCATGACCTTGATGGTATTCATGGCTCTCACAGCCTATCAATCTCATAAGATGCTATTAACAAGGCATCAGGATATATCACTATTCATAAAGCTAACAACATGCTTTCAATGAATATAGTATCATCATCCATACCTGGATATGATCATCCTCATAAAGGAACCTTCATGGTTAAATCAACTGATAACAGTAAATAACTTATTTAAAGAAGTTGTATCTCCCTACTCATATAAGAGCTAGGTTTCCCTGGTTTTCATCAATTAGGGTTTACTATTCACATTACATGTCATCACCCTAGAATTAGGGTTTACTATTCACCTCATGGTGAAATGATCTCATAACATCCCCATGTATGAGAAACATCATCATTAAAGACCTCAGATAAGATTAAGATTCATCAATTATCATAATTAGGGTTTCCATGATCTCACATAAGTGGATCATACCTAAACTTGCACATTCATGTATATTGAAGGTATTTTACTTGAGTTTCCATTATAATTGGTACTTTCTCTCTCCTCTAACTAGTATATAGTGATTACACCACTCTAGATTAGGTTGGGTTAAGTCCTCATTGATTAACACAAGTGGACTCATCACTATCATGTGATTAGGGTTTGATTAAAACAAGGTATCACTCAATTGAACCTTTCAGGGGCATTTTGGTAATTTACCCATTGACCATCATCATGGGTCAATTCATTAGCCACTTAGTCCCTTAACATCTTAGGTTACCATTAGGGTTTAGATTAGATCATCATTGAACCTTTTACACTCTCAAGTGATTAAGTATAATCAACCTTGAAGGTCTCCAATTGGTTTAGGGTTTAACCTTCAACCTTCAACCCATTTGATTCTTAAACGACCTTGAACTCGTTTAACCTCAAATGACCTTGAACCAATTTGAGCCTTAAACGAGTGTGGACCCACTTGACCTTAAACGGGTGTGGACCCACTTGAGTCTAACCGGGTGTGAACCCATTTGAGTTCAAACGAGTGTGAACCCGTTTGAGATCAAACGAGTGTGAACCCGTTTGAGATCAAACGAGTGTGAACCCGTTTGAGATCAAACGAGTGTGAACCTGTTTGAGATCAAACGAGTGTGGACTTGTTTGGGCTTAAATGAGTGTGGACTCGTTTGGACTCAAACGAGTGTGAACCAACTTGGGTTCAAACCGCATGAACATAAAGGTGACACATATGTTATATTTGAATAGGGTTTCCTATGTTGAAGCCTTTAATTGGCCAAAGCCATGTTAACCACTTACAAATTGAGTCAATTAGGATGAGCCTCAATCAATTGGACTCCAAAGTGACCCTCAATTGAAAGCCAATTAGGGTTAAGTCTAACTCAATTAGGGTTTCCAATCGGCTAATCATCAATTTTCAATAATGTGAAACAAAGTGTAATTGAACCCATCAATTGAACTCCAATTGGGCCCAAACTTGGCCCAAATGGTCTTGAGATCGTTTGGATGTCCTCCAAACGATCTTGAGACCTTTTGCCCAAAGTTTGACCAAAAACCAAAATGATTTGATAAGGGTTGAGCCCTAATTAAATTAAATATCAGCACTTTTCATCAATTATCAACATCTTGTAATTGGACCCTCAAACCATCTAATTTCTTTAACCTTAGACCTCCAAACGATCTTGGGGTGTCATTAAACGAGTGTGAGATCGTTTGGATGAACCCCCAAATGGGTTGGAACCCGTTTGGGTCCTTCAACCCAAAACTCAACAAGATCTATATTGGAATCAACAACTTTCGCCCGATTAGGGTTAGGTTATTGAAGTGTCTTCAACTCTTAATTGGTTAGGAATTAGATTACAATTCTTTGTAGGAATGAAACTAAATACATTATGAAAAGGTATCCCAAACGGTCAATGCTTGTTCAACTCACTCAAACGGGTTGGAACCCGTTTGCCCAAAAGTTCAAGTTAATTAGTTTGGAAAATCAGTACTTAATTCAATTCTATTGCCTAATTGATTGGCCTTCAACCTATGATTCCTTTGGAGTTAGCCCCTCAAATTTGGTGGGTCATTAGCCTACATAATTGTGAACAGAAAACCCAAACGGTCCACGCTTGGTCAACGCCCTCAAATGGGTTGGAACCCGTTTTCCCAAACCGACCTAGTGAACCCGTTTGCCTTTCAAACGGTTTGATCAAAAAGGGGGAAAGACATAAGACCATTTGATAAAGTAACTTTGGTAATCATGCCCATCTTCTTCTACCTCCAAATTAAGGTCTGTTCATTGTGGTTTTAGTTTGCAAGAAAGAAAGGAAGGATGGGGAAAAGAAGAACAAGCTACTTTTGCAAGTACAAAGATATGCATAAGAAAGCAAAAGGGTTTAGAGTTATAAAACCCACCTTAAGGTCGTTCCTTGAGCTCCAAGCTTCCAAGCTTCAAGTCTTTAATGGTGTCTTGAGCTCCACAGGTCGGCCAAGGGTTTTTCTCCAAAGAAAGGTTGGGAAATGATGGCTAGAACGAGAAAGCTAAGTGAGAAAACTAGCAATCCATCCTTTTGACATGATTTCCTCCATGAATCCAAGCTAGAAGGTGGTGTTCTCTTACCTTAGAACAGGTTGGTCATTTCCTTGAGCTCCTGTGCTCCTTCCTTAGTCGGCCACAGCAAGAGATAAGTGAAGAGTGAAAGGAAAACTTTGCCTTTGATTGCAAAGGAAAGGGTATAAGTACCTTTGGGGTTATTTTCATCATAAGGACAACTTACTCCTCCTTTTCACAACTAGGTCCTTCCTTTCTTTTAGGCACATCCCTCCTCTTCTTTTATAAGGTAAAACTCCTTCTAAAACCAAGAACTAAAGGCAAGGAAGGTCAACTTATCACTAAGGTACATATGTACATAAGGGTCTCCTTACTTACATCTTGATGATTTAATTACAAAGGTGTTCCTTATTATATGATTATTCAAAGGAAGTGCCCCCTTCATCATTATTAGTTTAAATGATGTCAAAAGTCATAAAATATGTTCAAGATGGTGTATTTTATAAGTTGCACCCCACATTTGGGTAAATTGCACTTTAATCCAAATTAGGGTTTTTAAGCACAAGGATCATTCCACAAGCTGTATCTTGATGCCCAAGCTTGGGAAATCCATCTTACCTCATCATATTTACTCATATGATGTCTCATCATCAGAGGAACATCTTAAATTGTGAAATTTGCAAGTTACACCCTTTAACTGGGTAATTTGCACATAGGCCCCTACATTACCAAATAATTCTACAACATTGTTTTAAAAGGACAGAAATGAAAATGTATGTTCCTTAGGAACTTAATTACATGCCAAAAGATAATCACAAGGATTTAATTACATATTTAGGCAAAACACATAGGGTTAATTCATAACCCAGGTCAGGGATGTTACAAATTATCCTCCCCTTACAAGGATTTCGTCCCCGAAATCGACAAAACGTATTAGGAGAAAAGAGCAAGATACTTCCTTCTCATCTCATCCTCTAGTTCCCAAGTGGCTTATTCAACACCACGGTGGTTCCAGAGGACTTTCACAAGGTTTATATCTTTCTTCTTTAACTTTTTAATTATGTTGTCAAGGATTGACACTGGTCCTTCCTCATAAGTTATATCATCATTCAATTCTACTTCCATAGGTTGTAGAATTGACTCGGTATCAGGATGACATTTCCTTAACATAGAAATGTGAAACACAGGGTGTAGCATCTGCAACTCTGGTGGTAACTCTAGTCTATAGGCTACCTTTCCAACCCGTTCAATGATTGGATAAGGTCCCATAAATCTAGGTGCTAACTTTCCTTTCCTTCCAAAGCGAAGGACTCCTTTCCAAGGCGAGACCTTGAGGTACACTCTGTCTCCAACCTGGAACTCTAACGGTCTACGGCGCTTATCAGCATACGACTTCTATCTATCATGTGCAGTATTAAGCTGTTGTTGTATAACTTTGATCTTATCTGTAGTTTGCTGCACAAGATCAGGACCTAACAACTGATGTTCACCAGTCTCATACCAACACAAAGGGGATCTACAATGTCTACCATACAAGGCTTCATAAGGTGCCATATCAATACTATGTTGATAGCTATTGTTATAGGCAAACTCTATCAAGCTTAGGTGAAGATCCCAACTTCCGGTAAACTGGAGAACACATGCTCTCAACAGGTCTTCCAAGGTCTGTATGGTTTTTTCCGACTGTCCATCAGTCTGTGGATGAAAGGCTATACTAAACCTTAACTGGGTGCCTAGTGCCCTATGTAGCTGTTCCCAAAAATGACTTGTGAACTGAGGACCTCTGTCAGAAACTATGGTGACAGGAACTCCGTGCAAATGCACTATCTCTTGAACATATAACTGGGATAACCTTTCAGCAGAATAGGTTGTTTTGACAGGTAAGAAATGTGCTGTCTTAGTCAACCTATCAACAATTACCCAAATGGAATCATGTCCTTTGTTTGTTCTAGGTAGACCAACAACAAAGTCCATGGTTACATGATCCCACTTCCACTGTGGTATGGGTAAAGGTTGCATTGTTCCTGCAGGCTTCTAGTGTTCAACTTTAACTTGTTGACACACTGGACACCTCAGAACAAACTCAGCTACGTCCTTCTATTCCAGGCCACCAATACATATCTTTCAAGTTTCGATACATCTTGGTGCTTCCTGGATGCATAGCATACATTGAAGAATGAGCTTCTTCCAGGAATAACTTCCTCAGGTTATCTACATCTGGTACTATCATCCTCCCATGATAGCATGCCACTTGATCATCTGATTCATGAAAACCTTCTCACTTCTCATCACCATACTCAGATCTGATCTGCTGAACTGCAACATCAACTTGCTATGCCTCCTTAATCTACTCTCTTAGGGTGGGTTTGATATGCATCTCATCCAACAACCCGGCAATCCATGACGCCTTCATCTGTACATTGTCTTGCCTTAAGGAGATAAGCATATCTCTCCTAGGGCATACTAAAGAGTTTAATTGTGCCCTATCAGAGGATGATGTTGCTGATTTCCTACTCAAGGCATCTGCAACTACATTGGCCTTTCTTGGATGGTAATCTATTGTACAATCATAATCCTTGATTAACTCCATCCAGCGACGTTGCCTCATGTTAAGCTCATGCTGAGAGAAGATATACTTAAGATTTTTGTGATCTGTGAAAATCTGGAATGTCTCTCCGTAGAGATAATGTCTCCAAATTTTCAGGGCATGAACCACAGCAGCTAACTCCAGATCGTGTGTCGGATAATTCTCTTCGTGTTTCTTAAGCTGTCGTGAAGCAAAAGAAATCACTTGCTTATCCTGTATCAACACGCATCCGAGTCCATTCTTGGAGGCATCACAGAAAATTATGTATCCTTTTCCTTGCTCAAGTAACACAAGCACAGGTGCACTTGTCAACCTCTCCTTTAATAGCTGAAAAGACTATTGACACTTATCACTCCTGGTAAAAGGAACATCTTTCCGGGTTAACTTGGTTAAGGGTAAGGCTATAGAACTGAAATTCTTAATAAACCTTCGATAATAACCAGCTAATCCCAAGAAACTTCGAATCTTCATTGGTGTCTTCGTTTGTTCCCACTGTAGAACAGATTCTACCTTTGTAGGGTCAACACGAATACCCGAGGCAGATATCACATGTCCAAGAAAAGATACTTCCAGCAACCAGAACTCACACTTGCTAAACTTAGCATATAGCTTATGTTTTCTTAGCAGAGTTAGAGCCTGTCGGAGATGATGTTCATGTTGCTGAGCATCCTTACTATAAATCAGAATGTCATCTATGAAGACGACAACACACTGATCAAGGAAAGGTCGAAAAACTCTATTCATGAGTTCCATGAATGCAGCCGGTGCATTGGTTAGTCCAAATGACATAACCGTGAACTCATAGTGACCATATCGTGTCCTAAAGGTAGACTTGGATATGTCACTATCCTTAATATGGAGTTGATGATATCCATACCTCAAGTCTATCTTTGAGAAGACTGTTGCACCACACAACTGGTCAAAAAGATCATCAATCCTCGGCAACGGGTACTTATTCTTTATCGTTACTTTATTTAGTTGTTTGTAATAAATGCACAACCGCATTGACCCGTCTTTCTTTTTAACAAACAAAACTGGAGCACCCCAGGGTGAAGTGCTCGGTCGGATGAAACCCTTCTCAAGCAACTCTTGAAGCTACTTCTTGAGTTCTGCCATCTCAGCAGGCATCATCCTATACGGTGTCTGGGCTATAGGTTGTGTATCTGGGATCAAATTGATTTCAAAATCAATTTCCCGAGGCGGTGGCACACCTGGAAGTTCTTCAGGAAATACATCTTCAAATTCCCTAACTACAGGAACTTCAGCAGGGTTAGGACTCCCCATGGTAGTATCTACCACATGGGCCAAGAATGCATAACATCCTTGTCTCATCAACTTATCAGCAACCATCGCTGACACAAGACAGGTGGGTAGAATCTTTCTCTCTCCTTGAAAGATCCATGTGTTGCTTTCATCATCAAACACAGCCTGCTTGGATTCACAATCCAAGACAACCCTATACCTTTCCAAGGTATCCATCCCAAGAATTATATCAACTCCTTGCATCTCAAGTGGTATAAGATCCATTTGAATGTGATGGTTAGAAAAGAAGAGGTTACAGGGAGAGCATACCTCCTGCAACACAGCAGACCCTCTCAACGGAGTCTCAAGCAACAAACTATCTACCCTATGACTAACTGTAATATTGCAGTTATGAATCACACTTCGAGTGATAAAGGAGTGCATAGTACCCGGGTCAATCAAAACAAATACAATGCAGGATTTAGACATATCAGAATATAAAAGTTCCATATGACCTGCCACAACACGTGGATTGACCACTGCATCTGGTGGGTTCATAGCATAGAACCTCGTTGTCGCCTGAGGTTGAGTTGGTGCTGACGATCCAGCCTGAGATGCTTGTCCACATCCTCTAGCTTCTCCTTGAGACTGCCTTCTCTGTGATCCATGTTGATTCTGTCTCTGGGGCTGTGTCACACTGACAGGCCTAGACCTGCAGTCCTTCATCAAGTGTCCCACCTTCCCACAGTTGTAGCAGCTCCTCTCCAGTTGTTGTGGTCTAGGTGGTCCTGTGACTGACATTGATGCTGAACTGCGAGTCTCTTGTAGCGGTAAACTCCGTCCTCTACCTCTACTTGGTGACCACTAAGTCTGAAAATTAGATCTGGGCGGTGGAGGTGTAGGTGCAGAGAATCTAGGTTTCTTAAAGTCTCTAGATGAAGAACCCTGGAACTGCGGATATCTTTTATGGGTTTGTATCTTCTCGACTACGGATTTCTCTATCCTTCGGACTGACTCAACGAAGGTAGCAAACCTCTCCCGATTCTCTAGGGCAGACACGGGAGTAGTCAAGTCGGCATTTAAACCCTTCTTGAACCTTCTGATTCTTTCTTCTTCTGTGGCAGCCATGTGCGGACAAAACCACAATAACTCCATAAACGTAGCTTCATACTCGCTAATGTTCATCATGCCTTGCCTCAATCTCTCAAACTGAGAGATCTTCTCGTCTAAGAAGGTCTTTGGAAAATATCTATTGATAAATTCCCGACGAAAATCTTCGCACGAGATCTCCACTCCAGGCCTCTTCTGCTCTTCCATGGTCCACCAGTGACCAGTACTTCCCTTGAGAAGATAGACAACATGTCTAACCTTCTGAGCTTTTGGGATGTTGAGGATTCTAAAATCTTTCTCCAACTCGGTTAACCACAGATCGGCATCTACAGGATCAACTGTTCCAAAGTATTCGGTTGCTCTGACACGACGAAGTCGCTCGAACGTCTTACTGATACCTTGTCCTTCAGTCTGGGCAGGTGCCCTAGGTGCAGGCATGGGCATCCTGTCGGTGATGTGTGACATAGCAGTCATAAACTGCCCGAACATAGTTTGAACAGCTAGGTTTCCCATGTCAGCTGGGTCAAACTGAGGTGGTTCTCTGGGTGGCTCAGGTACAGGTTGCTCTATTTCTAGGTTCCTTGCACCTTCTCGAGGCACAACAACACTACTTTCGGCCTCGTACTCCTCCTGTGGTCCAGACATCCTTAATTATCTTCTTCTCCTGAGGAGCAGAAGACTCTATTAGATAAGAAAGAAGTACTAAGGATAGACTTGACACTCTAAGTCATATGTCTCTGTAGACTCAGCGAACCTAGAGCTCTGATACCACTTAATTGTGGGTTCTGATCTCCAAAACTCGAGATAAACACGGTTAAACTCAGCGGAAGCGATTCGATTAACAGCGGAATACGAAACTCACCGGAAATTAAAACTTTTTGAGACAAGATCTTGAAATCATGAAACTCCTTTTATAAGAAACAAGGTAAATAGATTACATCTCTGTTAGATCACTTCATGAGTGATTATATACAGCCAGATACAAAATCTCAAGATTTAAAACCCAAAATCTCAGACCAAAAGACTCCAAGGACCTGAGAGTACAGAGACGACATAAGACCATCTAACTACATGACTCAGCAGTCAGTATCTCCACCTGAGATTCACTGCTGCTTCTGGTGTTGCTGCTGCTGATTCTGATCACCTGCAGATTGGTTCCTTCGTCCTCGACGACCACCTAAAAAGTTGAAATCTACGGGGTGAGACAATTTTAAATAATTGTCCCAGCGAGAGTTATAACTCTCTGCCATAAGCTTTATTATAGCAACCAAGAATAACATAGGCAATAAAATCTCTAAGTTAATCAGCAGCAGATTGTTATCAATTAGAACAACAACATTTAAGGAATATGAAAAACATGTATACTAAGTAATGTATCATCAACCAATGTATTTCGTGGTTCAACCTAAGCAGATATGCTACGCGGTTGATTATGTTTTACAAACATCATTATGCCCTGCGGAGATGAGGTATACCGCTCATACTCCAACCGATCACTATTAAGTCGCATCGGTATCATACATAGGTCATCAAAAGAGTCGGATTCTTATGACCTCATCTTCCTCAGTTAGTATGAGGATCAACATGCAGGACATCTAGTGTCTCTGTTACAATAGCTTACCAGGGTATTCTGGTACTTCTCTATTAGAGTCACAGTGGCATTCTGTACTCTCTTCGCCATCGAAAGATTTCTTGTTTATCTCTCATTGATATGGTATAAAAGATTTCCTCGGGAGATTAGTGTTACATCACCCCGGCAAAAACACATAGTGAAGGATTGATAGAATAAAGATACATCTACATCAATTCCTACACTAGGATGTAAGGAAATTCACATCCATATTACCCCACATATTCAAAAGTATGTGCTCCAGGAATCCCCTTAGGAAAACCTATTTCACCATCATCTAATTCCTGACGATGATGGATCTATGGTCAGGGCTCTACATGGTATGATTATACTTGATTAGTTAGGTACATTTCAGTATTCTTTTATCATCATACATGTTTTCAAACATTAATCATTAGCATAGAAGCTATGAAGTAAGAATACTAAATGTAACAAGCCTAACTCTCATCAATTATCATTTCTCAATATTCTCATCACAAGCCATCTCTTAAAGCATGACCTTGATGGTATTCATGGCTCTCACAGCCTATCAATCTCATAAGATTCTATTAACAAGGCATCGGGATATATCACTATTCATAAAGCTAACAACATGTTTTCAATGAATATAGTATCATCATCCATACCTGGATATGATCATCCTCATAAAGGAACCTGCATGGTTAAATCAACTGATAACAGTAAATAACTTATTTAAAGAAGTTGTATCTCCCTACTCATACAAGAGCTATGTTTCCCTGGTTTTCATCAATTAGGGTTTACTATTCACATTACATGTCATCACCCTAGAATTAGGGTTTACTATTCACCTCATGGCGAAATGATCTCATAACATCCCCATGTATGAGAAACATCATCATTAAAGACCTCAGATAAGATTAAGATTCATCAATTATCATAATTAGGGTTTCCATGATCTCACATAAGTGGATCATACCTAAACTTGCACATTCATGTATATTGAAGGTATTTTACTTGAGTTTACATTATAATTGGTACTTTCTCTCTCCTCTAACTAGTATATAGTGATTACACCACTCTAGATTAGGTTGGGTTAAGTCCTCATTGATTAACACAAGTCAACTCATCACTATCATGTGATTAGGGTTTGATTAAAACAAGGTATCACTCAATTGAACCTTTCAGGGGAATTTTGGTAATTTACCCATTGACCATCATCATGGGTCAATTCATTAGCCACTTAGTCCCTTAACATCTTAGGTTACCATTAGGGTTTATATTAGATCATAATTGAACCTTTTACACTTTCAAGTGATTAAGTATTATCAACCTTGAAGGTCTCCAATTGGTTTAGGGTTTAACCTTCAACCTTCAACCCATTTGATTCTTAAACGACCTTGAACTCGTTTAACCTCAAACGACCTTGGACCCATTTGAGCCTTAAACGAGTGTGGACCCACTTGACCTTAAACGGGTGTGGACCCACTTGAGTCTAAACGGGTGTGAACCCATTTGAGTTCAAATGCGTGTGAACCCGTTTGAGATCAAACGAGTGTGAACCCATTTGAGATCAAACGAGTGTGAACCCATTTGAGATCAAACGAGTGTGGACTCGTTTGGGCTTAAATGAGTGTGGACTCGTTTGGACTCAAACGAGTGTGAACCAACTTGGGTTCAAACCGCATGAACATAAAGGTGACACATAGGTTATATTTGAATAGGGTTTCCTATGTTGAAGCCTTTAATTGGCCAAAGCCATGTTAACCACTTACAAATTGAGTCAATTAGGATGATCCTCAATCAATTGGACTCCAAAGTGACCCTCAATTGAAAGCCAATTAGGGTTAAGTCTAACTCAATTAGGGTTTCCAATCGGCTAATCATCAATTTTCAATAATGTGAAACAAAGTGTAATTGAACCCATCAATTGAACTCCAATTGGGCCCAAACTTGGCCCAAATGGTCTTGAGATCGTTTGGATGTCCTCCAAACGATCTTGAGACCTTTTGCCCAAAGTTTGACCAAAAACCAAAATGATTTGATAAGGGTTGAGCCCTAATTAAATTAAAAATCAGCACTTTTCATCAATTATCAACATCTTGTAATTGGACCCTCAAACCATCTAATTTCTTTAACCTTAAACCTCCAAACTATCTTGGGTGTCACTAAAAGAGTGTGAGATCGTTTGGATGAACCCCCAAATGGGTTGGAACCCGTTTGGGTCCTTCAACCCAAAACTCAACAAGATCTATATTGGAATCAAAAACTTTCACCCGATTAGGGTTAGGTTATTGAAGTGTCTTCAACTCTTAATTGGTTAGGAATTAGATTACAATTCTTTGTAGGAATGAAACTCAATACATTATGAACAGGTATCCCAAACGGTCAATGCTTGGTCAACTCACTCAAATGGGTTGGAACCCGTTTGCCCAAAAGTTCAAGTTAATTAGTTTGGAAAATCAGTACTTAATTCAATTCTATTGCCTAATTGATTGGTCTTCAACCTACGATGCATTTGGAGTTAACCCCTCAAATTTGGTGGGTCATTAGCCTACATAATTGTTGACAGAAAACCCAAACGGTCCACGCTTGGTCAACGCCCTCAAATGGGTTGGAACCTGTTTGCCCAAACCGACCTAGTGAACCCTTTTGCCTTTCAAACGGTTTGATCAAAAAGGGGGAAAGACATAAGACCGTTTGATAAAGTAACTTTGGTAATCATGCCCATCTTCTTCTACCTCCAAATTAAGGTCTGTTCATTGTGGTTTTAGTTTGCAAGAAAGAAAGGAAGGATGGGGAAAAGAAGAACAAGCTACTTTTGCAAGTACACAGATATGCATAAGAAAGCAAAAGGGTTTAGAGTTATAAAACCCGCCTTAAGGTCGTTCCTTGAGCTCCAAGCTTCCAAGCATCAAGTCTTTAATGGTTTCTTGAGCTCCACAGGTCGGCCAAGGGTTTTTCTCCAAAGAAAGGTTGGGAAAAGATGGCTAGAATGAGAAAGCTAAGTAAGAAAACTAGCAATCCATCCTTTTAACATGATTTCCTCCATGAATCCAAGCTAGAAGGTGGTGTTCTCTTACCTTAGAATAGGTTGGTCATTTCCTTGAGATCCTGAGCTCCTTCCTTAGTCAGCCACAGCAAGAGATAAGTGAAGAGTGAAAGGAAAACGTTGCCTTTGATTGCAAAGGAAAGGGTATAAGTACCTTTGGGGTAATTTTCATAATAAGGACAACTTACTCCTCCTTTTCACAACTAGGTCCTTCCTTTCTTTTAGGCACGTCCCTCCTCTTCTTTTCTAAGGTAAAACTCCTTCTAAAACCAAGAACTAAAGGCAAGGAATGTCAACTTATCACTAAGGTACATATGTACATAAGGGTCTCCTTACTTACATCTTGATGATTTAATTACAAAGGTGTTCCTTATTATATGATTATTCAAAGGAAGTGCCCCCTTCATCATTATTAGTTTAAATGATGTAAAAAGTCATAAATGATGTTCAAGATGGTGTATTTTATAAGTTGCACCCCACATTTGGGTAAATTGCACTTTAATCCAAATTAAGATTTTTAAGCACAAGGATCATTCCACAAGATGTATCTTGATGCCCAAGCTTGGGAAATCCATCTTACCTCATCATATTTACTCATATGATGTCTCATCATCAGAGGAACATCTTAACTTGTGAAATTTGCAAGTTACACCCTTTAACTGGGTAATTTTCACATAGGCCCCTGCATTACCAAATAATTCTACAACATTGTTTTAAATGGACAGAAATGAAAATGTATGTTCCTTAGGAACTTAATTACATGCCAAAAGATAATCACAAGGATTTAATTACATATTTAGGCAAAACACCTAGGGTTAATTCATAACCCAGGTCAGGTATGTTACAGTTACAAATCCCAAGGGTAAACGGCCTTGAGACCGTTTGGGGTCCAAATAGTTTCAAGACCGTTAGGGTTCCAAACGGTTTCAGGACCATTTGGGTTCCAAACGGTTTTGAGACCGTTTGGGTTCCAAATGGTGTCGAGACTGTTTAGGACCAAATGGTTTCGAGGCCGTTTGAGCTCAAACGGTTTCAAAACCGTTAGGTTAAGATTTAATGGGATTATATATTTTTATGTTTGTTTTGGTTATTTATGTGAATTTTTATATTTTCATATTGAAGATGATAAACCTAAATCAAATGAAGAGATTAGAAAAAAAACTAGGCAAAATAAAAACGGTGATACTCAGATCTTGGGTTGCCTCCGAAGTAGCGCCTGGGTTTTACGTCGTTGGCCCGATGGAAATCCAGTTTGGTTATGTCAATGCTGAGGGATCATGGATCTCGATAGTTTGTCTTGGTAATTTGTCTACTGGTTTGTAGTATTGCTTCAATCTGTGGCCATTAACGGTCTGTTGTCCCCCATTATTGTCAAGGATTATGGTTGCTCCGGTGGGGTAGATGTGTTTAATTGTGAATGGTCCAGACCACTTCGTGCAGATCTTTCCTGGAAACATCTTAAGTCTGAAATTAAAGAGGAGGACATTATCTCTGATAGCAATGTCTTTTCTTTTAAGGTGGCCATCGTGCCACATCTTGGTTTGTTCTTTATATATTCTGGCACTATGGTAGGCTGTCATTCTAAGATCCTCAAGTTCTTGTAACTGGAGTTGTCTATATTCGCCAGTGCTTTTAAAATCAAAATTTAGTTGTTTAATGGCCCACCAGGCCTTATGTTCCAGTTCAACTAGAAGATGGCATGATTTCCCATATACCAATTGGAATGGGGTTGTTCCAATTGGTGTTTTATAAGCTGTGCAGTAAGCCCAAAAGGCATCGGGAAGCTTGGTGGACCAGTCAGTACGATGTCTATTGACTGTTTTCTCTAAAATTGCTTTCAGTTGTCTGTTCGAAACTTCGACTTGGCCACTAGTTTTTGGATGGTAAGGTGTGACAACCTTATGGTTAACTCCATATTTTTTTGGAGGGCTTCGAAGCTTCTTTCCAGAAAATGGGTTCCTGCGTCAGATATGATAGTTCGGGGGACTCTGAATCTGGGGAAAATGATGTCTTTGAACATCTTGATGAATGTCTTTGAATCGCTGGAAACGGTGGGTATAGCTTCTACCCATTTTGAGACATAATCCATAGTGACCAGTATGTAAGAAAATCGATAGGATGAGGGGAAGGGACCCATGTAGAAAATTCCCCAAACATCAAAAAGTTTGATTTCTTACCACAAAGTGAGAGGCATTTCATTCCTTTTAGTTATACCGCCAGAAAGTTGACATTTATTGCATGATTTTACAAAATCATAGGAATCTCTTGCTATTGTTGGCCAAAAGAAACCCAATTGTTGAACTTTCAGAATGATCTTTTTCGAACTCATGTGTTCCCCAGTGGGGCCAGAATGACAATGCTCTCAGACAGGAGTAATTTCCTCTTCTGGTATGCAGCGATGGAAAAGTCTGTCTGCACATAGACGAAAAAGATAGGGTCCGTCCCAGTAGTATTGTTTAGCATCATGGAGAAATTTCTTTTTATCGTGGTGAGAGGCTGAGGGGTGGATGATTCCTGTAGCCAGATAGTTCACTATGTCGGCATACCAGGTGAATCCGGTGGTAATTTTCAAAAGTTGGTCGTCAAGAAGGGAGTCTCGGATTGGTACATTGTCATCCTCCTGCGACTCGATGTGACTTAGGTGGTCAGCGATGACATTATCCACTCTGCTCTTGTCTTTTATTTCAAGATCAAACTCTTACAGCATCAATACCCAGTGGATGAGCCTGGGCTTGGCATCCTATTTTTGAATAAGATATTTGATGGCAGTGTGGCCTGTATATACTACGACCTTTGATCCAATTAGGTAAGAACAAAATTTTTCGAAAGTGTAGATGACGGCTAAGAATTCCTTTTCAGTGGTAGTATAATTCTTTTGTGCCTCATCTAACGTCTTAGATGTGTAGTATATTACATATGGCTTTTTATCTATTCTCTACCCCAACACTGCCCCTATGGCATAGTCTCTAGTGTCACACATTATTTCAAAAGGTTGTGACCAGTCAGGCGCTATTAGAATAGGTGCTGAGATTAGGTTATTCTTCAAAGTTGTAAAGCTATGCAAGCATTCCTAGTCAAAGTTGAAATCAACATCCTTGGTCGATAGGTATGTCATAGGTTTTGCTATTTTCGAGAAGTCTTTGATAAATCTTTGGTAGAACCCAGCATGACCCAAGAAGGCTCGCACTCCCCTTATGTCCTTGGGAGGTGACAGCTTTGAGGTGACATCAATTTTTGCCTTGTCTACTTCGATTCCTATTTCTCTCACTCGATGTCCGAGGACAACACCTTCGGTCACCATAAAGTGACATTTTTCCCAGTTTAGGATATGGTTTGTTTCCTCATATCTCTATAAGACTTTACTTAGGTTAAGTAGACAGTTATCAAAAGAGTCTCCGTATACTGAAAAATCATCCATGAACACCTCCATAATGGTTTCGGATAGTCCTACGAAGATAGAAGTCATGCACCTTTGGAAGGTTGTGGGTGTGTTGCATAGCCCGAAGGGCATCCTTCTGAAAATGTATGTTCCGAAAGGACAAGTTAATGTCATTTTTTCTTGGTCTTCGGGGTGAATTGGGATTTGGTAAAACCCAGAATAACCGTCGAGGTAGCAGAAATTTTTTTGGTGGGCTAGCCGCTCAAGGACCTCATCAAGGAAGGGTAGGGGAAAATGGTCCTTCCTTGTTAATTTGTTCAATTTTCTATAATCAATGCACATTTTCCGACCAGTAATGGTCCTTGTAGGTACTAGTTCATTCTTATCATTTAAGACAACAGTGGTTCCCCCCTTTTAGGGACCACTTGTATAGGACTAACCCACTGAGACACAGAAATTGGATGGATAATACCTGCTTTCAAGAGTTTAAGAACTTTGAGGCAAACTACCTCTTTCAGATTTGGGTTCAGTTTTCTCTGGTGCTCCCTTGAGGGTTTGAACTCTTCTATCATCGGTAGTTTATGCATGCATAGAGCTGGGTTTATGCCTATTAAGTCAGTCATTTTGTACCCAATTGCTTTCTTTTGCTTCCTTAATTTAGTGAGAAGCCTTTCTTCCTGGTCGTCGATCAAAGAGGAGCTAATGATAACTGGACATAATTTTTCTTCATCTAGGAAGACATGTTTGAGCCCAACTGGTAGAGTTTTCATTTTCAGGGCTTTGGGTACTTATGTTGTTTCTAATATGGAGACATATTTCAGTTCTTCAAAGGTAGCTTCTGGGGCTTTTTTGGCCTGCTCCAAGTATTGCAGGCATTGCTGAACTAACTCGTTGGTTGAAAGTTCAACTTCCGGATTTATTAGAGCATCCTCTAGGGCAACTGTTGATTCTGGATTTGCTTGCTTAAGTTGAGACATTTTATCAATAGCTTCGAGCATAAAAACCTCTTCATGGATACTAGGACTCTTCAGGCTGTTGAAAACCCTGAACTGAACAATTTCCTTACCCAGCCGCAAGGTAATTGTGCCATCCTCGACATCAATTAATGCTTTAGCTCTGGCGAGGAAAGGTATACCAAAAATTTTTAGGTACCTTAGGTCTTATTTTATATCCATAATGATGAAATCACAAGGGATATAAGAGTCCCTCCCCACTCTTACTAGAATATCTTCAATGATTCTCAGGGGTGCAGTAATGGTGGAATCAGCGAGCTGGATGTTCATTGTTGTAGGCAACAAGTCTGTAAATCCCAATATTTTGCACATGGAAAATGGCATAATTGATATGTTGGCTCCCAGGTCGGCCAATCCCTTTTTACAAGAAGTGTTCCCAATAGATCATTGTATGCCAAAGGAGCCAGGGTCCATCTATTTTTTTGGCATTTTATTCAAAATGATATCAGAAGTGGTTTGGGCTAGCTTGACAGTTTCATGCTCCTCTGTCATATATTTCTTTGACAGCAAGGTCTTCAGGTATTTGGACTAGGCTGGGATTTCAGATAAAGCGTCGATAAAGGGAATATCAACATAAAGTTTCTTCATTGCCTCTTTGAATTTCTGGAATCTAGAGTCAAGTCTAGTTTCCTTTAGCCTGTCAGGATTGGGTATCCTTGGCTTGTATTGTGGAACCTCTGGTTCTTTGGGACCTTGTTCCTTTTCTTTCCTTTCTTCAGCTTCTTGACCTGATTCTTCTTTTGGGATGATTTCAAATACATCCCTGTCTTCTTGATTAACCGAGATGGCTTCAGTAAGTGCACGACCAGACCTTGTTGTAACAACATTTAATTATTCTGGTATATTTTGATCGTGTCTTGGATTTGCTTCTGGCTGGCCAGCAAAAGTGCCTATTGGAGGTTTAAGTTGAGTTGCTATCTGTGTTAACTGAGTTTCCACAGCTTTTTGCTGGGCTTGCTGGTTAGCCAGCATGGTTTGTTGTGATTGTAGCATTTTCCTTATCAAGGACAATTCATCAGTCTGTTGTGGTGGGGTATTCTTCTGTTGAAATTGAGTGAGTTGTTGCTGCCCTTGAAGTGGTTGTTGTTGAGGTGCTGGCAACTGAGGTGGCTGAGGTTGTTATGGTTGAGTTTGTTGTAATTGTGGGTGCAAAGGGGGGTGAGTATATTGGTAGTATGTAGAAGAATTTCTTTGGTAGTTGGATGTCTGGAAATTATTTCTAAGATTCCCTTGATTTTGGTTGTAGTTGCTTTGAAATCTAGGTTGTAGTCTGTTGGAAGATCCACTTTGTGTTTGATGTTGTGGGTTAGTAGACCCCGCATGATTTCCATATTGAAAACTAGGATGATTTCTCAGTTGATTTGGATTGTAGTAAGCTTGTCCTGGTATGGAATGAATGGAATTTACTTGTTCTAGCATCATCCTCAGGGTGTTCAATGATCGGCTCATATTGTGGTTGAGGAGGTTGTAAATCCATCATTACATTGTATAGGAGACCACATGACAATGTGGGATGATCTGATGTGTGACATGCCTCGCAGGTTCCTGTGGCTTCTCTAGCTTGTTGGGGGTTCTTCTTTCTGTCATACTCCCCAAATGATGCTTCGAGGGCTTATTTATTGTTGGCTATGGGTTTCAAAGCTTCGTCTATGGCTTTCATTTATGTAGATTCTTCAGCTTTACAAACCTTTAGAACTCCTCATGTTGTCACCCTCCCCCAATTGGATTGATTTTCTGCTCTGAGAGTGACGATCCTCCAGGCGTCTTCATACTTATGTCTCATTAAGTTTTCTCTAGATGAGGAATCTAAAAACTTTTTTAATTTCATCTCTTACTCCCTTATAAAAAGTCTCTATGAGTTGATTTTACAAGATTCCATGGTGAGGGAATTTCCTCAAGAGTTCCTTGAACCTTTCCCATGAGTTAGCCAGTGACTCTCCCGGTAGTAGAAGGAATTGGTTGATTTGTCCTCTGATTTGGTAGGTTAGTGAAGGAGGGAATAATTTCTCCAAGAACTTCTCTTCTAAGGGAGCCCAGGTGGTGATTGGTTCCCCGTCCAAAGAATTGTACCAGCTTAGTGCTCTTCCAAACAAGGTGAAATTGAAGAGTCTAAGCATGACTGTGTCCATGGTTGTTCCAGCTTGTGGTACCAGCCTGCAAAGAGCTTTGAACCTCTTCAAATGGTCCATGCAGTCATCTATGGCACTTCCATAGAATGAGATGCCCTGCATTATTTGGATCCATTGTGTCCTAATCTTAAAATTAGGAGTGTCGATGAGTGGTGGTTGGACTGGATGGTTATCTTCATAGTTCTTGGGAATAGCATAGTCCCTTAGTTGTTTTCTCCTAATCAACTATTGTGCAGCAGCCTTGGCTGCTTCATTCTCAGCACGGATCTGAGCTTGCTCTTCAGCCCATACTTCAGCCTGAACTTGGGTGTGCGTATCGGCGATGAGTTGCGCTCTCTGGGCTGCTATAGCAGTGTTGACCCTTTCCATCACTAGTGCAACTTGGCATTTATCTTCAACCATTTGTCTGGTGCTTTAATCATTAAGTCTAATGCGGCGGTGGAAACTTCTTTCTACCTCAGAGTCGTACTATGGATCAGGGGAGAATCTGAGATTATGTGATGGTTGCATACATGTCTTCTACCTGAGTAGAGGAAGAAACACACTATTCAGATGATGTAGGAGATATGATGAAATCAAGAGAATATGGAGTAATGTTTAAGAAAAACTGTAAAACCCTAACCACTAGCAAGATGATAAATGAAATTAAAACGTTCTGTTGTCCCCAACAACGACTCCAATTTTTGTTGGAGCTTCCACTTGTGTGGAATTGCGTGTACCACTAAAAATCCTAAACATAGTAAGTCTTTAGGTTTAGCCTTGCTTATACTAGATTAAAAACTCCACCCACATATGCTAGGATACATGGAAGTCTTATCGCAGTATAGTTAAGGGTCGAATCCACGGGACAACGATCTTGTTAAGATCAACAAGATGGAAAATGTTAGAATTTTATTTAATTCCTTAACAGTTGGTATTTAGATCAAAGAGTTGGTTTGATTGTTTAAACTAAGTGCAAGTAAAGTAAAGGTAGGAAGGTAAGAAGGAAAGTAAATTTAAGGTTGTAAACAATGTTAAGAAACCACTAGGATGTGATCGGCTTTCACCACCACTACACATGGATCAAAACATACATTACGATAACTTGGCTTGCAAAGAAAAGAGTCTAAATAGTTAGTATCTTTGTAGGCTTAGCCTCCTTTCAGATAACCAACTACGAGAAATGTGGAAGTGTTGCAATGCCAGCCATCCCCAGACGAATGGTCACTTCCTTTGCATCACTCCCCTCACAAAGTGTGTTCCTCGACCTGTCAAGGTTGTACTTTCATACGTCAACTGATTCCATTTCATAGTATGAAAGTGCAATGATGGAGGTGAGTTTACTCCACTTCTTGAGAAACGCTCCTAGATATCGAACCAAATGTATGGTGACTACATACAATTTGGAACCGACAAACAATCGATATTCAAATCTAGAAGTACAAATGTAGACAATCTACACTAAAAGATAATAGATAACACAAGTTTGTGATCTAGCAACTAGCATTCATTAAACCATTGTTGTTGAACTGGAAAGATAGTGTTTTTCTATTGCAAACTCAAGAATTACAATGCATGAAATGAAAACATGGGTAGTGGGGCTACTCCCCACACCCTAGTGTATGAGACTACTCGCTCATGGCAAGAACAAGAAAGGGGGTGAGAAGAGCGAGAGAGAGAGCATCATCTCCATGAAGGAGGGAGGAAGGTCGACCCCTTGGAGAGAGAGAGAGATACAATCTTCACACTTCGTAGCTTGCTTGATGATGAATCCTCCTCTTCCCACCTTCTTTGTCGATCAGAGAGAAAGTAGCTTGGAGATGGAGTATGGATCTCATAAGGACGGCCTTGGGGCAGTGGATGAAGGATGGAATGGCTCTGGAGAAAAAGAGGCAGCCTTTGGACGTCTGAAACTTGATACCTTTGTGAGGACCCTTCAGGTCTTATTTATAGGCTTTGAGTGGAACTCAAACGGTTTTGGGAGATATGGGCCTAAACGGTCGTGAAGACCGTTTGGACTCTCTCTCAGTTCGGAGACCGTTTGGACTCTTTCAGTTTGGGAACCATTTGGACTCTCTCGATTTGGAAACCGTTTGAGTCCTCATGGTTTGGAACTATTTGCCTTTATTCGGTCTTGGGACCATTTGACTTTACACAGCCTTGGGACCGTTTGACTTTACACGGTCTTGGGACCGTTTGGCCTTCATTCGGTCTTGAGACCGTTTGGTGTCTATTTGGTCTTGGGACCGTTTGATGTCCATTCGTTCTTGGGACCATTTGGTGTCCATTCGGTCTTGGGACCGTTTGGTGCCCACTCGGTCTTAGGACCGTTTGGTGTCCATTCGGTCTTGGGACCATTTGGTTTCCATTCGGTCTTGGTACCATTTGGTGCTTTTGTAATTTTTTTGTGCTTTTCTATAAGAAATAAAAGGGGAAAAGTTAGTCTAATGGTATATTTACAATAAAGTGGAAAATTAAAGATTGTGTCTAATTTATTTAAGAAAGAGTATGGAAAAGTGGGGAAAACTAGTAAGATAACATCACAAAATGGTAGGTTATCACAAAACCAAACCAAGGCTTTGTAGAACACTAAAACACTCGATCATCATGCATGAAACTCAAACCAAGGTCAATAAGGAAGGAAAACCACCATGCACCATAAACACCAAAATCAGGTACAAAGGAAATTAGGGTTTTAGATTGCATCCAAACAAAGCATGATCTCAACATCATCCTAGCTCTAAGGTCTATCATCATATACTAGCATGTTAAGGGAACATATAGAGAGAAAAAACAACAAAATGCAAGCATGGATAGTGTAGTAATAGAGAATTTTAAGAGTTATATAACCCGTCATAAAGAAGATCAATGCGAAGGAAGGCAAGCTCAAGCCTACAATCACCAAGGAAGATCAAGATCCATCAAAATGCTCCACTTTTGGCCACAAGATCACCTCAAGAAATAGGTAACACCCAAGTCATAGGATATCTCAAGAAATAGGGCAAGGAGTTCAAGGCCAAACCAAAAGAAAGAAGGGGGAAAAGAGAGAAGAAACTCCCTCTCACTTGGGTGTCGCCTTGTCAAAACATGGCCTAATACCCTTGTGATGTGGAGCTTACCGTAAAGAACGGCTACCATGTCAAAACATAGTATAGGGATGAGAAAAAGGAAGAAGCTAGGGTAGAATATCCAAAGAAAACATCCAAGAGGAAAGATAAACACTCACCAAGTTGAGGATGACCAAGGACCACCACAAGCACCACGTGCAAGGGTTGAACCACCTCCACAACACCAAGAATAGATCCTTCTTTCTCCACCAAGCTCCAAGATCATACAAGCAAGGAAGTAGAAAGAGCATGGCTAAAAAATATCACTTGCAAGGAGATAAGAGGATATGACAAAAGAAGGAGAGAGGTAAGGCAAGGGATGAGGTGTTAACGAAAGAAGACTCCAAAGGGACACTTGTCCACCAAAGAGACTAACATGCAACCACATAAAGCCCACATGCAAGAGATGGTGATACACTCTAGGTTGGATCTTGACCACCAAGGCCACCCAACCATCATGTCGTAACTACAACACACCAAGGGAACCACCCATGGTCACGACACACCACCAAGGACCACAAGGTCGTGATACAAGGTCACCACAAACTCTATGTCGCAGAACTCTACACAAGAGCACCCATCCCAACCAAAGACACATAATACCATAGAGGTTGTGAAAACCATACCTAGAGGAGGTGTATCGACTGTGACACCCTCCAACCAGGCCCTAGGACACAACTTAGGTCGAAAGAAACCAACAAGGGTCACATGGTCAAGGCACACCAAACCATAGTCTTTATCACTACTAAGGGTGATACCACTCAAATAAGGGTCCACAAAGGCTCCCCAAATAACCACAACCTCCCCCATGAATCCAAGAGAGAGAAATAACACTCTAGAGGTGATAAATTATAAGAATACCCCTTCTAATCGATAATTTACATTTTGCACCAAAACTAGCATAGAAAGCACAAACAACATCCAAACAAGCTCAAACTGGAGAATTAAGCTCTCCTCATGCTCTAAGATCTTGTCAAAGGATAAGATAAATGTTCTAATAACATCATAAATCCAAATCAAATAGGGTTAAACCAAAACACAAGTCAGGGGTCTTACAACGACACAACCAAAATTGATACTAGAAATGTATTTCAAATAGATTGGCAAGAATAGAGGAAGACTACATACACTATTTATACTTAGAACTAACACTTTTTGTGAGTTGCAAGGATAAACAACATGTACCATACAAGATAATGAGGCTATTGTGAAATTACAATCAACAACTAGTTAGAGCATGCAATGATGTTTTCCATTATAACCCTCACTAAAATAATATGAGCAACAGAACTTACAATAATGTAGACCAGAATGTCTATCACAATCAGTGTATCCAGATTGTTGTTCTCTACTTCTATTCTAAATTCTAATAACTTGTCAAAATTGAAACTACACAATATATTTAACACAAATTAAGCATCTACCTAGAGGAGCTGACAATGATATAAAAATTCATGGGCATTGTTCTATTAATAAGTGGTTGTGTTACATTTCTCAGGGAGTACTTGATCAATTGTCAGGTAATGTTGCAAATATGAACAAAAAGACTATATATAGAAGATTTTATGAAGATGAAGGGTAGTCAGAGGCTACAAACTCAAATCCAACATACTTTTGGAGAATACCATGAAATTTTATTGGATGGAAATACTCACACAAGTCCAATCACTAAAAAACAAGATGTGTTAGTTGAGCACATTAATCTTGAAACTCCCATGTCACCAAAATTTAAGTCCATTGTTTTTATAGGCATTAAATTTCACATGAAAGATGGAATGAAAATGTTTTCATTGAGAAGCAAGCAACTGTAGATGGAAGGTCAAGCATTGAGGGCAAATCTTCAAGATTATATGTATCCTTTTTTAAAGATGGTGAACATGTTGGTGATAGTGATGTATGTACACCTTAGAAAGATGTGATTTGAATCTCATAGGATCCAATTTTTTCCTTTATAGATCTCATATGTAGACGGGTTATCAAGGAATAATGTATTGGGAAATAATTATTATTGTATCCATCAGGGAAAAGGGGGATGTAAGAAGCACAAGTGTATGCAAGCAGTATAAGGAATCTAGATTCCATAGACAATTCTTAGTGAAGGATAATGGGAAGACAAAGTATAATGTATAACCATTAAGATTTATAAAATGTAGTAGAGATGATTTTAGATACCTGGAATAAGAACTCTATAAAAGTAGAGTGGCAGGTATCAAGTGTAACACCTAAGGACGATACTTGTGACCACACACGATCCATTTGCAAGTATTTCTAAGAATCATAAAGCCATAATGCTTATTGGACAAAGGACTAAAGTGCAGGAATATGACTGGCCTAAATTGTGCATCCAAAAATAGAGCGGATCCAGAGTAGTCACACTCTTAATATTATAACTCGATGCTCAATCCCCTGTAACTATTATATGGGGTCTGACATAGTAATCGGGGTCGAACCATAGGGACAAGGTTGGTAGGTGTTAAGTACTCATGGTCTCACACTCATATACTTCAGACAAACATATGGTTTTAAAAGGTTGTTCCTTAAGGAACGATCGTGCTCAAGACAAAACAAGGAAAGTTAAAGGAAAGAAAATAACAACAAGAGAAAAATGAGTACAAACTGTAAGAAACAAAGATATGGAAGAAAACTCAGATCGGGTTTCACCTACTAAGGTCTCTCACCAACATGAAAAACTCACTCCCCTTCATATAATCCTATCAAGATTACAAGTAGCCATAAAAATGTCTATTCCCTCCTCTCTCAAGATAAGGATAGATCTAGGGTCTAAGGTGGCCTCCCTCTTGATATGGCAACCATACAACCACAAAACGCACCATATGACCTTAAGATTTAGCATTCCAACATTCTCATGCATTCATACTACTCCACAACACTAGATAAAGAAGATACTACTCTTTTGAGGTACCAACGATCAAACATCACAAGCTGGTATCTAAGCATACAAGTGAAGCATTAAGAACAAGCATATGGAGATAATCTTGATATGAGCATATATATATTTAACAGCCAGACATTGGATTATACCAACCCTGTGAGATCACAACCATGTATTGGATTGTACCAATCCTATGAGTTTAGCCAGGCATTGGGCTCTGCCAACCCTATGAGATCATTTTGAGAGTATAGCCAGGCATTGGATTATACCAACCCTGCGAGATCACAGCCAGGTATTGGATTGTACCAATCCTATGAGTTCAGCCAGGCATTGGGCTATGCCAACCCTATGAGATCATTTTGAGAGTACAACCAGGCATTGGATTATACCAACCTTATGAGATCACAGCCAGGTATTGGATTGTACCAATCCTATGAGTTCAGCTAGGCATTGAGCTATGCCAACCCTGTGAGATCATGTCCATATTGCTACGGATTCCATAAGAGTTGGAATACCTTTATGTTTCCCTTTCACTTTCAGCATGGGATATCAATCCCTTAAACTCATCATTGAACACCACATCACCTTTGCTAGGCATTATCCCTCAATCGAACCATCATACACATTCACATCCTTTATGTGATACAAGTATTCCTCATATATCATTTTAACATATTCAAAGCACTATGACCCTTATTTGGCTATGACCATAATGTATGTATGACCAAGATTTCATTATTATCTTTGTAATCATTTATTATTATTATTATTATGTTACAGGGTTCCTATTTTCCTAGTTTATTTTAAACGTTACAATCTCTTAAATCAATCTCTAGATCAACATCTTGTCACCTCTCACTAGGAAACAACTAATCACATGGCTCACAAGGCCATTAAACATCTTGTCACCTTTGACTAGGCAACAACTATTCACATGGCTCACAAGGCCATTAAACATCTTGTCACCTCTCACTAGGAAACAACTAATCACATGGCTTACAAAGAAATTAAACATCTTGTCACCTCTCACTAGGAAAAAACTATTCACATGGCTCACAAGGCCATTAAACATCTTTTCACCTCTCACTAGGCAACAACTATTCACATGGCTTACAAGGCCATTAAACATCTTGTCACCTCTCATTAGGCAACAACTATTTACATGGCTTACAAGGCCATTAAACACCTTGTCACCTCTAACTAGGAAACAACTATCTCTAGGTCATAAGGCCTATATAAAAATTATACTTGTTGTACAAGTATTTCACATATCTCAGAAGGCTTATGCAATTATCGAAATACAGCCTTTGTTGGCTAAATGGACATCGTCAAATTCCCTTTGTTTTGAAAATGACAAAGATTTCGTTCTTGTAGATCTAATGTGTTACTTGAGTATTTCAGGAATAAGGTGGATGACAAAGCTTTGGAAGATCTATATTCTCAAAATGCTTTAATTTTATTATTGTAATCAAATGTAAAAACTTGTACAGGTATATAATGTACAAGTACTTAGATATCATGTAAATCAAGTCTGTAGATCTTCCCTAGCCAATCAGAACACTTAGATAGGTCATCCCCTATAATAGTGTCACATCGGCACACTCATACACACACTTAGTATTCATCTAGAACCACCAAATCAGAGATACTCTCGGTCGAACTCTTTGTCAACCAAGACAAGATCGGTCGAACAACTTCTAGACCGAGAGTCTCCCGAGTTATTTCTTCTAATAGGTTCTATAGTCGTTAGACACAGCATACAAGGTAGTTGGGAGTTGGAAACAAACGTTATATACACTTTCTCCAGACCGTCCCTCAATCGACAAAAACTTCGACTGACGGACTCTCAGTCGACAAACTTCTCGACCGAGATTATCTCCGTCTGTACTTTTCAGAATTAATAAACTAGTCATTGCTAAAGCAATTAGTGGACACCTAACGGCTACTTAAGCACTAAGAACCCCCTGGAAAGTGTCTAGAACATTCCTAAGCATTAGTAGGCCATTCCTATAAATAGGGTATGCCTTAGGACACCTAAACTCACTTGAGTATACATACTTGCAATTGAGAATCAATCCTTGTGAGCAATTGAGCAACTTCAACACATGCAAATAATTTCCATTGCTGACATTTCCTGTCCTATAGGCTAGAATATCCTACCCACTATACTTCCACTTCCATACACATTGGATAGGAGATCAAAATTCTTGATATAGGATTCAATCCTTGTGCTTAATTGGTAATTGTAATTTCCTTTTTCCTTTCTTGTTCTTTATTACTGCTTTTTACTCTCCTTGCTACTCCTAGGTTGGAGGTTGTGGTGTGGAGAGGGTGAAATCTTCTTAGGTGGAGAAGGAGGAATTTGGACTACTTCTAGAAGGTCTCAATGGGAAGATACTTCAAGGAGGAAGCTACTTCAAGGGGGAGCTTGAAGTTACTTCAAGTGAAGGCTGCTTCAAAGTTGGTGAGACGACTTCGGGTGAAGGATGTCCAAAGGGTTTGGGAAGGTATTTGTAATTTTGTGTAACATACTTGAGAAGGTAACAAAATTCAAATACTTTCAAATCCCAATTGGAAAACAATTGGGTAGTGGATTGACTCCCTTAGTTTTTGCTAAGGGTGGAACCACTCTAAATCCTTGTCTCCTTCTTCAACATCTTTGTGGTTGTTTGTTGAATAATTTTTTTGAATTAACCATAAAACCCTATTCACCCCCCTATAGTGTTTTTTAGCCTTCCCATTATTATGGTTAGGGTTTCCCTTTATAGCCGAATAGGGTTTCAAGTTTTTATTATCAATCCACCTATATCATTGTTCCACATATCTAGGAGCATACATTGATATCATAACTATTCAATCATACTTATTTATTCTCATCATTTATCATTAAATGATTATCAATGCAAAGTATGAGTTTCCCTCTCATCCTCACTAGGATATTGACTACATCATAATTTATTAACTTGGCTTAACCCTTTCTCAAAGGTATGTTAGCCTACACTTATCAAAGTGCATTGAACTCTATGTCTTATTGCATCATTTGACATAACACACTACATGTGTCACTCAATCAAGTATATTGAATTGATGTGCTTCTACCCTATCAGGCAAAGAGGTGTGTGTTTGCTTCCATATCGTGTAAATAGGTATGTGTGTGCTTCACACCAAATCGGGCAAAGAGTTGTGTGTGTACTTCACACCATATCGGGCAAAGAGGTGTGTGTGTGCTTCACACCATAACGGGCAAAGAGATGTGTGTATGCTTCACACCATATCGGGAAAAGAGGTGTGTGTATGCTTCACACCATATCACGAAAAGAGGTGTGTGTGTGTGCTTCACACCATATCGGGCAAAGAGTTGTGTGTATGCCTCACACCATATCGGGCAAAGAGGTGTGTGCGTGCTTCACACCATATCGGGCAAAGAGTTGTGTGTGTTCTTCACACCATATTGTACCTAAGGGGTATTTTTCACCTCATATCATGCAAGAGGTGTATACTACTTCACCATATAGTGCAAGGAAGTATAAACTCATATCCATATCATTTTCTTAGTGTAGGTGCATTACCATATCGAGTTAGAGGTGCTTGCTTATGTGCTTGAACCCGTATCACTTTATAAGGTGATACCATCATCTTCAAGCTCTAAACCTTTGTTATACTTGTTCTAGTTCATGGAAAACAGTCCTAGGTTACTACTAGAGCTCCTGGATTCATCAATTATGCAAGAAAATTCTATTTGAAAGTATATCATTTAACTAATACAAGATTGATGGTAAATAATAACATAATTGAGTTCAAGTTATATAACCCGCCTCAAGAGAAACTTCAAAGTTTCAAGATCCAAAGATTCACGTTCCCAAGGTTTAAGGTGAGCTTTTCAAAGGTCCAATACTTGAGCTCCTCGGCCCTATGCATGATACCTCACCATTTGTTGCTGATATCCCTCACTTATGGTCGATATCCCTCTCTTGGCCGATATCACTTTGCAATGGGTGATATCACTTTTCTATGGGTGATACCTAGGCTCTATGCACGATACTTCTTAACCATTGCACGATACCAAGACTCTATGCATGATATCTAAGAGCAAAGAGGTGCTATATTTCGAAAAAATCCACTTATGGGTGAAAGGAAGAGTATATATACTTGACGTTCATTAAAAAGTGTGTATATGAGGTGTCACCATTTTAAGATACTAGGTGCCACGTGTCCATGCATGGTTGACACCTTTCCTTGCATGCAATAATATTTATATTGACATGAAAAACACTTGAGGATAATCTAGAGATGATATTTCATCCATTAGCTATCTTGTTTGATAAGATATCTTATCTTTATCTTCATAAATTATGCAAACTGATACAACTTTTGCAAGGAGCACCTAACTCGTCATGGATCACCTCCTTGAGGTGTTTAGCTCGTCATGGACAAGGAAAAGAGTTCAAAAACCGATATGGGATCCCCTCTGTGGCTCCTTGGCCGATAGGCACTCCCATATGGACTCTACAACCTGATACATGCTCAAATTAGGGTTTCACATACAACACTTTCTTGGTCTTTTCATCACCAAGAGTATCATACTCAAATATGATTCAATAATGGTGTCTCCTTATTTCTCTCTCCTCTAGATGATATTAGGATGGAGTAGGAACACTCTAGAGGTGGTAAATTGCATATCAACCCTACATTTTGGGTAAATTACAACTTGTACCAAAATTAGTACACAAGGCACTAGCTTTATTCAAACAATTTCAAGCTTGGAATTTAGGCTTTCCACAAGACACCACATTTCATCATTATCTCTCTTATGATGCTAAAAATCATGAGGTATGTTTAACATATGACATATTGCAATATGGCCCCTCATCTTGGGAAATTGTGTTTTGGTCCAAAATAAGAGAACATTGCTCAAACATTATTTAAACAAGACCAAATTTGAAACATAAGTTTGTCATATGATAACAAAACTCTTTAGAGGGTAATATTAAAGTTCTAGGAAACTTATTTAGCCAAAACAAATAGGGTTAACTCAAAACACAGGTTAGGGTCATTACAATTTATAAACCCCTAACAAGGATTTCGTCCCCGAAATCCCAGATGAAGGAAGACAATTGTCATTCATGCATCATATCATCAAGTCTATGCATAACATCTTGATGTCATGGAGATGTCATATATCTTTGACCAGCACAAGGTCCTTCCATTCAGAGTCATCATAGAATCTGTTAGGACACATACCCAACTGTCTATTTCATTTATGACTATAGTGTCAATTCGGTGTCAGGTAACACTTTCTAAATTAGAGAAGTACTATTCATACTTTGAATAATTGAGGTGTCAAACCTTATTGACTTACATCTTTTATGTGATAAGATTCTTGACCTTGGGAGTCTTCCATACTCCTCACTTAGTTAAGTATTTCACCTCCAAGGAAAAAACAGAGTTACATTCTGTCACCCACTTGGGACTACAAGTCTTAATATGTATTTGTTGTTCCATCTAGTCTGCTGACACAACGCTAAACTTTATTATGACTTGTACCAACTATCTTCCTAGTTGTACATTCTCTTATCATAAGGAGAAGCCACTTATTAAAGAATAACTTATCTCATAGGTATCTCTAGATGTTATGTATAAGTTGTCTTAACAGATCTAGATAAGGATATTCTAAGGAATTATTTTTAGCTTGGTAAGCTTTTCCCACAATGATTTTACAATTGTTACCTCAATTAGTACATCCTTCTCGATGTCATGTTTATGCAGAGCATAAACCACCAACATATGATGTTCATATTATCGTATGTAACCAAACCAATCTCAAAGTTGGCCTTTCTAGGTAACCAAGCATTAATCATCTTATTAGGAGTCATGTCCTCACCATCTCATGCCTTTAAAACTTCTTGGATACTAGAAATCCTTGCCTTGGTATTAGTTACATGTGTCAAAAACATATTACATCCTTATCATTTCCATCCTCTATAGTTATTTACCAAAACCAAATGTATTACTTATCACATATAGTTTTGTCTTGGAACCAGAATCCAGAACTAACTAATACTTTTCAAAGTATCCCATTATAGATTACTTCAGATCTATGCATATCAAGTGTCATAAGACATACTTGTTTGTCATGTTCCTGAAAGAAGGAAATATAAGGAAACATAGTCCTTCTTATCACCTCATCATTATTTAGGGTTGTTTATTAAAGAAAAGAGGTTATCACCTTCTTTGAGTATTGCATGAACGTTCAATTGTTCATATGTCATTCAATCTTCTTTCCTCTTAGGTTCCTTTCCATCAACATAGGAATTATAGAGATGATTGCATGTCATCATCTGGGTATTCAAACCCTTAGTTCATCACTGAACATTATCACCTCTCATCAGGTGACTGTTACCTGAAGGTCCTCATACCAAGGTATTAATTATACTAAACATTTCCTTTTGTTTATAAGTTGATATATGATTAACTTAGATTCCTTCATATATCAATTAGGATGTGGTAGAAATATTCGTGCCACATCTCCTACTTCATTATGCTCTTTAGATTGTCTCAAAATGACTACTTGATCAGTGTAATAAAAAAGATAGCAATCTAAGAGTTATGTACTTACCTTGCCTTCAATAGATGAATACCTGGATAGGGTATTCAAGAACTGAAATTAGGTAGTATGCATTTGTTTATATTATGTTTCATCTCTTTAAGTTTTACTACTTAGTATCTAAAATTTTCTTTGGGTGTTTCTTTTACATCACTTCCTTTCATCATGAAGAGAGAAATTTCAAAACATATAAGAGAATATTGGACTGAATATAGGTTCTCATCCTTCTTATCTCTTCCTCATGTCTTCATAGGACTAATTAAAGGAAGCTCAACAACAACTACCTTCTTATGATTATCAGATAGAATCAAGAGAAGACATATCATAATGAAAAAGCTATGTCTGACTGTCACCCCTCACATTCATCTACCACTTCAGGTTGACTCAAACATATAATCAAGCTATTTCATGTTGTTACTTTTGTCTTTTTACACTCTTGGGTTGTAACTTTCGTAATCTCTGTCGAGTCTGCCTCAATTGTTGAGTCATTTCCTCCCTTCTTTTAGAACAAAAGGGTTTAGTATGCTCAACATGTTCATATCTATGACATGTCTTGTCCTCATACCCTAGTCTTATCGGTCTTATTACCGATGTAGAATCTAAGTTAGGAGTTCTTACAGGTGGAAAGTTAGGACTTTTGCCTTTACTTAGTGACTATTTCCCTGATGCACTAGGCATTTATTGCACTGGTGGTACCAAAAATGTTGGCTTTTTAAAAAAACTACGAAAATGTCTCTAAAATTATAGAGACCTTTCCTAAATTCTCAGCTTATTTCCCCTCCTTGGGCATTGCCATCACAAAGTACTATCTGTCTATACTTATGGCAGAGTCTATTTTCATGCCATATGTTAATCCTTCCCACATTTTCCACTGTTCCAACATGACTATGTCATTCAGGAACCCTTTCAGAACCCAAAGTTTCTACATTGAGGGCTAGTAACCTAGGTTGTATTGCTAGTATCCAGTCCACTATATTCATCACGATTGTCCTAACCTACCCAACAAGAGCATAAAAAGAAGGATTCTCTATCCTAATTGGGTCAAGATGGGAATTCTCAGGCACTCATTCTTCTTTTTCCTGATCCCTTGCACCTTATCCTGGTGCAATAACATTGCACTTAGCAACATCTTCCTCATGTTCTCCAGTCATTTTTAAACTTCACCCTTTTTTCTGCATAAGCAGAAGTCATTATAGGATATACTAAAGGACACTAGAACAGACTCAACACCTTAGTCCTATGTCTCTGTAGACTCAGTGAACCTTAAGCTCTGATACCATCCTTGTAACGACTTCCACCAAACTGATAGCCAAATCTTCACTAATTATGCGGAATAATCATAAGCAGCGGATTAACAAAAATCACTAAAAATTAAAACCATTTTGCAAAGAGATCCATTTCCAGGAAAACTCTTTAAGGAAGAACCAAAACCTTATATACATCATTGTTTACATTGTACATACATTGTACCATTTCTTCTCAAGGATAACATATAACAGTTGCTTTGTCAAAACATATACTGAAGCAACATAAAACCTTGAGGCATCCTAGCCAAAACCCCAGATTGTTCATAAAACCATCACGTACTAAATCTGAGGACCTGACAGTACAGAGACGACACATATGACTTATATCTACAAGACACAATAGGCAGTATACTCAACCTGAGCTATTACTGCAGTCCCTACTGTTGTTGTTCTCCTTCTGCAGTACAGCCTCAACCCCGTTGTGCACGTCCACCTAAAAATGTGGATCCCACGTGGTGAGACAATTTTCCCAGTGAGAGATATAACTCTCTGCCTACAATGTTATTATCATAGGTAAATAGTATTAAATTGGGCAGAGGATAAGCAGTTTAGAACTTTCTCATCTTTTAAAGCATTGCAGCTATCTATGATAGAGCAGTAAATCGTCTATTCACTTTATAAGGAATATGAAAGAATATGTATATAATAGTCCCATCATATCATGCCAGATCTCAAGCTTATCATGTGATAATATTATCATGGTATGATGACCATGAATCATTCTCATTTCTATCTATTGGCCTCAGCCAATTTGCTAACCAGGTATTGATTTTATAAGAGATCGGCTAGATATTGGATTGTACCATTCCAGAGATCACAGCCAGGTATTGGACTATGCCAATCTTGATATCACAGTCAGGTATTGGACTATACCAATCCTAATAGAGTTCATCCAGGCATTGGACTATGCCAACCCTGTGACATCATTTTGAGAGTACAGTCAGGCATTGGATTATACCAACCCTGGGAGATCACAGCCAGGTATTGGATTTTACTAATCATGTGATATTACAGCTAGGTATTGGGCTATGCCAACCCTGTGATATCATTTTTAGAGTACAGCCAGGCATTGGATTATACCAACCCTATGAGATCACTACCATGTATTGGATTGTGCCAATCATGGGAGTTTAGCCAGGCATTGGGCTATGCCAACCTTATGAGATCATTTTGAGAGTACAACTAGACATAGGATTATACCAACCCTGTGAGATCACAGCCAGGTATTGGATTGTACCAATCCTGTAAGTTTAGCCCTGCATTGGGCTATGCCAACCCTGTGAGATCATTTTGAGAGTACAACCATGCATTGGATTATACCAACCCTATGAGATCACAGCCATGTATTGGATTGTACCAATCCTGTGAGTTCAGCCAGGCATTGGATTATGCCAACCCTGTGAGATTATTTTGAGAGTACAACCATGCATTGGATTATACCAACCCTATGAGATCACATCCAGGAATTGGATTGTACCAGTCCTGTGAGTTCATCTAGGCATTGGGCTATGCCAACTCTATGAGATCATTTTGAGAGTACATCCAAGCATTAGATTATACCAACCCTGTGAGATCACAGCCAGGTATTGAATTGTACCAATCATGTGAGTCTATGAGATCATGGCCATATTGCTAAGGATTCCATAAGAGTTGGAATACCTTTATGTTCCCCTTTCACTCTCATCATGGGATATCAATCCCTTAAACTCATCATTGAACACCACATCACCTTTTCTAGGCATTATCCCTCAAGCGAACCATCATACACATTCACATCCTTTATGTGATACAAGTATTCCTCATATATCATTTTAACATATTCAAAGCACTATAACCCTTATTTGGCTATGACCATAATGTATGTATGACCAAGATGTCATTATTAACTTTGTAATCATTTATTATTATTATTATTATGTTATGGGGTTCCTATTTTCCCGATTTATTGTAAACATTACCATCTCTTACATCAATCTCTAGATCAGCATCTTGTCACCTCTCACTAGGCAATAACTAATCACATGGCTCATAAGGCCATTAAACAATTTGTCACCTATCACTAGGCAACAACTATTCACATGGCTCACAAGGACATTAAACATCTTGTCACCACTCACTAGGCAACAACTAATCATGTGGCTTATAAGGACATTAAACATCTTGTCACCTATCACTAGGAAACAACTATTCACATGGCTCACAAGGGCATTAAACAGCTTGTCACTTCTCACTAGGCAACAACTATTCACATGGCTCACAAGGCCATTAAACATTTTATCACCTCTCACTAGGCAACAACTATTCACATGGCTTACAAGACCATTAAACACCTTGTCACCTCTCACTAGGCAACAACTATCTCTAGGTCATAAGGCCTATATAAACATTATACTTTTTGCATAAGTATTTCACATATCTCAAAAGGCTTATGCAATTAGAGAAATACCACCTTCCCATTATTAGGGTTAGGGTTTCCCTTTATATCCGAATAGGGTTTCAAGTTCATATTATCAATCCACCTAATTCATTGCTCAACACATCAAGGAGCATACATTGATATCATAAGTATTCAATCATACTTATATATTCTCATCATTTATCATTAAATGATTATCAACACAAAGTATGAGTTTCTCTCTCATCCTCACTAGGATATTGATTACATCATACATTATTAACTTGGATTAACCCTTTCTCAAAGGTATGTTAGCCTACACTTTTCAAAGTGCATTAAACTCTATATGTCTTAATGTATCATTTGACATAACACACTACATGTGTCACTCAATCAAGTATATTTAATTGAGATGCTTCCACCCTATCGGGAAAAGAGGTGTGTGCTTGCTTCCATATTGGGCAAAGAGGTGTGTGCGTTCTTCAGACCATATCGGGCAAAGAGGTGTGTGTGTACGTCACACCATATCAGGCAAAGAGGTGTGTGTGCTTCACACCATATCGGGAAAAGAGGTGTGTGTATGCTTCACACCATATCGGGCAAAGAGGTGTGTGTATGCTTCACACCATATCGGGCAAAGAGGTGTGTGTGTGCTTCACACCATATCGGTCAAAGAGGTGTGTGTTTGCTTCACACCATATCGGGCAAAGAGGCGTGTGTATGCTTCACACCATATCGGGCAAAGAGGTGTGTGTGTGCTTCACACCATATTGTGCCTAAGGGGTATTTTTGACCTCATATAGTGAAAGAGGTGTATACTACATCACCATATCATGCAAGTAAGTATAAACTCATATCCATATCATTTTAGTAGTATAGGTGCATCACCATTTCGGGTTAGAGGTGCTTGCTTATGTGCTTGAACCTGATATCACTTTATAAGGAGATACCATCATCTTCAAGCTCTAGACCTTAATTATACTTGTTCTAGTTCATGGACAATAGTCCTAGGTTACTACTAGATCTCATGGATTCATCAATTATTCAAGAAAATTCTATTTGAAAGTAAATCATTTAACTAAGGCAAGATTGATGAAAAATATTAACATAATTGAGTTCAAGTTATATAACCCGCCTCAAGAGCAACTTCAAAGTTCCAAGCTCCAAAGATTCACATTACCAAGGTTGAATATAAGCTTTGCAGAGGTCCAATACTTGAGATCCTCAACCCTATGCATGATACCTCACCATATGTGGCTGATATCCCTCACTTATGGTTAATATCCTTCACTTGGCCGATATCACTTTGCAATGGGTGATATCACTTTGATATTGGTGATACCAAGGCTCTATGCATGATACTCCTTCAGACTTGCACGATACCAAGACTCTATGAATGATATCTAAGAGAAAGGGGTGCTAGATTTCGAAAAATTCCACTTATGGGTGAAAGGAAGGATATATATACTTGAGGTTCATGAAAAAGTGTGTATATGAGGTGTCACCATTTTAAGGTACTAGGTGCCACGTGTCCATGCATGGTTGAAACCTGTATTTGCATGCACTCATATTTATATTGACATGCAAAACACTTGAGGATAATTTGGAGATGATATTTTGGCCATTAGTTATCTTGTTTGATAAGATATCTTATCTTTATCTTCATAAATTATGCAAACCGATACAACTTTTGCAAGGAGCACCTAACTCATTATGGATCACCTCCTTGAGGTGCGAAGCTTGTCATGGACAAGGACAAGAGTTCAAAAACAAATATGGGATACCCTCTATGTCTCCTTGGCCGATAGGCACTCCCATATGGACTCTACAACCCGATACATGCTCAAATTAGGGTTTCACATACAACACTTTCTTGGTCTTTTCATCACCAAGAATATCATACTCAAATATGATTCAATAATGGTGTATACTTATTTATCTCTCCTATATATTATACTAGAGGGAGTAGGAATACTCTAGAGGTGGTAATTGCATATCAACCCTACATTTTGGGTATATTACAACTTGTACCAAAATTGGTACACAAGGCACTAGCATTATTCAAACAAGTTCAAACTTGGAATTTAGGCTTTCCACAAGACACCACCTTGCATCATTATCTCTCTTATGATGCTAAAACTCATGAGGTATGTTTAACATATGACATATTGCAATATGACCCCTCATCTTGGGTAAATTGCATTTTGGTCCAAAATAAGAGAACATTGCTCAAACATTATTTAAACAAGACCAAATTTGAAACATAAGTTTTTCAACTAATAAAAAAACTCTTTAGAGGGTTATATTAAAGTTCTAAGATACTTATTTAGCCAAAAAATAGGGTTAACTCATAACCCAGGTCAGGGTCATTACAATCTGTATTTTTCTTTTGAAAAAGTTACTAGTCCCTTATAAATTTACACTATTTGAAGTAGCAGCAAACAACACAAGCTATTATGCACATCATCATAAATGTAAATTGTGCATCAGTTCCCCTATCACCATGTCAAACAGTTACAGAGTCAACACTCTTACTTGAGATTCTCAAGCTCTTCGGGGGAATTCACATACTAGGCCTCAAAACCAACTTTAAAAAGATAGATGCCATGATCAAGGAGAAAAGAGTGAATGCAACTTTACAACATATATTTTACTATATTACTAGTTCTAATTGCATCTATTATTAGAATATGTTTTTGATGAATGTTGAATAAATACCTCCATAGTGGGAACTTCATGGCCAGGTTTTTTAGATTTTGTAGGCTTATTGTGGTGAAGCGTTCGAACAAAACATTATTAACTAAGTGAAAGTGATCATTAATAGTGGATTACTGAAAATCACTAAAAATTAAAACCTTTTTCAAAGAGATCCAATTCCAGGAAACTCTTATAACAAGAACCAAAGCATTACATATGCATTCTGGTTCACAAGTACATACCATGTACCATCTCTTCTCGAGAATTACATACAACAGTTGCTTTGCCAACTATACATAAGCAACATAAAACCTCAAGATGTTCAAGCCAAAATCTCAGATTGATGATAAAAGCACTATCTACTGACTTCGAGGACCTGAGAGTATAGAGACGACACATAGGACTTTCTATACAAAACATGACAGCCAGTGCCTCCACCTAATATATCACCGATGTCCCTGATGTTGCTGCTATTGCTCTTTCTCTGCTATGGGGTTCCTATTTCTTCTTCTTTGTTTACCTAAAAAGTTGGATCCCACGGGGGTGAGACAATTGAAAATTGTTCCAGTGAGAGATATAACTCTCCTCCAGAAACATTATTATTGCAGGTAAATAGTAATAACTGAGCAGCGTTCTTTTATATTAACAGAAGTATTAATCATTATATGAACAAAATAAGATAATATCTTTTCCTAAGGAGACCCATGGTAGAATTGTACATTATCTATCTATTTTGCAAGGAATGTAAGGAATCATAAATATATCATCTATCAACTAAAGATGCATAAAGAAATATAACATCAGCCAATGATTTTTGTATTCAATCCTTAAGCAAACATGCAATATAGCTGATTACATTTTACAACCACACTTATGTCCAGAGGAGATGAGGTATATCACTCATACTCCAACTGACCATTGCGAAGTCGAAATCGGTGCCATACAAGGTGTGACGTCCCCAGATTTTGATTTCTCCAAACCCTATTGGGAATGAGATGTCATAATCCAAAAACATCATCCAATCATATCAGAGAGCGATGTGGAAGCATAATCCGCATACATGAACATACAAACATAACATACTCAACATTCAACATGCATATTTATACAATATGAATTATTACAAAATGATTTACAGTTACATATTGAATGAAAACTCTACAAGTCTGAACATGTATGCTAATAGGATCTAAGACAATAGGTACAACCTGTACAACTTTCTCACATCCTAATCCTTTATCCCATTCTCACTCTGGACCTAGAAAATACGAGAAACAAAAACATCAACAAAAGTTGGTACGTGGAATTAAAGAGCTATACTATGCTGGCATATTGAAAATACTAGAAAAAGAAGAAAGAGACAAAGAAACATTATTTAATGGTAGAAAATCAGGTAAACCCAAGTTATTAATCATATTTCAATGGACATGTATTACTACGGTGGACTTAGCACAAACATATATTATTGGGCCCTATCCCCACGTACCTTGTACCATTAGGGATCTCCCTGTGTACCTTGTACCATTAGGGAGGTGCTAGTCAACATTAATACTTTCCCTCTCTAATAGGGAGATTAATGAACCATTAGTAACTACATTCCATTTTCTTTCTTTAGTGTTCTTATTGTTCAAGGCAGAAATGACAATAAATATAGATCTACATCCAACAATGTATTTCAAATACAAGCAAGCAAGTACATATATTTAACATCCAGCAAATCTAGTCATATATTTATATCCACGTACCTGAGTTCAGATATTTCTCACATATCCATGATCATCTAGATAATCTGGTCAGCACCTGATTTAAAGAAATTAATCATCATTAATATATGTACATCATATTCTTAGTAGTTTTAGGTCCAAATTAAGGTTTAGGCCAAACCTTGGTTCAAACTGATCTAAACTTGTGTTTGATATTTTTTTATTGACTAGGGTGTCATTTTAGAGGTCTAGTCCATTTTTTTGTAATTTTCTGATGACTCGTCTATTTTCTAGAATTAAAATGGGATTGGAAGCATCTAAACAGACTTTAATAGAAAAAGACCTATTATTTAGATATATTACTCGGATCAGAGTCTAAATATGGATTTATATCAATATTAGGGTTCTACGACAATTTTATGAGAATTAATCTCAACTGGATATTATTTATTTCATTCAATAAATTGTTAAAAGAAGCATTATAAACTAAATTAAATATCACCAACAAATATGTCTTAAAAGTATATTCTAGAGGTTTCATAAGAAAGAGGACATTTTTCTGAGTCTGGGGATATTTTTCGGGTATTTTAAGGGCAAGGGGGCTGTTTTCTATGTATTATACAAGATATAGACAAATCCTGGGATTTTATATGGTATTTACCTATATTGGCCAATCACCATTCGCCACTTGTATACTAGAGGGATGCTGCTCCTCATCTGAGACGGTCTGGTTCAGGCTGTTGGGTTGGTTCATTTTCTAGACCACCTGGGTTCGATCTGACCCAGTCTGCTCCTCTCCTTCTTGCTTTCTCGCCGCACGACGCCCACCTGCGCCCATCGTTACGAGGCCCTCCTATCATTCTTCAACACTGCCTCAAGCCCGGCGTCGATCTTCTCTTCTACACAGCACCACTGTATCCCGGTACTCCGACGACATGGCGCCATGCCTTCTCCTCATCGTCATCCTCTAGATCTTAGTTGGGGAGACCTGGAGCGGCGAGTCCATGAGATCGTCGGCCCTGCTCTTCTGTACATATGAGAAACGGGGAGCAACCTGGACCTCCTCGGATCTCCTCAGCTTCTGGATCTTCTCGACGGTCCTGACCTCCAAGCTGACAGGTGGTTTAGGAGGTGGTGGAGCAGATGGCAGGGGTTGTTGGGGTGTTGTGGTCATCCTCGGTGACTTGGTTTCCCCCACACAAAACATCACCAGTGTGGTGGCGGAGGAGCCCGATGGCGCATAGCCAGTGGGTTGTAGGAGGAGGTCAGTTGTGCATCTTTGTCAGACTTCACCCCTCCACCCAGATCATCTATCAGCGTGTCGTCCATGGTCTCCTCCCTAAAATAGAATTGTCTATGAGTTCGAATGCTCCTGGTCTAACCTCCCTCCATCCTCCTTCGCAACCCCAGCACACGATCAATCTCATCACGCAGTGGCTACATATGTCCATCACCACCGTAGATAGGAGATCTGGCGAGAAAGGATTGACTCCTTACATCATTTCACAGTTGTCTATTCCATCTTTCCAGTGCCGATGTCATCATTGTCCCCTCCGACTCGTGAGTGACTAGACCACCATGTTCAACCTCGTGTTTGGAGGTGGTGGTGGAGGGCTCTCCGAAAACCCCAAACCAATGACGCCCTCTAGATTCAGCACCGCCGTCTGGGAGTGGAAGAAGGAACTATGTTTGCAACCATAACCCACAAGATGAGCTTGTTGTGAAGATCTTATTTTAACGGAGCTTATAGCACACTCCAGTTTCCGATTGCTCTCCACTTACTTCAGATATGTGGCACCAGGGACTTGGCCTCAAGGGTACCAGTCTCTCCGTAAGAAACGGAGGTAGGTGATGACTGTTTCATCTCAATATCTGGGTGTAACCTATCCCATCCGCTAACATGTGCCCCAAAAACCTTACTAACATACCGTTTGTTCCTTGCACATCAGATAAAAACCCCAAGAAAATCATTTATTGCTTATAAAATCTGAAAAAGATATCCCCTATGTATCCAAATTTTCCAAGGATAATAATTCTCACATAGTAAGTCAAGATGGCATGAAATCCTAGCATAACCTTAGAAACACTTAATCTAACTCATGACCACAAGGAATTCCATACATATATATATATATTGCCACCTAAATGAACTACTCGAAGAGGTCACTTTCATGATTACACAAATCAACCTTAAATGCCCATTGATTTTCAATGAATTAACATAAACCTAATATGATCATGATTTCAGGCATCAGTCATTACTCATACATTAGAATACATATATTTTACCAAGGGATGTCTTACCATATTGTCTCAATTATATCGAAAAATGATATTTATAATAATTGAGCTTTAACTAGGTGCCATATCCTCATTTGTAGCTTTATACACTTATTTTAGGTGAATTTAACCTATAATTGGATAACTTGTTCCTCAATTTGTGTTTAGTCATCTACACAACATCCATGGTCCTCAATTAATGTATTGGGAAGAAAATTCCTAAAATTTAGGGTCATCACACAACGTCAATGGAAGAGCCGGCTGTCATGACCTCCCTTATCTTGATCAGTATGAGATTTAATGCAGGACATCTTGTGTCTCTGCTAAATAGCTTTCATGGGTATACTGGTAACTTCACTATAGAGTTACAGTGGTGTGTTGTACTCTCTTCGCAATCGAGAGATTTTATCTCACAACGATCCAGCATTAATATTATCGGGAGATTCATGATACATCCATCCCGTTATCGGGGGATTAGTGATACATCCACCCCGACATAAATAATGAAGGCTGGAGAGATTTAATGTTTATCTCGCATCAATTCCTCCATTAGGGCGTAAGGATATTTTCACCCATCACCCCCACATATTCAAAAATATGCATTCCAGGTTATATCGCGGAGCAACCCGTTTCACCATCCAGAAAATTCTGACACTGATGGTTATATGGCCAGGGCACTACATGATAAGATTCCACTTGATTAATTATGTGCATTTCTGTATTCTTTTAGTATCAGTCAAGTTCTCAAACATTATTATGACAAATGCTACAAAGAAAAGTATAATTCATCTATCAAGTACTTTTCAAAACTTTATAGAGCATTGGGATCTTAATCCCTTGTCACATCATGGGCATTCTCCTCCCTTAACATCTCATCATCATGATTATGGAATATGGGTATTCAAACCCTCAGTAAATCAAAGAACACTTGTTACCACTTATCTGGTAACTAATACCTTCAGGTCATCTGACCAAGGTAACATGATACTTGCTACACAAGTATTTCACATGGTTGTCAAAGCCCATTAGTCTCTTGTTACCTCTTACTAGGCAACAATACATATAATGGCTTACAAGGCCCATAAAGCATTTAAATAATTAACACATCATAGCTCATACCTGGCTATTCTCATCATCTCATGATCACCTGTATGATCATTACATAATAATAGTTATATCAATTACCTATCAACACTTATGCAATGTAAGAGTAGCATCACAATTCCCTTATTTAGGGTTAGGATTTCTCTTACATATCATCACCCTCCATTTGGGTTTTCCATAAATAACCATTTTTGTTCTCAAGATCACATTATTAATGATCAAGCCCTAATTCATTGCTCCACACAGCTAGGATCTAACATTAATAACATAAGCATTTAATCATGCTTATTTATTCTCATCATTTATCATTGAATGAATTATCAACACAAGGTATAAGTTCCTCTCTCCATTTTACCAAAATATGATTACATCATACTTTATTGTTTTGGCTTAACTTTTTCGTAAGGCATATTAGCCTACACTTATCAAAGTGCATTACATTTCAATGTAACAATTGACATGACACATTTCATGTGTTACTCATCCAAGTATATTGGATTTAGAATACATCAAGGTGTATCAATCTTGAGGTGTTGGAAGTGATATCTATCATGTCTTGATGTATCACTTCCCTCATCACCTTTATCTTAACTTCATCAACTTATCTTGTATTAGGGTATCTCCCATCCTAATATTTTATGCACCAGTTCATCACATTTATCATGTAATGTGTTGTTCATAAGTCACTTATTTGAAATATACAACCATTATCAATGATATGGACTCATCTCGAATTAAGGAACTATTGATATAAAGATATCCATTATCAACCTCTTTAGGTATTTCACTTATCAATATATTAGTCACTATTCCATTATTAGGAAAAGGGTTTTCCATCTTTATAATTTAGGGTTCACATAACATCTCTCCATATATGAGTTTCACATAGCATTACCCGAAATTTGGGTTTCTCAACTCAACCCAAAGTTAGGGTTATAGTTTACCATCATATTGCCCAAGATTAGGATTTCATGCTCTATAACCCAAGATTAGGGCTTCTCATACCTTTACTCAGTATCAGGGTTAGGATTTCATATCAAGGTGTTACATATCATTATACATCATTACCTTAGGTTAGAGTTTCACATAACATCATTGCATTAGGGTTTCACTTAACATCACCCTTGATTAGGGTTTCACATGACATCACCCTTGATTAGGGTTTCACATGACTTCACCCTTAATTAGGGTTTCACATGACTTCACCCTTAATTAGGGTTTCATATGACTTCACCCTTGATTAAGGTTTCACATGACTTCACCCTTAATTAGGGTTTCACATGACATCACCCTTAATTAGGGTTTCACATAACATCACCCTTAATTAGGGTTTCACATATCATCACCCTCAATTAGGGTTTCACATGTCATCACTCTTGATTAGGGTTTCATATGTCTACACCCTTGATTAGGGTTTCATATGACATCACCCTCTATTAGGGTTAGGGCTCATCAGCCTTTTCAATTAAGGTTTCATGATCTCTTTATCAAAGATCATACCCTAATTACATATTTTATTCATGTTGAAAGTGTTGAGGCTTTACCATTACATGATTATCATTCATGTAGGAATTCCTCTCTCTCTCATCCTCTCTAGGATGTCAATTACTTTAAACTTGATTAGATTAGGTCAACTCATTTTGAATGAAGGGTTGACATAGTGTATTATGTCATTACTTCCATAAGCATCAAATGTTAACCATTCAAAAGGTACGAATAACTTAAGTACCTTGAAGGTGCAACCATTGCAATTACCTTTTATAGGCATCATCCTCTTGATTAGGGTTTCATATGACATCACCCTCTATTAGGGTTAGGGCTCATCAGCCTTTTCAATTAAGGTTTCATGATCTCTTTATCAAAGATCATACCCTAATTACATATTTTATTCATGTTGAAAGTGTTGAGGCTTTACCATTACATGATTATCATTCATGTAGGAATTCCTCTCTCTCTCATCCTCTCTAGGATGTCAATTACTTTAAACTTGATTAGATTAGGTCAACTCATTTTGAATGAAGGGTTGACATAGTGTATTATGTCATTACTTCCATAAGCATCAAATGTTAACCATTCAAAAGGTACGAATAACTTAAGTACCTTGAAGGTGCAACCATTGCAATTACCTTTTATAGGCATCATCAACAATCATGTAGTTGATTGTACTAATATGTCTTGAATCAATTAGACCTTCAAACGGTCTTGAAGTACCTTGACCTCCATTCGGTATTGAGTTGCTTGACCTCCATTCGTTCTTGAGGTGCTTGACCTCCATTCTGTCTTGAGGTGCTTGACCTCCATTCGGTCTTACCTTACTTCTTCAATCGGTTTTGAAACTGTTTGATAAATTTATTATTGAAACTGAATGAACCCTAAACGGCTTGTGAACAATTGCGCTTCAAATGGTCTGAGGACCATTTGGTCCCAAATAGTCTCAAGACCATTTAGACTCAAACGGTCTCAAGGCCGTTTGGTCCAAACCATCATGAAACTGATTGGACCAATTTGGTTTCCTTCAATCAAATGATTGGTTTTAGGGTTTGCTTTATTGAATCGATTATCAATTGAACTATTGAAAGTTATCCAATTATAGCCATTGGAACTTCAACCATCCATCACAGCCTTTGCACTCCAAATGGTCTTGAGACCGTTTGCCTCCAAATGGTCTTGAGACCGTTTGCCTCCAAATGGTCTTGAGACCGTTTGGACTCAACCAAGAAATTGATCCAATTCAAGTAGGAATCCTTCAATCAATCAATTAGGGTTTGCAATCCATTGATCATTATTCTAGAATTAATTATAATGAAATCAATTTGAGCCATTGGATCTTCATAAACCACATCACCAATTAACCACAAATGGTTTTGAAGTCCAATTTATCCATTCGGCCTTGAGATCCATTACCCATTCGGTTTTGGACTCAATTACCCATTCGATCTTGTAGTTTATTACCCATTCGGTCTTGTACTTAATTACCCATTCGATTTGGAATAGATTACCCATTCGGTCTTGGGTCCAACTACTGATTCGGTCTTGGGTTCAATTGACCATTCGGTCTTGGATTCAATTGCCCATTCGGTCTTGGGTTCAATTGCCCATTCGGTTTTGAAACCGAATCAACTCAATTGATCTTGAAACCGAATGAACTCAATCATTTTGGAAACTGATTGCCCCTTCCTTTGTTGAGGCGTGTTCTTAAGATGACATCATCATCTTCAAGCTTCAAACCTTCAAAAATAGTTACGATTCTTATGGTAATTTGAACAACTAATCAAAAGGAAATCAAGAGAGTAGAAAAGTTCAACACATAATGAACAAATTGCAAGAAAAAATGTCATTCAAGGGTTCAAGTTATATAACCCACCTTCAGAACTGAATCCAAGCTTCAAGCTCCATGTATCCAATGGTGAACGAATCTTTCACAACCTCCCAAGGCTCATCCTCAAGTCTTTGAGTGAAAAGGAATGGCTAGAGTTGAAGATTGAATGAAGAAAAGAAGAAACCAAGCATTGATTTTCGATTTCCACCATGAAATCAAGGTTGAAGATGATTAAGGATCTTACCTACAGGTTGGAGTTCGTCCTCTTGTTTCTCCTAAGATCCCTTGTGCATGGCCAAAACAAGGAGAGATAAAGGGATCGAAAAAACATTTCATTTGGGTTGGAAATGGGATGTATATAAGGAAATTCAAGGAGAGAGAAAGTTTTATAATAATCTTTTAATTTCCAAAATTGGTGCCACATACTCCCCTCCATTCATTGCATATGAAGCCATCTCCATCCCTTGCATAATCCTCTTCATTATTCAAGAATTAAAGGAAAACAAATTAAGCACCTTAACCATTATAATAATAATATCCAAAATTGAGTGGATATTACTTTTCCTTTAACTAATGTGAGTAGGATCTCCACTCACATTAGATATTTCATGGCCTTTGCAAGGAACAAGGACGTTCACACTTATACAAATTCAACCATCTCAATTTTGGTTGAAGGGAACTTCAATTAATATATTTATTTTTGCATTAAATTGAATTAGGGTTTCAATTATGCTTAAATCTTGATTATTTAAATATCAAGATTCTCTCTCCTCCAAAGTGATTCAAATGAGGATCACCTCTCATTTTATTTTCTCTAAATGATGCCATGAAACATGAGGGACCCTCTAGAGGTGATATATTGCATATTGAACCCTAGGTTTTGGGTAATTTGTACATTACACCAAAACCAGGTTTTAATGCACAAACATTGCTTAACAAGCTCTTTCTTGGTGCTTAGGCTATCTCAAGCCATACCTCTGCATCATTCTCATTCTTATGATGCTTCAACACTTGAGGAACATTTTATCATGTGACATTTGCAAGTTAACCCTTCAACTTGGGTAATTTGCACTTTAGTCAAAAACAAGCAAAGCATTGTTTCAACATTATTAAAAAAGGACTAAAATTGAAACATAAGTTCCGCTTGAGACTTAATTACTTTTCAAAGGATAAGAGCAAGCATATAAATGATTTACTTAAGAAAAAACTCTAGGGTTAAGCCTTAACCCAGGTCAGGGATGTTACACTTATCGTGTACTTCAACCTAAGCCAAGATGTAATGAAATTTATGCCCATGAAAAATAGTCACAAAGATATTGAAACAACGAAATCTAATGCATTCCGTATTGAACTCCTTTTCCAGCCAAGTATAAATTGGAATGGATACAAATAGGGAATTATTCTATATCAAGTTCCAAATCCTTCCAAGAATGTTAGAACACTAACACAACATTTAAAAGAAGAGATGCACCAACAACCCAGAGTTGATTGTATCAAAAAGTACCCAACCCCATCAATATAGAATACCCTTTACTTCAAGATTCTAATCGAAATCTGACGCAAATTATTAGAAGGAACTTCATGTCAATGACAAATCAAGATAGAGAATTTCAAGATGAATCCCAGAGCCATACACTGATCAGCAACCAAGCTGACAAAAGAAAGCAAGTTTAAAGAGTGGTGATCAGTCAAAACCAAGAAGAGAGGAGTTCTTATAAAAGACGGTAGAGACACTATCTCTTCACATGTGTTTGCACTACTACCTATGGCTGCAACAACAGTAGATGGTACACCCAAAGGAAATTATGGCAAAATATGGTAACAATGGCAGTGGACAGATATGCAAAACATCATGACCACACAATCTAATTCTTAAAAAGAGAGATAAAGACATAAATTTAAGAGAGGAGTTTAAGTAGCATACCATCTAGTTCTTATAAAGAAATAGAAAAACATAAATTTAAGAGAGAAGTTCAAGTGCCACACCATTCCATGGTCAGTGTTCTAAAATTAGGTTGAAATTGCTTCTCCGAAGTTGCAGTGCTGAGAAGGAACAAATAATAGGGAAATTCGATGTTTGAATCTTTCTATCAAAAAGAAATTTACTTGGTTATCTTTAAAACTCCACTAGATATTAGATGTTTGAATCTTTCTATCAAAAAGATTTTTACTTGGTTATCTTTAAAACTCCACTGAATATTACCAACAGATGTGTTATTCCTGATTGAGAATTTAAGAGGAACATATTCAATGATTTGATCATACATTTTAAAGTTAGACTATTGAAGTGTTGGAAAGATGTGAAATTTCCTATATTCTCCAATCTATTAGAAGAATTCTATATGAACAGTGGAGGAGGAAGTGCAAGATGATGCTGAAGAGTTCCTCTTAGATCCCTAGAAAAAGCGTAAGGGCTGGGTAGACAAATGTAAGACTATGTAACCAATTTTTCAATGTCTACAAACCAATCAATCCTTCTACTTGTTTCATCATTGTTTGAATTCTAAGCACATTATAGGCAAAAAATTGTTGAACGATTTATTTTGTAGTATTAATCATACAGTGGAAGAAGAAGGACATTTTAAAATAATTGAACCTTTCACATTAGACTGTAGTCTTCAATTTCACAATTCCATGATGATATCTCAACAAATTATGCCAATTTTAAGCTTAATTTCAAGTGATTAACTGCCGTCAATGATGTTTTGTGGAGTGAAAACTCATCAATATGGTAAAACAAAATACAAAAATTTAGAGTTGAATTTTCTAAAATACAATAAGTAAGTATAATATGTTTGCAAATGATCAAATGGCTACATGCTAGTTGTTGTGGTTAAAACCTTTGAATTTTCCTTCTTGTGGTGGAGCAATAGTACAACACATTTTAAGTAGTATGGATCCCAGACCTGAGATGGTAGAAAGAAGTGTTATATGGTTTGAACATAAATGGATAGTTGAAGTAACCATAGAGCAAAAGAACAACATCAATGTAGTCGTACAATAATTTGGGTAGTTTTAGAGGAGGCAATAGCATAATAGCATCAATAGCAGAAAGAGTGGGAGTAGGAGGATGGGAATATGATAGGGAAGCACATGAGGAAGAGGACAAGGGAAAAATAGGAGGCTGAATAGCATGAGGATGGGAAAGTGGAAGAGATTGCAAAAGAAACTAGAGTATGACTACATGTAAGAGGAGCAACAAAACATCAAAGATGAGGCGGAACCAACAAAATGAGAAAGGGGAAAAGGAGGTACAATAGAAGGAAGAGGAATAGGATAGTAGTGTTGGTGGAATAGAAGGAAAAGAAATAGGATAAAGAGAAGAGGAAAAAGACCATAAGTCTAATAATGCAGAAGACATAGGTAGGTGAAAGGCATGAAATTATGATGCGAGGTGGTTGAAGACATGACCAACATGTTCTTATCTTGACAAACTATAGGCTCTCTATGAAAGAGAGTTTAGGATATGCTGGACGAAGAGATTCCTTGTAGCATCAAACATGTGAATTATTATATATAATCAACCAACAACTACTACAGCATTAATAGAAATTTATGCTCTTTCTAAGACATTTCCACATTCCTAACATAGTTTATCGAACCCTTAGAAGATTGGCAAGTTTGTTGTATCCTACAGGCCATCCTTCAATCTGTGGATTGAGCAGACCACCACATGTAAACTTTGGCATGTTACTCTCATAGAAAGTTCATTTTTTCTCTTACTTCATGTTATGTACTTTTGTTTCTCGATGTGCATACTATTGTTTTGGTGGCATCAATAATGAAAAAGGTACCCAAGCTAAGCAAGTACATCAAAAATTCAACCTACAAAGATATATCTTATTCTATTTGTATAACTCAAGTGATGACTTTGTTAACATAGGTGCATGAAAGAATCCATTATTTATATTTGGACTAAGTTGATATCATTGTCTTCATTTTATACAAGCAAGAAGTCATGTGTTAGCACCTGTATAAACTATAAATAGAGAGAAATATCAATGTGATACTCAGTTACTTTGTCATGCAAAAAACATAGTTGATGGAATTCATTCATGGAATTTTCTTAGACTTACCACCCAAAATGGAAGAACTCCTATCCTTGAAAATAAAAGGAGAAAGACTCATCTAATATACAGACACCAAGTATTGTTCATCATCCTATTAGGTTTTTCCACATACAGGGCAACAATAACAAGTATGTTAATTCAATAAATAATTAAGTACATATACATTTTGTTGATGTAGAGTCATCGGGTTTTGAATAATCATAAGTAATTGTGAATAAAATTTAGATAGACTAAGCAATAAGTGCTAATTTCACCCAGGTTACAGGTGAAAATCCTAGAACAGACTACCAGGTAATGTTACTCGGGCGTAAAAATATATATTGAGCTCAGAAACACTCAAAATCTTTATATTCCCAGCTAGCCTGCCTTATGTAATAAACATAAAATATATCCAATTCTAGAGGCTTTTAAATGCTAACAAATAGTCTGAATTCATAATCAAGATGGAGCATCCTACAACAGTTATTTTGTTAAAAATACTCCTTTCTAAACACATTAGCATATGCACCATTGTTGTTGGCATTCCTATCCATGTTTATGCTAAAGGATACCCCATGTCGGTCATTTCGGACATCACGAAATACCATTGACACAAGTATAAGATATCAAACTTGAATATCAATATTATCACACCTTTGAACAACACCTATCAGAAACTATAGTGGTGAATCATGTGTGTACCAGAAATCCATTCTTCATGCCTAACCCACCCATCTACCCATCCTACTAATACAGTCTTACAACCCAATCATCTTCTAAAGATTTTTCATAGGAATATCCTTAGTCCTCATAGGTGGTATTCATTGGTTTCCCTATAATCCATCTATTTCTCTTGTTGACTCCTGGAGGTGGAAGGCACCATTCATTGTAGTATATTGTTCTATACAAAATATGAATGATTTTCAAGGTCCCTGGAACATGAACACTCTCAAAGGTGGTGTTACAGATGATGTCTTGTTGTTTACTATTGCACATATGAAAAACCTCAGGGCTATATCCTAAAATGCTTCAGTGGTCTAATTGAAGCTAAAAGTGAATGATATTAAATCCAAATTTTAATTATCTTCCTCTTGCTAGGGAAAAAGAATACAGCTATGAGGTACCATCAACCTAGATAGCAGAATGTACCCTACTAAGTATTTGGTTTTACACTGGCTAGGGAAAATGAAAGATAAAGGCATTATAAAAAAAGTATGAAACTACAACTACAAAGTAGATTGGCTTTTATTATTCCATTGTTAGGATAAATTGCATTGTGTGATTTTCATATTAAGGTGATATTACAGTTGCAGCCACTTTTTCAAACATCAATCTAAGATGTTTAGAATATTTGTGCCTGTATATTGTGAAAAAGAACCCTACAACTCATGTATTTGAACTCAAAACTCGTTGAAAAGAAAGAAAATATACCTTGCAATTACAAGATAAAGCCTTGACAATCATGTATATGAAATTGAAACCCGTTAAGGCAATATTATATAAAAGTGTTGAAAGAAGAAGTTATTAAAAATTATGTCCTTCTCAACCAGCTAGTAAGATTCAGATTAAACCAACTAAATCAATATATGCACCTTCTCAACAACTCAAAGGTAAGTTACTCTTGGTAGAAAGATATTATAATACATTATACAACCCGTTTAGTGGCAAGTGATGAAATGGGTTCACCATTACCAGCATGATATTCCTTAGAATAAAAAGAATGTGATGCTTCTTTTGAGGTTAACATCAGGCCACTTTTCCAAAGATTATGAAAGAAAATGCAACACTAGTTGTTCTTGGCACTTGAACGAATATAATAGTGAGTAGCTAGACACTATTGAGAAATTATGTCAAAATTGGGAGGTCAATATGAACCTTTTAGGAAACTGAAACCCAATCAAGACTGGTGATGCATCCACTCACCGCATGTGTACAAACCCCCACACCCCCTAGACGGAGAGAAGTGCTAGCTATCTCTCTTCTAGAAATGTACTAGTGCATAGATAAGCGATAGTTGAAATATTCTTACATGGATCACAGTTGAATTGAACTTCTAGATTTTACTTGGAATGAACATCACAGAAATAACCAATGTCACAGGGGTCATGAGTATATCAGCATGCAGTGAATTGGAGGCCCTCTTATTCAAAGTCAAGAAGGTATGAACCATAGGATGAGTTGTGAAAACATGCAGCATTGAAGTAGTCTAGCTATATAGGACAACTTACCTTCTAATTAAGAGACACAAAATTAGGGAATGCCAACCCCTATACTTGAGAGGCTTCTCTTCAACCTATATCTCTCTCTTTTTTCTCATGGCTTCGTCCTTCCTCCTCTACAATGTCCAAGAGGTGAGGTGTAGCATAGGGGAGGATATTGGGGTGTGGGGGGAGGATAATATGGCAAGAGGGATAGAGAGTTGTCAGACAAGTGAAAGGGGGAGAGAAGAGAGTGGGATGAGAGAGAACAATGGGTGGGGATGTAGGTTGGATAGAGAATGTCGGGGAGAGAATTTTGGGTGGAGGTGGAGAGCCCTTGACTGGAGACTAGTTCTGGTGTAATAGGGATCTATTGGTAATTGGGAGAGGAGGGAATGTTGTGCCCAAAAGGGAAAGGGATAAGCGCACATAAATGTTGAAAATTTGGGCATGTTGTTATTTTTTGGGGGGAGGGGAGAGGGGTTGGAAGAAATTTTTTAGTTATTTGAGATATTTAGTCGTGTTTGTAGTGATAAGAGTTAACTACAATTATTTAAGTTACACTTCTTCAATATGTAAAGGAAATTACTTTTTAGTTACAAATAAACCATATGTAGATAAAATAATTGTAGCTAAATCATCTTTTCTGTAGATCCTTGTATAATCATAGACAATCAATGGAAGCACATAATGATATAAATTTTAATTTCACCTTACTTATGAGTGATAAATCAATAAAAGATAATTAAATATGCTAATAATCAACCTTGAAAAACCCTATTGATAGATTGAATAACTAAAAAACATGTTGAACATTGTTTAATGTTCTTACTCAGACCTTTCTTGTGATCTAGATGGTCAAGGATGTGTTAGGGACCTCTAAAATTAGGTATATGGTCTTTAATAATTTTATGAATAGGGTTTTCATGTTTGAATCTGTGATATGTGTGTATGCCTTCATACTTGCAAATAGTATTGTTGTATAGTACTCGATGATTTTAGTATTGATGGTTTTCACTTAAGTACATACTGTAGACCTTCATTATACAAACTTTAAAATAGGGTTTTCTTAATGACTTTGGTCATTTGAGGTTTCTCATTTAGAAATAGGGTTCGCTACTTCAAGCCTTAAGAACCCTTACAGACCCCTTCGACGGGAAGTTTCTCAAATGCCTTATGTTGATGTTTTTCTCAGTATAAAAGAGTAAAATGAATGAAATAGTTGATTTACTTTATCAAAGTAACTATTTTTTTTTGTCGATCGAAAACTCGTGTTCCTTTTTTGTATTTTTTCCATAGTTTTTGTACAGACTTATCCATCTTCAAAACTGAAGATAGAAAAGAAAGAAAGACAAGATTCCAAACAAAGAAATACAGAAACCACCAGTTTCTTTAAACGCTAAACCACCTTCAAAAGACATCCAAGCCAGTCAACACCAGTCATCCTTCAGAGCAGCATAATCATGAGAACCTCCAGTAGCATAACAACACCGAACAGAACCAATTCTCGACCCAAAAACTCAACCATCACAGCTGTGAAAGCCATCTATGAGAGGGGAGCAAGAGACCTTCAACCATCACAAGACAAAACCAAAACCAGATCCATAGGAACTCTACCAACATAGCTTTATATCCCACTATGAGAGGGGAGCAGGAGACCCCACTACAACCTTTTCATTTCATAAGAAAGAAGACTTAACCCATAACAGGGCCCAAGAAAACCCGAACATCACCGCAACAGCAGTGGGAGGGGGACAATATCTCCCAGCAGCAACACCAGCAGAAAAAACCAAACACAACCCGTCAGCCTTCATATCTACTACTCAAAGCATAACAACTGAACCACTGAACTACCACCTTCAAAAAATCACCATTAAAAAGAAAACAAAATGCCACACCAACACCTCTGTACCAAAATCAAAGTAACTATTTTTATTTCTCTTATATCTTTATTTGTATAAAATTTTACATGTGGCGACTGTAACACCCCAATTTTTCATATCCCATGAGCGGAAGAAAAAAAATTCAATTGGGGAGTGTTACTAACGTGATATGCATTACAATAATGACAGATAAAAACCAATACATACTAGTATAAAAATACATTCTCATTAATTCTTAGAACAAAAACTTTATTACAAAAGAAACTAAATACTATGATACTACCTTATATGAATCCCATGAAAAATCTGGGACCGTATAGATGGAGCCCCACCAAGAAAACCTCCTAAAGTGGTAGTTGAATCCCCTTGACATGACTATCTCTTGGAGTTTCATACCTGCGGACATCTCATCCCCATCCATGCATAAAAGAGAAACCTAGGTTAGAGTAAGTGGCATTGAATTTCTAATAAGATAAACATGAATGTTATATAACTAAATCGGCGTATCTATGCCCTGAATTAGTATCGAAGTACCCTGAATTGGAACTACATGCCTCTAAATGACAGCGAGGTGTCTCTAAATTGGTGTAACTATGCCCTGCTTGGTACCAAAGTACCTCTGAATTGGACTAAACACTCCTCTGAATTGACAACAGATACCTCTAAATCGCCCCCGAACTAACTGAATGAGGACTTATCATATAATGTCTTATGTGAAATTTTTGACTTATTATCTTAAATTTGAACTTACTTATTTTAGAATCTGAACTTATCATATACTGAACTGAATAATGGTAACTAAGTTCTAAACATATACTGAATTCTGAATCTGAATCTAGTTTAAATATCTCAAAAAAATTGTCTTACTTAACTGATGCATTAAAATTAATCAATTACATACTAAAATCTTATTAAATTGAATTCCTCTCTACTCTTAAATCTTGACTGGAATCTGAATCTAAACTTTGAATCTTAATTTGAATATGTATCTTGATTACTAAAAAAATTTGAGATTAGATCTGAGACTCTTCTTAGGTATGTGGATCTAATATGTCACTACTCACAATGAGTATTCTAAATATTAAATCTGAAATTTAGGTTCTTGTTGTCTGAATAAGTCTTCATCTAAAACTCGCATTTAATGGATCACTTAGTTAAATTATGATACTGAATATACGACTTATGTATCTAAAGACTTGATAAATAAACATAACAGAACAATAAATGATAAGCATTTGAAAGTAGCTAAAATCTATAATTTGATGTTCTAACAAAATGATTTCATTTCAACAATGTCTAAATAATAAAAGAATTATTGGATATCAGATGCACATTAATAACTAAATGTATGAAAGTAACTCAATCTCTAAGTTACTTTGAATATGGGTAGGATGAATCATAATAATAATTCAATGGCATGGCCCACACCTTCGAAAATGATGATAATCTTGAAGGTAGTCCTGGTTCCTTGTTGCATAACCCAATCACCTGGGCATCGTCACACTTTTATAAGTTCATGTGTATTGCCCTTCTTCACTGCAAAATCTCAAACCCTCATCACTCTACCCTCCTATACTAAATTAGGATTATTATTTAAAGTGATGTAACTGTGGTATAAAACCATTATAAAACCTTGGTGTCAAAAGTATATCAACACCCACATTATATAGTTTCTATAATACCTCAATACTCATATAAGCTATAATAATGATATAATTTACTAATATGTGAACATATTTATCCATGCTTAATAAAAAGAAACTTTTACTATAACTATATATATCTAGTTACTATGATTTGGTTGAAGTTAGAGATAAATATCCCAAAACTATTCTGCATAATGATTGAATACGTATGTAATATAAAATCTCATGAAACACCTAGCATAATATCCTCTTAGATCTAAAATTAAATAGTATTTCTAAAAGGCATACAACTTCAGTAAAACGTAGAAAATAGTAAGTATACAATGTATCATGGTCCATGGAAAAATATCATGTCATTTTATAGTTAAATCATACATGAAATACCCAAAGTACCCTTATGACGATATACTCCAAAAACATAGATAAAATTTTGTATCAGAAAGATCCGAATTTAGAATATTGTGTAAAACATCCAAATACCCCTCATATCAAACACTCATGAATTTTCAACATTGTTTGTTATTATTCATGCCCAAAATACTAAAATTATATAGTTTTTGGTAAGTAATATATATGCACGTATACATTGAAATCATCTATTAAAAGTATTTTTATATTATTCTACATAAAAAATCCTTCAAACGGATACCTTATATGTCTTAGTTGGATCTTTAAATTATAAGATATGAATTTTGAAACTTTACCTATCTTTGACCAATCCTGAACGTCGGGATGTGATGGGGGTGTTGCTTAGCACCCTTGGTCCCAGCAAAAGGAATCATGCACTCAAGGATCCACTCTAGGGTCTGTTTCTATGTGATCTGGTAAACTGGAACTTTCTTCTCTCTTGTTTGCATTTGTTGAGAGTACTCTAGTCCGCGTGCGGTTGTGCCCACCGCGCCCAGAACTGGTGCTCACCTTGGAAAGCATCCATTCCCTTCCCTAGAGAGACAAGGTAGGTCAATCCAAATAGTGTTCATGAGTACCCTGATCTGGAAGCTGCACTCTAGGAGCCATTGCGACCCCCGACGGCTCTGTTCTGGGCAGATTGGCATTATGTTGCTCTAACGAGCTGGAGCCCGCGTCCTAGGCTGCACAACCATGACGCAAGTGCTCCTATATCTCCAGCCTAAAGTATGTGACATAGATGATATTGATTTGTGCTCTGATGTTCAAAATCAAATGCCCCCAAGTTATCCCTCTCTTGGTCGCCGCCACCCTCTTCCCTTATTATGTTCTTCTTTATCCTGAAACGAGATGCAACGTACATGTTTTGCCTATTGTGTAAAATCCTATCATTCATTTTCATACTTTTGTAAAATCTCTTTCAATATGTAATTGTAATTCATGTAATGAGTTCATGGTATATTAATTTACATGTTGATTGTTGAGAATTTTTTTGGTTGTATGTGCATATATGCGCAAATTGCTTCTGCAACTTACTCTGCTATGATTCTCTAAGTTTTTGGATTTTGTCTTCTCATCCCCATGGATTATGTGGAAGGTTGGGGATGTTACAACTAACTAGTTTTTATTTTATGCATGTGCTACATGATTTATGTTCCCTTTATATGCATATTAGAATTTACGTGCATTCATAATGTAATTGTGATCCATGCACTATTCAAATACAAGTCCATCTTAACATATCATGGTGTGCCCATAAGTTTGAATCCAAATGCATCTATATAAATCATTTCCTATACAACATTTTCATCCTAGCACACTAGCATATAATTCATGGTGCACACATGAGTTCATGAAGGAGTGAAGTGTGGGATTGAGAAGAGGAAATGTTATTTTTTTGTGGCAATTAAGATCACCCAAGTGGCATGCCAATGGTCAAGTGATACCTCTCAGAGTCTTCTCAACTCACCTCCCATCTTCCTCCTCCTTTAGTAATGGTTTCACCATCGAGTTTAGTAGGTGGAGAGGGGCCAGGGAGATCTTTTAGCCTTAATGCCCAGTGGATGGTGGCGGTGAGAAGGCAAAAAAAAGCTCTTATGGTTTCTGTTTCCTTATATAATGGGAGAGATCCCCTCTGTTGACTCTTCACGTTGGATGAGTCCCTATTCATGAAGAACAAGGATTTGACTGACTAATTTTTTTATATTCTTTATGATCCGTTTCATCTGCCCCTTATTCATTTATATAGTCCTTATTTCTTTAAAATTAGATTCGCTCTTTCCTAATTATTTTGGAACATGGGGTTCTGTGTCAAGTCTAGGAATCTGATTAGAGGCAGTTCCCTTTATTCTCATGCCTTGTCTTCATGTGCTTGAATGACATCTTCTAATTATTTATCAATGGGAGAGGTACGAATACAAACTTCCAAAAAGGTAAAGGAAAAGGGCTTCCTCGACCATGGATCTTCCCCTTAAGCGATTTCTTAGATATGTAGTCATTTCAAGACCCTTAAGATAATAAAATTATTTCTTCCGCATAGTCCATCACCTAGGTATCTTGATAAATCTTAATTTGTCACAAGTCAAATAAAAACATTAAACAGCCTCATGATATATATAATATATATTGAAACTTGAGTTGGTCAATTTATATATTTTTCCTCAAGGTCTACTAAACCTTGTAATGAGCTCAAATTCGAATGAAATCTATTACACATGGGTTATATATCTCTCTTAGCCTATTAAGGTTTTCATCAATACTATTATTATCCGCTTATCTTAGTTTTTAAGATTGAGATGCTACAGCGACCTGCCATACGAAAATGAGATTACTCAAAATAAAATAAAAAATTGATCAAACACTGATTAACCAAATTATCATAAAGATACAAAATAAAAAACCAAATATAATGTCAAAATATTTCAAAAGAAACATTTTAGAAAAAGGTACAACTTCACATAAATTCATATTAGGTATCTTTACATGAGTTCAATGGCTTCAGCAATACATATGTACAAAAGACGTTTCTGATACTTACAATATTTACCTTATTCATGATATATAATCAAAATTTTGAGTTGATATGCATCATATAAAAATACCCCTACCAGATGTGAGTGTATAGAGATGACTCTAGGACTGTACACAATCACACCAACCTCTCTAGCTCAATAATCTCCAAATTGAGCTCCTCACCACAGTGGTTCTGACCACTCTATGAATCACCTAAAAAGATGTGGAAACCCAAGAGGTGAGACCCACATCCCAACAATATGATATAACTTTTAATAACATTTATTTCTTACGAATAGGTTATAAACTTAAATTTGGTAAAACATATGATATAACATATTAGGAAACTAAGGATTTCATAAAAATGACCAAGCATGAATAAAGTTATAGGTATAGGTAACCACACATGAGATGGTATGAATCACATATAATGCTAGAAAGAAAGGCAAGGAAAAGGATATCATACAATGTGATTAGCCAAAGAGACTCTAACAAGTATACTACACGACTGAACTACTTATTGTATTAGGCCATAGTTAGTTTGAGTGTATCTTGCAAACTACAAGTTGACCACTATGAAGTCACAGTCAACCCCGTATAAGATCTTAGGATAATTAGAATCCTAAGAATATCTTCCTCTCAATCAATACTTGTAACATCCATAGTGGCACATCAACCCAACTACTAAAAATAGCCTAGTCTATCTTGGGTACATAGGACACGACAGCAGAATGTTGGGTATAAACCCTAAAATCTAAGTTGCAGGCATAACTACTCTAAATCACGTTAAATCATAGACACTACCTCAACCACTGTCTAAAACCTTAGAATTAGGATGACATAGTTATATCCTCCCAGCACAGGCATATACTCACTGTATGATTCTGAGCTCCTTTTTTATTTGTTTATTTTACTATCCAGTAAGTTCTGATATTGGGATAGTTATACAATCACAGGTAACTACATACATCGTTACACTTGATTCATTAATCCAATTAAGTATATTTGACTATGTCAATCAAGTTACATACAAGCTCCTACATGATTCTTGTAAATTTAATTATAGATTGCAACTTTCAGACATATAAAACATATAAATTATTTTTATTTTACTCTATCATGACATATTTATTCATTCTTGACCATAAAGAGGGTCATATCTCAAACTAGGGTAGACAAAAGCCCAGTTTGTCCTTAAGACTAAAACAATAATAACTTCTCATAGACATTTTCTTAGTATTCAAAATTTTTTAGAGGCCTTAATGAATCATAAATAAGGTATCTCCCAAAATTTCACTTAAAAAATCCTAAGAGTGTAAAATTTATGATATTTCTATGAGTTTGACAATTGTATGCTCAAGATATATCATGGATGAACAATCTTGATATATAGTACCTTGTCCATTTATCATTACAACACCATAACAGTAATATGTATCTTCAAATTTATATAAGTGACCTTAATCAACAAATAATAATATAGGGGTTGGATTTTCTTTTATTGGGTACTAAAATACCATAAAATAATATTTTTAGGAGTCATCACGCTTGTAATTGAAAATTTCAGACTTTGTAAACTCAAAGAAAATCCATTGTACGGAAGAAAAGATCTTAAGAAACTAAGACAGGCTTAAGGATTTGTATTGTCATCATTCTCATGCATATTAGTGCATAAAAGACCGTCTTTTGGCATATTGAGGATTTTCTAGAACAAGATTAAGGTCGTGCACGTATCAAGTAGGCAACAAATACATTAAGAAGTTATATCTCTCATCTTACGTGTGATAAAAACAAAATCCAAGGGCAAGAACTATGAAAACAGTGGCAAAGATCTATTCGTTATTCTTCAGAAACACTAAGGAAGTTCCTAATACTCAAGATCTCGGTATATCTAGAGCAAGGAGAGAAGAAAAAAGAGTTCCTTAGTCATGTACAAGTTTTCAACTTGTAGCACTGTAGATCTTGGCCATGGTAGAATAGTGGTTGGAGCAACACCAAGAAAATGAATTAGAAGCAAAGACCTTACGTGTATGGAGAAAGAAACAAGATCAGAGACTTAGATCTGAAGCATACATTCTCCAACTCACACTTTGTCGATCTCCAAAGAATGTCGTCGGTCTCCCAAACAGAGCAAGAATTTCGATCTTCAAAGAATGTCGTCGGTCTCCCAACAGAGCAAGAATTTCATCAAAAGATTAATAGAATAGAATGGAGAGGGGTACTTATAGGTATGGTGGTAGTTGAATGGTCTAAGCCCCGTTGGAGGTGTGAAAGCTGAACGGTCGTCGGTCTGCCTTTTGTCTGAGGAGAGGCTTCGTCTGGCTATCTTTCCAGAATTTCTGTCAACTTTTTGCATGTAGTCTCATCATGCTGGAAACTTATTTTCCAGTTAGCAAATAGACGGCTCAAAATATCCCCACCGGCGCCTATTCTCCGTCGACCCTGCTGGAAAACTTAAATGCCAGCCATGCAACATAAAGTGGCACATGAGATGGCCGCTAAAGCAAGCAGTAGTAGTAGTTGCTTTTTTTATACGCAAAATTTTTCTTTGAACTTTTGTAATGTCGCTGCTGCCGACTTGATATTAAATTGATCGAAAGGGGTTTTCAAAAATACAACATTGACTTATGGGGATAAAAGAAAATCAATCATGTCCATCCGTCTAAAAGAGAAGGCACGCGGTCCGTCAGTCACCAACTAGGTCCGACGAAGACAAGGGGCCTCATCAACCCGAAAACTGTCTGTCGGTCATCAAGTCATTCTCCGTTGCTGGGAACCGTCGACACTCCTAAGTTCTTATTACTTGGTATTGCTATTACCTATGGGGCCCATTAAGCAATAATTTAGTCGACCTTTAGTTCATTTAAAAGGAAAATACAATCACCGTTTTCAAGCTAACAACCCCGTCGGTCAAGAGGAAGTTTGACCAAGCCAAGACCCGATGGAGGTTCTGCTATATGAAACTAAATTCTCGGTGACCAATCTTTTAAATCAAATGAGTTCTGATGAAAAAGGCAGATTTTATCACTTAAGAGGTCAATTACATCATTGATAACAAAAACATATGGTATTTACTACCGACTAAATTAATATTTATAGGGGAAAAGTATTATGTGTAATAAAGTTCAAAAGCATTCAAAGGAGATGAAATTTTACAAGATTCTTAAAAACACAATTTAACGAAATAAGTATGTACTAAAATTATTTTTAGACCCACAAATGGGAAAATTGCATAAAAGCTAACAAATTACTTAAAATTATATAAGTTGTGCAAACAAAATTTGAATTGGCTAAATTTTAAACACATCTTTGTCAACATGTATTAAATTATAATCTAAAATTTAATTGTGGAATTAACATCCAATAAATCTAGATAATTATGTTTAGGCATTAACTAGGTTAGGAGTCTTATAGCTATAAATCCCTAACGAGGATTTTTTCCCTGAAATCCTAAGCAAAAAAAAAAGGATAGTACATACGCATCTCAAACTCTAACTCCCACGTCGGCTTCCTCTACCCAACAATGATGCCACAACACCTTCACTAAAGCTATATCATTCTCCCTCAGCTTCTGCACACACTTATCTAAGATCAAAGTTGGCCCTTTTACATAAGAAATGTCCTTACCCAACTCCATCTCTACTATTATATCGTCTGCTTTGTATCTGGATGACAATTTCTCAAAACTAAAACTTATAAGACATTATGCTAATTGTGCAACTCTAACGGTAACTCCAACTTGTATGCCACCCTTCCAATTCAAGTTGTGATAGGATAAGGTCACATAAACCTAGGAGTCAGCTTATCCTTCTTCTTAATCCTCAAAACACCCTACCAAGGGGAAACTTTGTGAAACACAAGGTCTCCACTTGAAACTCCAACGGTCTATGGTGATTGTCTACATATGCCTTCTTCCTATCATGTTTTGCTTTTAATTATTCTTATATCACCTTTATCTTCTCTATAGTCTATTGAATTAACTCGGGACCCAACTATTAATACTCACCTACCTCATACAAATAAAGAGGCCACCTACAATGCCTTCCGAATAAAACCTCATACGGTTCCACGTCTATACTCTTTTGATAATTGTTTTTATAGGTAAACTCAATCAGACTCATGTGAGCATTCCAACTTCCAAGAAACTAAAACACTCATGCCCTTAGTAGATCCACCAACATCTATATGGTTCTTTCTGATTGATCATCTATTTGTGGGTGAAAGGTTGTGCTAAACCTCAACTATGTCCCAAGAGTTGTATGTAGGAGCACCCAAAATTTGCTCATGAACTGAGGACCTATGTTTGATACTATTATAACTGGTATGTCATGCAAACAAACTATTTCATCCACATAAATTTGTGCCAACTTCTCTATGGTGTAGGTGGTCTTGACCGACAAAAAGTAACTTGACTTTGTCAACTGATCAACAATCACACAAATGAAATTGTGACCCTTAGATGTCTTAGGAAGACCAACCAAGAAGTCCATGGTTATGTGATTCCACTTCCACTATGAATTCACAAAGGTGACAACATCTCTACAAGCTTCTGATTTTGTACTTTAACCTATTGACTAACTAGACACTTTGCCACAAACTCAACCACATCAGGTTTTAAACCCAACCACTAGTACATGTCCTTGAGATTATGATATATTTTTATACTTCCAGGATGTATCACGTACATTGAGGAATGAGCCTCCTCAAATACCATCTCCCTTAGACCTTTAACATTAGGAACCACCATCGATTGTGAAGACGTATTGTCTCATCATTTGTCTTGTGAAATCCATCATGCTTTCAGCTACTAAACTCTAATCTCATGTTTTGTATTATAGTATCATCCTACTATGCATCTCTAATGTGTTGTACTAATGTTGACTTCACTTGTAGATGTGTGAACAAACCTTCTAGAAAGGAGACCTCTGATTGTACATTCATCTATTGAAGCAAAACCAACATGTCCTGCTTATGACATGACATGGAGTACAACAACACTTTATTTATAGATGATGAGAGAGACCAAGATGACGTTCTGCTTAACTTATCGGCCACTACATTCGGTATTCCTAGATGATAGTCTATTGTATAATTGTATTCCTTGATTTGTTCCATCATTCTCCTCTGCCTCATGTTCAACTCCTACTTCAAAAATATGTACTGAAGATTCTTGTAGTCCATGAAGATTTGACACTTCTCTCCATACAGGTAGTGCCTCCAAATCTTCAAGGCAAGAACCATGAATGCTAACTCTAGGTCATGACTTGGGTAGTTCTCCTCTTATTCCTTAAGTTGTCAAAAAGCAAATGAAATCACATTCTTGTCCTACATCATCACATATCCCAACCCATCCTTCAAAGCATCAAAAAAAATGATGTAGCCTTTCCCACACTCTAACAACACCAATATTGGAGTACTTGTCAACTTCTCCTTCAACAAATGTAAATATCTTTGACACTTTTCATCTCATTACAAAAGGAACACCCTTCCTAGTCGGCTTGGTCAATGATAAAGGTATAGTACTAAATTTCTTCATGAACCTACTATAGTTACCAACTAAGACTCAAAAACTTCAAACCTCAATCTATGTCTTGGGTTGTTCATGTAGGGAAATATGTTTACAGAACAATCAACAAAAATAAAAATTAAACCGTCATATTCCCCTTTGACAGACGATCACATCAATAACTATGTAATAAGAAGGATAATTTTTGAGATTATACCTGGTCTTGGAAGAATCCCAATGATGATTCCCTTACATTAGTGTGAGCCTTTCTTCAAGTGACACTCGAACAATGTTTCTAGCATCTCTTGGTTGAAAACCACAGACATCATCTTAACCTTGTCCTGCTAACTATAGGCAAAACCTCCTGGCCTATATAGTAGTCCGCACGGATCACTGGGAACTCATTTCATTCTAGAAGAATAGATAAGGAATTATCCTATCTAGTTGGTGTACTAGCACCAACTTGCTCTCCCATAATTATTCTCCCTTGCTATCCCTCCCTTTATCAGGTAGGACTCTCTTGGTTTCTCTCAGTTACCATAATCAAAGAAGACAATAATTGTCAGAGCTAATTGATGTGTCTGAGAAGGCCCCAGTACCCCTCTATTTATAGGAGGATTAGGGTCAGGGTTCCCAGTCTATGTGAAGTTCAAAGGGGATGGGATTTCATGAATTTTTGCATCCTATAAGTAGTGAAATATTCTGCTCATAGGTGAATTGATCAGTTGGGATGTGAGTCGATCGGTTCAACCATTGAACCGGTCGTTTCATTATATTTCCCAATCGCAATTGTATTGACAATTGTATCTGATTTAGTGTACAACATGACATCAACACTAATCCTTGAATCAATCAGATTTATCCACCAAACGGTCAGTTCGTAACCTGAACTGGTCAGTTCACAGACCTGAGTCGATCAGTTCACATCATCAATCGGTCAGTTCATTGGCCAGATTGCCAATATTGGTTCAGTTGACCTGAGACACTAAAACAATCTGTTCAACACTTGAACTGGTCGGTTCATAGTTCAGTCAGTCAACATTCAACCAAAATTTTTAATTGAATACCTAACTCTTTAGTAATTAAGTTTAAACTATATCCTATATGCGTCACCCTATAGGTTTAAAGTTATGTTGGCAATGAATGTCCATAATTAATTTATGATATCACAAACAATGAGCGGGATCTAGAAACACATCATTTTTACCCAAGTAATTTGGAAAGTTGGAGAACAACTTTAACATACAATATGTGTTTGGTTTATAGTGATTGTCTAATTCCTATATCACTGATATCCAGATTGAACTCAAGGAATGGAGTCATCATCCTTTCAATGTTCAATCCATATTTCTTGAACTAGAGAAGACTATCTGAGATATATGTGACCTCAATATCATATATTGATTCACATGTGCATGTGCATGCTTATTCTCAGTCTTGCTTATCAAGTAGCCTAGATATCAAACTCATGTAGGAGGGACAAATCCCATCTGCATCACTCACAATCATCCTCATGTGTCATAGTGCACCCGAGCACCACCTTTATGGTGGCCCTTATTCAGGGTCACGATAGATGATATCAAAGTAAATCGAACAACATGGGGTGACTGTAGTGACTTCAGGTCTAAGAACCACAATCATAACCATCACTATAAGAGATGACTCTGACTACCAATTATAGTTTCCATGTATCACTCTCAGCGTGGGTTTGTTTGATACATTATTCTCTAACAAGTATCAATGTGTTTGGTTCCATATCACATATCATGACTAATGAGATTATGTCATCAACCAACACACACTCTAGTCTTATGTGTCATTGTTGTCTATCAGCCTTCCACAATAACGTCTGACTAGAGAGATAATAAGAATGTACATACTCTTTACATTTGTATGTTTTGATTGTTCATGTCATCAACCCGAAGACATACGTCATTGAGTAATGTCATTCTTTATACATTCATTATGTTTTATCATTATCTCATAACGGATTGAAACATAATAGATCTATAGATTGCCATTACTATTAATCACATCATTTACAATATATGACATCACAATCATATAATTCTCTCTCTGGGCATACTTACCAGTAGACTCCCACTTGCATTTAGATCCAATCACCCTCAAATCTTATTCTTAGTGATCATGAACTTGTCCATCATGTTTCTGCTGTGGAAGTGCTAATTTAGCATGTCAGTAACATTTTCTATAATCGGTGTATTATATGTTTCACATCTACTCATTGTATGATCTCTCATATAAGATGGAATTGTCATTGTATGCTATCTAATATTCCTTGCCTAATCAGTAGCTCCATTGTTGTCATTGTATATCTATAGTGTCATCAATGGTTGAAACATCCCTCAAGTTCATCTATATGAACTTTTAGATATATATAGTATCCTTTGTTGTGTTCATAACACCAGGGTACTTGGCTTCTATTGTAGAATTTAAACAATGGTCTTTATTTAGAAACTCTTCCAACTTACAACTCTTGTTTTAAAATCAAACACAGATTTTAGATTGTGATTAGTAATTGTCTTTGTCATTTTGGAAGCTTGCATAGGTGTAACCCTTTACACCCAACTCTTCCTTATTACCATAATTTAGAAACCAATCCTCTTATTTATTCTCAAGCATTTAAGGATGTTCTCTTTGGTATTCCAATGACCTTCCTTCAAATCTGATTAGTATCACCTTGTCATGTATAATACATACAAGATAAGGGGATGAGTACATTATATTGCATACATGATAGATCCAATTGTTGATGCATATTGTATCTTACTCATGTTTTTCCATTCTTTATAAGAATTGGAATTTCATGTTCTGGAGAGAATAAACCCATGTATCATGGTCATATTCTCTCTCATGGAATCCTTCATGTTGAACCCTTTTAACATCTTGCCAATATATGTGCTCATACTTAAGTCAAGAAACTTTCCAAAACTATTTGTATATATCTCAATTCCTATGACATAGGATGATTGACCTAAATCCTTCTTAAAGAAGGTGTTTTCCGTGCTAGGTTTTAATACTTATAATATTGGGATGTTATTCCCCATCAATAAGTGGAATATAAACATGCTCTCACTAAATCTTTTGTAATCACATATTTCTTTTTTTTACTAAAGTCAAACTCTTTGACTATCTTGTCAAATCAAATGTTCTAGTTTTGAGATGCTTGCTTCAATTGCATTGATTGGCCATTGTGTCTTACAAACTTTATTACATTATGGAGTTATAAAACTGTAATGACCCATTTTCAAATTAGTCATCTAATTAGGGTTTACTTGGATGATTGTATGCTTAACTAAGTTTTTTTTGGTCGGCATGCTTAACTAAGTTGATTATTGTTTTAAGCTCGATTAGTGATGGTACTTAATTTTTTATATTTTAAATATAATGAGAAGGTTTAATCATACTTTGATTCACATAATAAGGGTTAAGGTTTGGAAACTCAAGTATTTGAATTGACTTACAAGAATTTGTTCTTGTATTGTGATTGTTTGATAGAATACTTGTATTATGAGAATGGACTATTTTGAAGGAATTCAAATGATAATCAACATGTGTTGACTAGTAACCCCATATGAAGAATGTGAAATAAAAGAAGAAGAGAACTAAGTCTGTTATGCATGTATATGCATGAAATTTATTTACATCTATTGAGATTAAATGGAACAAGCATATGTTATATGATAAATCTATTCTAAGTATGAGGAATGATACATGATGTCTATATGATTTTACTATTGCTAGTTCTAATTCCTCTACTAATATTTGTTAAGAACTGTTGTATACAATAAACTGATGAGGAATATGTTGAAATGGAATTTAATATGCACTCCTTACATTGAGAAACCCTGATAAGGGTAAATGTTGCATAATGAGATTATTTCTAGGGTTGAAAGCCCACTGATGATGATAAAACCCTGATGGGGTAAATGATGGGCAATAAGATTATGTCTTAGGCTGAAGGCCCACTATTGATGATTGCTATGAGTTGATGTAGAAGATATAAATAATCATATTTGTTGCAATCTATAGACTTATTGTGCTTCTTGCTTTAATCATTGCCCTTATTGATAAACTTAATCTGTTTCATGTTATTATAGTTATGCGAGAATACACAAATATGATATATGATGTTTTAAATTCTTGTAAGATGAGTAAAAGAGATTAATAACAAGTGAAATGATGGAACATCTATTTAGGTGCCCTGAACACCATGAGTTTCCCCCGAGGACCACACTGGGGAAACAAAATGGATCTCCTTATAGTAATCGATAAAATTATGAGAAGGATTTTTGGATTGTGGATCGAGACCTTAAAGGTTAGACCACCAGGATTTAGGAGTGAGTCATCTGGAGTGGCTCTGGCCCTAAATCCTTGTTGTGAAAGTCTATGTCTAGATGGAATAGACTCTGTTGAAATGAAATACGTGAAATGTGAAATGAAAAATATGTGAAATAATGTGATATGTGATATATTGTTTTGCTGGTTCCTATCTCGTGTACCCGAGATGAGGACGTGAGCCTCTTTAGGCAACACTGAGGTGGCCAGGGTCTGTTGTTGATATCTTAGGGTGGCCGATTAATCCCTAAGATAGTGATGGGGATTCGTTGACATGAAAATCAGGCGTGGCGACTTCTACTTGGTGAGGTACAAGTCAAGTAGTTTCAGGGCAAATGAATAAAAGATGATAAGCCATGTAGAACATGATTTGAATGGTTATTACATTCTTTGTACTGCTACTTGATGATTTTTTATTGTTGATTATGCTTCTTGTTGAGGAAAGTAATCATGTTGATATGGATATTTTCTATTTCATATTATGATATGTCATACTGACAAGTTATAAATGATGGGATTTACATCCATTCTGAATATGAGTTGGATTGCCTTCTATTTGATAGTATTGTTTGGTAGATATGTATTATGTGTACTTCAGCTTTAGGACTGTAGGATGTGTTCCTGGTCTAGCTGGTGGAGTGCCACAAGGGTAATGTTATTGTTATGTATTGATTCAAAAATGCTTAGAACTTATCTTATTTCACATGCAGTAGAGCTCTTAATCTGAACTAAGAAGTATATGCTGATTTGTTCATAGACATGCTTTAAAAGATGTTTTAAATTTATAATTAGTTCAAGTGATTGCCTTATCTGTTGGATTAGATTACCATTGCAATATATATTTGACTCATGATAGAACTATTTGCTATACTTTTCAATATCTGCATGTTTCTTTTAAGTTTTATACTTAATCTGATGCTGATGCATGTACCTAGATTGAGTGGGAGGTATCCACTCACTGGGGCTCTATATGAGTCTCATGAGGTTATTTCAAATGTTTTTAGGTATAATGTTATCCCGTAGAGGGGTCGCGACAAAGATGATATAAATAGCATAATCTAGATAGAATAGAATGTCGTTGTACTCTCTCTTTCCTGAGATGGGTTGTAGATTAAGTTTGTCCATCGATGTACATGTATCTGATGTAAACTGAACCGCATATGAGAACAAGATTTGATTCTGGATTTAATGGAGTTGAATATGATTTGTGATATCTGAATGTGATGTCCTTGATGTGACGTTGATTTAAGAGTTTGTGAAGAAAGAAAAAGGAAAACTTTATATATCTTTTTCGTATATTGTTTAATCACCTTTGTCGAGAATTTATTATTTTATTTCATAATCTGGGTTTATGTTTTGGGATTATCTCTAATGATTGGTATTTATGCTGATCAAAAGAGTGGGTCCTGACAAAAATTTTCTGGTTGTATCACGTAGACATCCTCTCAAATATTCCTTTCAACGAATGAGTTTTTAATATCCATATGCTAAATCTCATAGTCTCAATAAGCTACAATAGAAAGCAAGATTCTAATAGGCATAACCATGACAATTGATAAAGGGATTTCATCATCTTCAACACTTTGAACTTGTTTGAAAACCTTTGCAACCAATCTTCTCTTCTAGGATATCCATGTGGGTCTTCCTCTTAAAAACCCAAATGCACCTTATGGGTTTTACCCCTTTAGATGGTGCCACAAAGGTCATACCTTGTTAGTATGCATGCATTCCATTTTAAATATAATGGCCCCATACCATTTCTTAAATTTGGGTCCCTTAATAGCTTCTAGATAGGTTGTTAGCGCATCATATTATGACCAACTCACCACCTTTCTGAGTTATAGCATATCATAATCTTTTTAGTTCATGGCATGTTCTACAAGAAATATTAGTCTTGTATTACATAAGGAAATTGAGATTCCACAAAAATTTGTGATTCTCCTTGTTCCCATTATACCTCCTCAGGTTCAATGTTTTTCTTATTGATCTCAAACTTTTCAATTTATACTTTACTTCCATTGATTCCTTTGGAATTAAATTCCTCTTAAGGAATTCAATCATCTAGGTAATAAACCCTTTTATTGTTGGATTGAGATAAGTAGTTTTAAATTAACATTTATGTGATTTGAGGATAAAGCTTTTGTAGAAAAAATATTGTCTAAGTTTCAATCCTTATCTTTTATAAAGACATCTGGGTACATTTCCCATATCATATATCATATGGTGTCATTTAAACCATTTTAGATGGTACATCATTTTAGTGTTAAGCATGTGCCCAAAAAGAAATGAGCAGATTAGGTTTGATTAATTGATAATCACACCATGATTAATCAGGGTGTGACTCCTTTTTTCTGATACATCATTATGTTTTAGGTAGAGATCCTTGTGATACACTGTAGCGGTCTCTCTAAAAGGTCCTCAAATTGTTGGTTAATATATTTCAACTTTGACAATATCATAGTTTCCTAATACTTTTTACCCAAGGTGATAATGTACTTCATTCATGATCTTATTGAACACTTTAAGAGATTAATGTTTGTATTTCATTAAATAAAAATTACCACAACTATTAATATCATTAATAGATATAATGAGTTACTAGCTCATTGATTTAGCATTTATTCTAAAGGTCTGTGTATATCAATACGTACAAGCCCCAACAAAATACTCACTCTTTCACTAGTGAAAAGAGATCTTGTCATGTTGTGCATAAATAAGATATGCATGTCTCTAATGGTTCAATAACCAAAATGATTCTAGACTAACATCATCATGTATTTTAGAAATGCATTTCCCATTTATGTGCTCTAGATGACAATAGTAGAGGTATTGATTGTTTGAGTTATCAAATTTTAATCCTTTTAGTATTTACATTACAAACATTTATATTTGGATCTAGCAAACAAAGATCATAAGGTATTTGTAGCATTGCCATAAAAGATCTCATCCTTTACAAATAAAACATCGACTATACTTTATATGATTTTTGATATACATCCTTGTCCATACAGGATGTAGAAAGTAAAATATTTCTATTTATTGGAAGATATGAAATAGCATTTCATTAACCCTATTACATGCCATGTGGGCTGAGATAAACTATAGGTTCTGACAATAGTATCAGAAACTCTTGCAACATTTGTGAAGAACATCCAACCTTGTCCTTTCATAAAGTATTACTTCTGTTTAGATCATGTACATTCTAAATATGTGAGATCCACATCCGGTATCATATACCCAAGATGAAGAAGTATTATCTCATAATGTATATATCTAAAGTGGAGATCTCGCTACTTCTTGTTCTTTGGTTCCTCTATCTAGAGAGGGTAATTCCTCTTCCAGTGTCTAGGCTGGTGATGATGGTGATAATTTCCTCCCTTATTCACCCCACCCTTTGCCTTGAGCGTTGAAGACTTTGGCTTCTGGCCTGCTTTAGAACTCTTCTTTGATTTGCCTTTTCATTTAGACTTTCCCTTTAATCTATTGATCATCATCACAGACTTGGGCTTGTCTTTCTTTATTTGTTTCTTCTCTATTCTTAACATGCCAAGTAACTCTGTCAATGTCTTGTCAAAGTCATCCATGTTATAGTTCATGACAAATTCAATGTATGATTGCAGACTGACTGTAGAATCACATCAATGGCTAACTCTTGACCTAGCGAAAATCACAGTCTAGAAAGGCTCTCCATATACCCAATGATCTTGATCACATGAGGACCTATTGGACCTCCTTAAGCCATAGTGCCTTGGAGACATCATATGTCTTCTTTCTTTCTTGATATTAGAACATGTTCTTAAGATTTGTTACCATCTGAATAAAATCCATGTTCTCGTGATGTCTTTGCAACTCATAGTTCATGTAGCATAGCATTAGACATTTGACATCAATGACATCTTCAGTATGCTTTTTATAAGCATCCATGTCATCCTTAGGTGTAGTGGGAGCATGTTCATCTGCATCTGGTGTCTCTAGGACATAGAGCTTGCGCTCCTGTGTGAGAATGATTCTCAGCGTTCTATACCAGTTGTGGAAAGTATTCCTATTTAACTTGTCCTTCTCAAGGACTGGTCATAGAGAAAAATTGATGTTTGTTTCCATTTGATTCTATAAGTGAAATTTGAAATTTTTTCAAAATTTTTTTTTATTTAATTTTATTTCCATTTGATTCTACAAGAGAAATTTGCAATTTTGACAAAACATTTTTTTATTTGACTTTATCGAATAAAATTTTGATGATGTTTAATTAGATCTTTAATTAATTATTGCTCTCATTATTTTGTTCAAAATCATATCCTTCACTTACAAATTTGGAGGATTGCAACACCCAAACTTCTAATGAGCCAAGATCCAAAACAATTAAATTATTACCCAGCCAATGCCAATGTCTATAATTAATCATTAAGGTAGGCAACTTTTTCCAGTTGCATCTTATGAAATTCTTGGATAGATGGTATTTGCAACTATTTTCCATAGCCATATGTATTCCTATAAGTTCTTAATCTCATTAAGATCACTTAGTTAAGTCAGACCCAAGATCCAACACGATAGAAATGTGCCCTGCTTGGCAGCCCACAGAACTACCATCACACTTCCACAAGATGGATAGCGCACCACACTTGGCGTGCCCACACATAATCGATCAAGCTTTTCATGTGTGTTTCTAATGGAAAGCATCTTAGACTTAATATGTTTGATTAAGGGATTTTATATTTATAAATATATATACATAAACATATCCAATCACCACATACTTATAGTATGTATCATATACATGCTATATCCCACAAATGAAAACATGCAATTAAAACATATGTGATGGTTATGACAATACTACTATAATTCCTTGGAGACATCGGGAATTACTACCACCTAAGGTCTACATCCCATGTAGCAACCTGTTGTTGGTGAAGATATGTGCTTGAACCAATCCGGGTTGATCAATACAACCCTTGAACCGATAGGCTCACCTCCTGGTCAGTCGGTTGGTTGTTGGAATGGTTATCTGGCCTCCAGTCCAAATAATATCAAGACACCTTGAAATAATCAGTTGGGCCACCAACCAATCGGTTCGGCTCATCCTATCGTCTGTCCTCATTGGTCCTCTAGCCAATCACCTAGTCTTCTAAAATTGGCAGATCGCCTGGTGCTGAACGTCTTCTTCATCGTAATAGAATTAAACTATCCTAATGATATTAAACTCATTACATGGAAATTGAGAAACCTTGAGTAACACTTGAGGGGAGAATAGGAAGGAGAGAATAATACTTTTATATGTTGGAAGAAGAAGGTAGTAGCTTGGTATGCAAACCGAGATATAAATAGTAATAAACAACCATAACCAACCAAGCATAGAAAACTAGGGTTATTGGCCATAACCATGCAAAACATACACCATCAAAACCAAATTTAGGGTGACACATTTAAATTACACACACACACACACACACACACACACACACACATATATATATATATATATATATATATATATAAGTTTGGGATTGTGTGTAGTATTTAAACAGATGTGCACATTAATCATTTTAAATATTCACATTGTATGCAATAATTAAAAGGTGAAAACCAAAGTTTGGTCATGTCGATTAAATCCCAAAAGATAGTAGATTAACCTAGCTTTGATGCCACTATAGGGAAATATGCTATAGAACAGTCAACGGAAATAAAAATTTAACTGACATATTCCCCTTTGACAGGTGATCGCATTAATAACCATGTAATGGGAAAGATGGTTTGTGAGGTTATACTTGGTCCTAGAGGAAGTCCGGTGATGATTCTCTCACAACAATGCACGCCTTTCTTCAATTCACACTCGGACATCATCTACAATAGCTCCTGATTGAACATCATGGATAATATCTTGACCTTGTCCTTCTAGCTATAGGCAAACGCCTCCTTGCCTCTATAGTAGTACCACATACCACTGGGAAATCATGTTGTTCTATAAAAATAGACAACAAGGAGTTGTCCCTTCATGGCCAATAGAGGCCTCAGACAAGGCGATTCCCTGTCTCCATACATATTTGTCTTGTGTCTTGAAAGGCTGAGTCAGATGATACAAGCCAGCATCAGTAAAGGTGATTGGAAATCACTCAAGATGAGCCACTCTGGACCCAAGATTGCCCACGTCTGCTTTGTGGACGACATCATTTTCTTTACTGAGGCCAAAGTAGACCAAATAAATCTTATCCTGAAATGTTTCAAAGACTTTGGCATAGCTTCTGGATAATCTATCTCATCTGCTAAAACTCATATATTCTTCTCCACCACCGTCAACCAGTGGGCTAGAAGAAGAATTAGCAGAATCAGTGGGTTTCAAGTCACTTCTAACTTGGTGACTTATCTCGGTGTTCCCATTGTTCACAGTAGAATCAACAAGACTGCCTATAGTTCTATCCTCGAAAAGGTGAACAACCGTGTGAATGCATGGTCATCTAAATGCCTCTCCAGGGCTGGAAGAGTGTTCCTGGATAAGACAATGCTCACCGCTCTGCCCACATATGTTATGCAAACCGCCAGATTACCCCTCGAGCTTTGTGATCAAATAGATAGCAGATTGAGGAAGTTCATCTAGGGTGGTGGTTTCAAAACTAACCCAATGTCTCTTGTTGGCTGGAAGAAGCTTACTAGCCCTAAGGCTGCTAGCGGGCTAGGAATCAAATCAATGAGGGATTGGAACACTATGCTCTCCCTGAAGAATACTTGGGACCTAGCCACTAACAGAAACTCACAATGGTGCATTGGCCTGAAGAAGCGGTTTGACCGATTTGAGGATAAGTAGACGATCAATGTCTCTTGAATGGCCATTGATGCCTTTACAAAGAAAGACATCATCCTACAAAATTCTAAAATGATACCCGTCAATGGGATGGGCATCAATTTCTGGGAGGACAAATGGACTAATCATGATGACTGCCAGAGGGATTTATTAAACAAAGTTATCTCTGTCGACCTTATTGATCTAAAGGTTGAATGTGTTGTAAATGTGAATGGCGATTGGGACCAAAGTATCCTTGAATATTAGTTACCCAATCCGGTTGAGCAAGATATTCTAAAAATCAATGTGTCTCTTAACATCCCTAAATAGGATACTTGCGCTTGGATGCTCACAGACACTGGTATATTCACCACTACGTCTTCCTACGCTCTATGCAGACCCATCCATGACTCATTGGTGCAGGCTGAATGGAACACTGTCTGGAAGCTGAAGGTCTCATCATCTATCAAATTGCTGCTCTAGACTATGGGGCATGAAGCCATTCTCACTAATGCTCATAGACACGCGAGGCACATGACTACAGACAGCCTCTGCCCTAGGTGCCCCCTTGAAAATGAAACTATGCTACATTCTCTTAGGGACTGCAGACAGAACAAAACTATATGGAGGAAGGTCCTCGATAGCAATATCAATAATGACTTCTGGAATGACAATGAAGGTAGCAGTTGGATGTTCAAATGTATCAGAAAAAAGATAATCACCATGCCAAACTCTACGCTATTACGTGAAATATGCTTTGGCATAACAGAAATAAAGAAGTTTTCAATAATAGCAAAGGAACTGTGGAGGGGATCACCAACCGTATAGCACATCAGGTTAAAATGAATTATTTAGCCATTGGAAGTGATAAGATCAGTACAAGGATGAATAGCCTGAACTCTAACAATGTGCATTGGTCTCCTGCTAACACCGGGCAGCTAACTATCAACTCGGATGCTGCCATCGGTAACACCAATGCTGTTGTTGCTTGTATTGTGAGAAACCATCTTGGGCAATGGATTGGGAGTTATGGTGAAACAATTGCAACTACTAAAGTTCTCTATGATGAACTCACTGGAATACTCAAGGCCATGGAATATGCTAGCACCAACTATTCAGGGTCTATTGTGTTTCAGACTGACAACCTTGTTGCTACCCAAATGATTATGGAAGATGGTAAGAACTGCCCGTCCTATGCTAATCTGGTTGCCAAAATAAATAAACTGATTGATGAGAATGACTATTGCGTCTACCATGTCAGTAGAAATTACAATGTTGCATTCGATTTACTTGCTAAACACCACCTCAAAACAATGAAGGTACCTTCACCTACAGTAGACCTCCTTATACTTTGAGAAGTTTAATAAAAAATGAGGCTAAGTTTTGTAATGGTAGTAGTACTACCAGGTTTAATTATGTTAGAATCATCATCCTCTCAATGTCCAAACCATGTTTCTTGAACTAGAGAAAACCGTCTGAGATATATGTGGCCTCAATATCATTAATTGATTCACATGTGTGTGTGCATTCTTTTTCTTTTTCACACTTAGCAAGTGGTCTGGATATCAAACTCTTATAGGAGGGACAAATTCCTTCTACATCACTCACAATCATCCCTATGTGTCACAATGCACCCGAGCACCACCTTTATTGTAACCCTTATTCAAGGTCACAGTGGATGATGTCAAAGAACATTGAATGACGTGTGATGACTGTAGTGACTTCAAGTCTAAGAACCACAATCACCACCATCACTACAAGAACTGACTCTGACTACCAATTATGCTTTCCATGTGTCACTCTCAAGGTGGGTCAATCTGATACACTATTCTCTAACAAGTATCTATGTGTTTGGTTCGATATCACATATCGTGACTGATGAGATTTTGTCATCAATCAACACACACTCTAGTCTTATGTGTCATTGCTGTCTATGAACCTTCCATGAAATAACCTGACTAGGGGCATAGCAAGAATGTACTTACTCTTTACATCTATATGATCTCATTGTCCATGTCATCAATCCAAAGACATACATCATTGAGTAATCCAACACCAAATTCACCTTCTCAGAATCTGCACAAACACCCTTAGCAGAGATGAAATGATCAAGAGAAGACACCTCATTCATCCAAAACTTGCACAACCTGAACTTAGCATACAATCTATATTGACTTAACAACTACAATGTCTGGAGAAGATGTTGCTCATATCATTTATTGTCTCTGGAGTATATCAAGATGTCATCTATGAACACTACCATGAATTGGTCTAGCTACAATCTGAGCACTTTGTTCATCAGGTCCATAAACTTTTTGTGCATTGGTTAGATCGAATGACATAACCACGAACTCATAATGACCATACCTAGTCCCAAAAGAATTTTTAGATATGTCATCTACCTTGATTTTCAACAAATGACATCATGGCCTCAAGGCAATCTTGTAAAACACTACATAACCTCTTAACTGGTCAAATAGATCATCTATACTTGGAAATGGGTACCTGTTCTTCATTGTGGCCTTGTTCAACTTCTAGTAGTCTATGCAAAGCCTCATAGAACCATCCTTCTTCTTCATGAATGAAAAAAGAGAACTCCAATGGGAAATGATCGCTCGTATAAAGCCCTTATCCAAAAACACCTACAACTACTTCTTCAACTCCTTCATCTCAGCTGGAGCCATCCTACAAGGTGCTTGTGTTATGGGTTGTGTTCCAAGCACTAGATTAATTTCACAATCAATCACTCTCGGGGGTGGAACACTTGGGAACTCATCAGGTAAAACATCCTCAAACTCATGCACTACACATACATCTTGGGTACTAGGACTCCTCACCTTGGTATCCACCACATGGGCAAAGAAAAATTCACATATTTGTCTCATAAACTTCTCTTCTATTACATCTGACACCATATGGGTAGGAAGAATCTTCCTATCTCCTTAGAAACTCCAAGAGATATCATCATCATAAAATGTTGCAACTTTGGAATTACGGTTCAAAAAAACCATGTACTTCTCTAAGGTATCCATCCCAAGGATCACATCCAACTCGTACATGTCAAGTGGCATAAGATCCAATGCAGTGGTACGTCCTAAGAAAGAAACAATACCAGATGGACACACCTCCTGCAACATGGTGGAACAAACTAAAGTGGTTTCTAGCAAGAGGTTCTGTGATGACCCTGATTTTTGGGATTTAGATATCCAATATAGTATTGAGGGACATAAATGCACAATACATAATTGACCATAAACTTAGGAATTTTGTATTCAATTGGGAACTCTTTTCACCAAAAAGTTGTATGCAGAAATGTGGTGTGTTATCTAATACCTCATTAAGATTTATTATCAGGAATAACTATACTAATGAATTAGAATATTTATGAGTCTAAACATTCTTTTACTGATACATATAAACTTGAATGGTTGTATAAAGAACCCTAGGATTTATCATGAACATTCTAAGTGGATTGAGGTCATTTGGTTACAAGTGAAAATCATATATGACCATATTAGACATGGATATGATGTTATTGGAGTAATTATTTGTCAAGATAAACATTTGAATTTATGCCTCAAACTTTGGAAAAGCTTCAATAAGGTATGATGAATGTATTCTTGAAACTTGGGATCTAATTGAATTTCCACCTTAAAGTTATTCATGTATTAAGATGGTGAAATATTTGATTATTTGAGATTAAGAACCATAGTTAGAGATTATATGTGTGTACGTGAAACTTCTCCCCAATGAAACCAAGTTCCAAAAAGTGAGGATAAGGTGGAGGTTTATCTGTATTCTGTGGAAGGGGTCTTAGCAAGGATTATGGGGGAGTTGGCTGGATCAGTTCAATGCTCTACACTTCCAGGATCTTGATGACCCCTCACTCTTCGCCTATAGAGTTTGGTTTAGTGATAGACATGCCCACAACACTACTTTCTTCCATGGCTGTTATAGGGGTTCCCCGCCCAGGCAGTTGGATGTGAAGGTGTTAGGAGGAAGGTGTTGAAGGAGTTGTAGGGGGAGGCGATAGAGAACCATGGATATTCTAAGATCCTATCAAAATTCTTGAAATGTGACTCATCTACTGAACCAGGACTCTAGGAGGTTAGAGATCTAGACCAGGGAGCCATATCTAGGAATCTCCACCCCAATCTGATGATGGTATCACCTTCATGACTGATCTAAAAGACTTTGGAGCTTCTCGATGGTGCAATGAAAAACCAAAGGCATAGACTCGTTTTTTATTGGAAGCACTAATGGAGCTTTTGAGGGCAGTGGCATAAAACCCATAGAGATCATCCCATAGCCTTGGAAGTCTTTCGTCCAATCTAGACATGAGCAAGGAGCCAACAGAGGACCGATAGGTCATTTGGAGTAGTCGTGGCTCAATTGGAGGCCTCTGGGGAGTTCACAATGGCTTAGTGCTCCACCTCAACACATATGAAGACTATCGGGACTATGGGAGTTGTTTTCCCTCCCTTCCCTCCTGCGGTGGCACTAGAAGCAAGCAACTCTTTTAGCAGGATATTCGACCCCTCTGGTGAGAGCAACAGTTGCCGTGAAGATGTCTCAGGCCATTTTTGAGCCGCTAGAATCCTCAGAAGCTTACCTGATAGCCAGAGCATGTGACCGAGAACTTGCTGAGATTGCACCCACGGTGGCGCTCGACTCTAGCACCTATAGGGGATGCCTTTGAAGTGGATGGGTAGCATCTTCAGTCAATATGGAATGGGTCACAAGAGATGTTAGACTAGGGTCAGTCTAGTCTGTAAACCTCCTGACCCAAGAACAATCCCATAGGTGGACCACACACTCATGCAAAGTGATGTGGCTTTCTCTCAGTCACCGGATCCAGAGTTCAGTCAATGAAATCAACAATTTTGATAATCCACATCAGGTAATTCCTTCCAAATTCATCAAATCCGCGCAGAAGCTTCATTCAACGAAGAGGCGCGGGGCACCAATAATAGCTCTACTGAGCCTGTGCAGAAGGATGTTTCATGGAGTCCGCCTGGGTCCAATGCCTTGAAATTCAATGTGGATGCATCTTATAAGAATGGTAAAGCTTGTATTGCGGTGGTTTGCAGGAACAGTAAGGGCCAGTGGGGAGGAGGCTGGAGCAAAAGGATTACTGCTGAAAATGCTCTATTAGCAGAGGTCCGTGCCATAGAGCTTGCAGCCAGTTTAGCTGAGGAGCTGAAAGTGGAACATGTGATTATTGAAACGGATTCCTCAGAAGCAAAGAAAGCTGTTGAAAATCAACCTGCTATGTATCCGAGACTGGCACCTTGGACTGTAGACATTCGGAGGAGGTTGAAGGATAAATGGAAGGTGTCTCATATTAGAAGAGGAGGTAATACAGCTGCAGATAAACTGGCTAAATGCCACCCAAAAACCCGGGATGATCTCTTAATCTATAGAAACATCCCAAATGAGTTAGTGTCTGTCATTAGCTCAGAAATGTGTAATGGTCATAGTATGACCAGGTTTAATTCGGAAAACCCTAGTTCATTTTGTATGACTTCTTTTGATTTAGCTCGCTTGAGGGAGGCGGGATGAATAATAAACTCCCTGACTTCACCCAAAAAAAAAATTCCTTCCAAATTCTATGAAATAGACTTGAGCTTAGAAGTTTGGTTAAAAATAGCTCCCTTGGCATATAAATACCTAAAAAATACCCCTAGACTCAAAAAAATATCCTCTACATTATTGGACCCTTAGTCTAGGCTTGTGAAGAAAAATTAATCATGGTTTATGATATAGATGTTTATGCCTCTTTTTAGGGTTAGTAAATTGGAATAATTAGCAAATGGTGCAGGTTAAATATGAGGAAAATAGTTTTGAACCCTAGTATCATTTAGAAACTAAATGTGGACTTAGATCATTATTTGATTGATCTATACTACATATTTTCCCATCAATACACAAATAGATGTTTTTAACCTCAAATTAATTCTAGAAAATAAATAAAGAATTGGGAAAATATGAAAATTGGACCAAACCCTATAATGACCCCATGATCAGTAGAAAAATATCATACACATGTTTTGGGTCAGTAAGACCTAGGTTTAGTCAAAACCATAATTTGGACCTAATTATCTATAATAATGTTGAATCTTATTTTAATGATCATTAATTGTTGTTAATCAGGTAATGACCAGAGATGTAAATGGTCCAGAATATAAATATGAATCTCTAAACTTAGGTATGTGGGTTTTATTAAGTATAAGACTAGTTTTCATGAATACATAATGATATGATGTACTTTGGATGCTTGTATTTGCATATAAATTCTTGGATGTATATTAATAGTATATGCTTCACCAAACTTGAAGGAACATAAAAGAACTTATGATGAGTTGTAGGTACTAAGGTAAGCACAAATGGGATGTATGACATATTTCCTAGTATGGATCTATGCTAAATTGCCTATGCTAGATGTACCATACTAGATGTATGATAAAGTGCTGATAGAAATAGTAGTACAACTACATCTAAAGATATGTCCAAAAATATGTGTTTACCTGATTATCACATTAAATAATGTTTTCTTTTACCTTTTCTTCTTTCTCAAAATTTTCAAGTATGCAAGAAAAATATATATGTATCTTTCACCCATGTACACAACACATTGTGTTGATTTGTTCTTTCACGTATGTTTTAGGTTCCTAGCTAGCATGGGATAAAAGAACAATATGTGAGTAAGTCATATAGGTTGTACCTATTATGTAGATTCTAATTAGCATACATGTTCAGACTTGTAAAATTTCTCTTTTTAATCTATAAATGTAAGTTGTGACAATGCATGTTGTAAATATACATGTTGAATGTTGAGAATGTGATGGTGTATGTTGTGGTTGTTTGTTCATGTATGCACAAATTGCTTCCACAACGTACTTTGATACAATTTGTTAACAATTTTAGATTTAGTCTTCTTCCCCATGGGGTTTTGAGAAGATGGAAATTTGGGGATGTTATAGGTTATCATCTCTATTACGTATAGGAAAGTTACAACTATTGATCACCTCTCTAGTGATAAATGAGTGTGTCGCACCTGGGTCAACCAAAATAGATACAAAGGTAGAACCAGATAAGTCATAATGAAAAAGTTCTATCTGACCTGTCATGACCTGCGGGTTGACCACTCCTTCCTGCTGACTCAGGCTGTAGAATCTATTGGGAAATATGGGATCATATAGGTAGAGGGAACACAAAACATTATGTCCATATTTCCCATATCTAATGGATCACATCAACAACTATGTAATGGGAAAGATGGTTTAACGGGGTCATACATGGTTTTAGATCAAGTCTAGCAACTAATACCTCATTGTAGTTGTGTAGTTTTCTTCTACTTACACACAGACAACATCTGCAGTAGATCCTAGTCTCCACCACAGATAGTAGGTTGATGCTATCCTCCTAGCAGCAGCAAATGGCCTCCTCGCCTCTATATAAGTCCACATGGATCGCCTAGAACTCCTTTCATCCTACTTGAATGGACATGAAGGATTTGTCCCTCCTGTTGGTGTACTAGTCAATTTTTCTCCCTTGCTATCTCTCCCTTTATCAGGTAGGACTTGCTCAGGTTCTCTTGGTTACCACAACCAGAAAAGACAAACAATTGTCAGAGGCAATTGAGTTATGTCTGAGAAGTCCCCAGTATCCCTCTATCTATAGGGATTTAGGGTTAGGGTTCCCAGTCTGAGTGGGAGTGGAAGGGACCAGAATTTCATGAAATTTCACAACGTGTGATTGGAAAAATAGTTAGTTCACTAGCAAACTGACCAGTTGGCATGAGAGCCAATCGGTTCACCCAGTGAACCGATCGTTTTGTCACGTTTTCCAATCACAATTGTATTAGAAATTCTAATCCAATTAATGTACAACATGATGTCAACACTAATCCTTGATTCAATCAAATTGAACCACAAACCAGGTGTCTCACTTCACAGAATGGTCGTCTCACAAACTCAAACTAATAGGTTCATTAAGTGAACCGGTTGTTTTGCACCCTGGTTCTTCCAGAATTCAGCCAATGGAGTTTCCAATAACCTTGACAATTCAATCGGTCAATTCAACACTTGATCGGCCGATTGGAAGTCTAGTCAATTAATTCATTACTTTAATTGAATACCTAAACACTTTAGAAATCAATTCATTTATCATTCATGATTAAACTCCTCTTCTAGGTGTATCATATGTGTGTGATCCTATAGGTTCCATATTACGTTGGCAATGATTATCCATAACTCATTTATGACAACATAAGAAAATAACGATGTCTAGTCACACATAATTGCTACCTAAGTAAATAGAAAGAGAAGAACAACTTCAACCTACAATCAGTGATAGGTGTCATAGTGGTTGTATAATTCCTTTGTCTCTGATATTCAGTTTGAACTCAAGGCATGGAATCATCATCCTTTCAATGTTCAATCCATGTTCCATGATATTGAGTAGACTGTCTGAGATATATGTGAACCCAAAATCATATATTGATTCACATGTACATGGACATGCCTTTCTCAACCTCACTTATCAAGTGGCCAGGTGTGACAAAGTGAATTTTGCATAAGTATGAATTAATTCCAATTTTTCCCTCATTATACTCACTCATGGTCCCAATTCATTTTTTTGGTTACGTATTCAATTTTGAGACTCAAATACAAAATATGGTGATCAGTGTAGTTTTTATACACTTTGTGACACCACATATTTGATTAACTCATCACTTTGTCCAAATAAGAAAATCTATCCATCAAACTTCATCATATCATTTTCAAACTTTTTCTCAATATTATCCACATTATTTTGAACCGATGGTCCAAATTTCATCTCACTTGGACATTCCTACAACTATCTAGGAATTATTTAATTTTATGTGTAGAAAACCCCTTTATTTCCCTTGTATTTTCACTTTTATTTGCTATGACACATCACTGATTAGCTTGGAAATGGAGGGGATGAACCCCAAACCTTGGATAAGTGCCTAATCTAGAGGCCATGAGATCATCTACAACCTCCCACAATCAACGGGGAGGTGTTAATGTGACCGAGACATGAGATATTCACGCTCTTGACCTCATTTCAAAAATCTAAGCGAACAAAAATGTCGGTCTTGCAAATTCACGCTCGACCATACCTAGTTTGACCATCTTTATTGTGTCATTACTCCCTCCCCATGAGTTCCTCACCTCCCCTTCTCACTCAGGAGAGTATGGCTGCTATCAAAGTCTCCATCTAACCCTAAAACGACCCCTCAATCCTATATAAACATCCCCAAGACTCACCAACACCTCACCTTGCTTCAAGCATCACCCCTACTCTATTTATGGCCTTGAATGCCTCTAATTTGTCCCCGATCTTCAAACTAGTCAGATGGCACTGTCGCACATCCCAGTTTGGGCATTCGTATACCTCGCCCTCTCACCCTCAATGACCATCCCCTATTACTCCACGGGGTCATGCCAATCACGAACGACACCACTCTAGCCGGCTCTGACACCTGCTACTCCAATTTCCCCTCCACTCCAGTGTGGTCCTCTACAGGCCTTCGTGGCTCTTGTGAGGTGTTGTGTAATGAAGGGGACAAAGTCTCAGACTGGATGATCCAAAGAAGAAATCTCCTAGTGTAAGGGTCCAACAAACCGCAATTGAACCAGTTATTAGAGGAGTGAACTGGCAAAAACAAGACTAAACCAAACCACTAAGCAAGTGAGTCGCACGCCTACATGGCTAAATCTTGGTCATTTGTTCATTTAATCTGATGATCAGCCTTTATCTAATTTAAGGTATTTTACCTCCTCTCTGCTCAAAAAATCCAGTAAATAACCAAATCTTGCAAAAATGATAACATTTGATTCCTAGCTCCAAAAATTATGAATAAATAGTCTATTTATCGAAAAAATCAAATGATTCATTTACAAATAATTTTGGAGCCTAATTCCTAATTTATTTCATTGATATCCCTATATCTTAAACTGTTGCTCATTTATTTAGTCATATGGCTCAATAATGATGTTTAATCTTTGAGAAACCCTAATATTGACCGTAATGATCATCCTGAAGCCAAACATGACTACATAAGACTCTAGATCTAATCCCTTTGACTTGTTCATATCTTGAATGTGGTTTCATTCTATAACATGATGATTAAGCTTGATGATGAGTTCTAACCCTAGAATTGTGATATTGATATCATGATTGTGCTAAATCTTACAAAACCCTTGATCATGTGTATGATCCATTACTCTACTTTTATGAAACTGATCTTAATTTCCAATTATGTTAAGTATCATGATGATGATATAGAAATTTGATGATGACTTAGATAATGATCATGAAATTAGGGTTAATACATATGATCCTAGAAAACCTACGTAAGTAATTCACACTGGAAAATATACTTGACACTTGAAATAATGTTGTACATATTTAAATATTGGTTGATTACAAGTGGATGACCTAACCCTAAGGTTGACATAGGAAAGTGTAACCCTAATCTCGAATATTGAAACATGATCTTCAAATATCATGATCTTGACCCTTGATCCAAACATTGTGATTTAGGATCTGACTTGAAGGGTTGAACAATTACTTGTTGATCTGTACTCGAAATCTTCAGTGAAAGGTATGTTATTATACCTCCTCCTTGGTTGTATTGAAGATAACTTCTATGTATCTCTTGAATGTATACTTGGCTATATACTTGGTTGAGCTATTGTTCCCTATAGATTAGTCTTCCGTTTTTCCTATATTATATTTGAAGAAAAATATGAGAACATAAATGATATTTCCCATTATGACTGCTCGTATATTGATGATGATGATGATGATGTTAATAATGTTGATAATGTTTATTTTGAGTGCAACTGACCTCCTGATAACACCCAAATTCATGTGTTTATCCTATGCATTTATATATGGTTTTGTGTTGTGATAGCTTTAATATTCCCAGTACAACCCTAGATTATTATCTTTTGGTAATTTATATCTTTTCATAGATAAACTTGCTCAACTAGCCAATTTTAGGACTTGCAGGCACCGAACCTGGAAAAGATATCTATTCTCCGAAGATTTCTCCCTGATATATAGTTTTTGCAGTAGCTAGGCTTCCATCTGTTGTGACCGCAACACCTGACACTACAAAAGTGCATCACCATGGCCGTAGCCATTCACCACAACTGTGGCAAGTTCAAGCTGCAACCATGGTAGGTGCTACAACCACGGTCCACAATTCTGCCTCGACCTGCATCACCACGGTCGTGGCAGCCAACATGGCTGCGACATTAATGCACTGCGACTGTGGCCAATCACCACAGTCGTGGTGAGGTCCACGGTAGGCACCGCGACTGTGGTTCATGACAAGTGTGCACCATGATCACGGTCATCACCATGGTCGTGGCCTCCCACCATGGCCGTGGCGAGCAGGACCATGTCCTGGATCAGCACCTCGACCATTTCACCTATAAATACCCGCCCCTCTCGACCTGAAGTGGGGTTCTGAATTTTGGCAAACCCACCTGGTGGCTCCAACATTTGGATGTTCCCAGAGCCCATGGGAGTGTCCAGAGGTCCGAGAAGGCCAAAGTGCTCACCCTACGCCCGTCCCTTCAGTGTGCTTCCATCCTCCACCATTTTCCACCATCATCCATCCATTTCTTCCCATTTCCTATCATCCACTACCATTTTCCAACTCCATTCACTCACCAAACTATTGTTCGGGGTGGATCTAGAGAGAAAGGAGTCACCTCTCCTCTACAGGATGAGATCTGGCCTTTTCAGAAGCTAAGGAGTGAGAGTCAACTCTCCTCTACAGGATAAATCCCTTCTTATTTTCCTTTCTTCTATTGTTCTCCTTTGTTTCTATAAAAATGATGTTCTTCCATCTTTTTTCGGTGCCAACTATGCTTGTTCATGGCTAGTTGAGCTCCTTCTTGGCTATGTAACCTATTTTGGGCATGTTTATGTACTTTTACCTTAAGCAAGTAGTTTCATTTCAAATCTAGTATGTTTTATTTTCTATCTCCTCTTTCTGGTTATGATGGTTGATTTGGTTGATCTCTTTCTTTCTTGAACTGTTATTTCTACCTATATCGAGAGATTCGTTATAGGAATAGACAAGAGAAGATAGTTTGGATCAGAATTTGAGAGGAGGACAGTTCAAGGTGATTCGTACAGAATCGTAGACCCGGGCTAAGCCCACTACCTGGATCTGCATGGATCGCATCTGTCCTGACATCTCATAATGTTTTAGACCCAAGATGGTAACTAGAATGTTCTAGGCTGTTGATTTGTCATCCTTGATAGAGTTGCATATCATCGATGGGTCTTAGTCACGCTATGCGAAAGTGAGTGGGATGACCGCACAGGAACAAATACCACAGTATGTACCATGTTTGGATGTAGGTTGCTTGCTCGGGTGTTTCAGGGTTATCTACACGCAAGAATGGGTGCATAGACTGCCCAACTTGTGGTTACATAGCTAGGAACTTGTGCTATCTGATTAATAGAATCCTATAGACTCTGTTTTGTTTTCTTTTCTTTGTTTTATTTCGTGATAATATACTAGACTAGTTCTAGATCCATACTTTTATCGACCATCATATTGGCTTATCTGACTTAAGAGTGAGATCTTAAGCATCCTCACGTCCCTGTGTTCAACCATGTATATCTACTTCAACTCCATAATAAAGTTGCAGGGGTCCTTGAAGGTTTTGGGTTATAAATTTAAAGTTCGATCCCTTCTGAGTCCACCTCCTTTCTGAACACGTGATTTGAACTAGATCAACCTTTTGGCGTCATTGCTAGGGACGTGGTTTTCCACATTTACATGCCTAAAATATTTTGTTCTATCATCTATAAGCTTGTATATATATGCATAGTTATTTTTTTGTTTTACACATACTTGTTCATATATACTGAATAGTTTTTCTTTTCTTTTTCTTATACTTTTTCAGCCATGGACCTTGCTTCGGCGAGGCAGGTCATCTTTTCCACATGTCCTCCCGAGTTTTTCCACATTTCCGACTACTGGAAAACAATTGAAGGTTGTGCTCTACAGCTAGTCGAACTATACTCACCTCCACCGTCATCATATGTTGAAATTCCAACAAAGGAGGTGGCAGATCAGCTCTTGACTTCCGTTTTGATGTAGGATTAAGAGTTGATTAAGGCAGTGGAGCTAGCCGGAAAAAGTGACGCACTAGCTCCTCATCTCCAAGAACAAATCGATCCGCTCCAGTAGCTACTAGAAAAGCAAGATCATTAGCTCCAAGTAGCCACTAAGATCGCAGACTGTAGTAGAAATATACTTTAAGTTTTTGAACAAGGATTTGTCTAAGCGAACCAGTATGATATAGTGGATTTTCCTACATACGTGCATGGTAGAATTTATGAATCTTGAAAGCATTGTTGCTCAAGTCCAACAACTTCATGAAAAATATGTTGAGTAGAGTAGGAGGATTGAAGAGATTATTTATTTGTTTACCATTCAATTTCAAATGCCATCGCCCAACCTTGAAGATTACAATCATCAGAGCCATTCCATTGGGCCTGGATTGGAACATGCACCACCATCTTGTTCAGACCATCAACTGGATTCATCTATATTTTTCTATGAAGGCCAACCCACCTAGGGGATCCCTTCATTCTATCCATATGATTCAGTTGATCAACCAATGTAAGCTACAAGCCACAAGCATGAATGGTTCTACTATAATGATGATCAGGGTAGTCAAACAACCTCACAACATGAAGGTCAATTTGAAGAACCTGAATCAGACATTGATCCATAACATAGTGATACATCTCATATTGAGACTTGTCACTTCGCTTTGAGAAGTCATCCATTCATGGTTTGGAACAATTCATTCAATGAAAGTGATGATGACAATTCATCCAGGTGGGCGAGTATAACGGTGATGATGAACTGGACCAGCATGAGCAGACATTGTCCTCAATCCCTTTTTAAGGACGAGTTGACACCAAGGGAGCAGGATGGATAGTCCACTACAACATGGTTGCTGAGCATGAAGACACTCCAGATCCCATAGAATGTGATAAGCTTGGGATGGTAGAACCACAAATAGATTTACCTGGGGATACTTCTTGTTCGGATGATGATTGGGCGACTTAGATTGTACATGAAAGTTTATCTGAGTATCCAACCTCAAGTTCATGGGGGGAGAGAGAAGGAAGGATCCCTCTAGAAGACTTTCAACCTCTTCTCTCCATCTCATCCTTTGTCGACATCCTAGGACCATCCTATTTAGATTCATATATTGATGGGTCCCTTGAGGATGCTCTACAGAAGAATTCATTTTAGTGCAGTTGGACAAAATGACTTCACCGAGTCAGCGGATTTTATTCCTCTTCTCCAGACTCGGAAGGGCCCACCTCTCTACCTATTCTGCTCCTACATGGTGGGTCTGATCAGCGAGACACAGGTAACATGGACCCCAAAACTAGGGATTTGGGATCCAAGTGTAGGAGTTGTTGGGCAGCCACCCCCTATTACATACACCATTTCTCTTTCATTTTAAGTTTTAAATTTTTGCATAATAAAGTCAATTAAAGTTTTATCTTTCATCTAACTGCTAAAATTTAGTTTCCTTTGCATCATCTAGATTTCTTCTAACTCTTTATTACATACATTTCCTCCTTTTCACCCTGACAGTTGCTTTTGGTCTATCTTTTGTAAGAAGTTATTTGATATATCTTGTTTCTCTCCCACGGTGTTTGCTTTTGAGGCTCTTTTCAACACTTTACACCCTCATTTTATCTAGATTTTTCACTTTCCAATGTAAGGACCGTGACCGCGGTCCGACAAGCCTAGACCGCAACTGCGGTCCGACAGTGACGATCGCGACTGCAGACTTTCCATAACCCCGACCACAGGCTTGCCTCGACCGCAACCACAGATCTACACAACTGTGACCATAGGTCTCTACGACTGCGGTCGCGGGCCTGTCTGTGCAGGACTTGGCTCGGATCGACTAGCTAGTATATCAGTTTGTCTCTTCCTTTTTGACAAACTATAGCACTTCTCACTGAATATTCCATCTTTTTGATCGAATTTCTCTTTTTACCGGGTTTTTGTGTCCCTTTCCTGATTTTTCCACCATCTAGGCACTAGGCTAGCATGGTCGGGCCCCAGGCGAGATAATGCACCCGACCTATAAATACCCCTAGGCCAAGCCATTCTTCCCCACACCCACTGCTCGAGTTCTCCTCTCTTCCACACTGCCCTCATCCTATTTCCCTCTTCCATCGCTGGCTAGCAGGCTTGAAGCAAGCGTAGAAGCAACTGCAGTAGCAGCCACCCCAAAACCTCCCCCTCTGCTCATGACCACAAGCCTCTACTCCAGTGCCTTGGTCGTCTACTCCCAACTGCACCTAGTCCAACGGCCGCGGTCACTGCCAGGGAACAAACTGCAGTCGCGGTCGAGGTGCAAGTCGTGATCAACTCAGTCGCGGTCAGGGTACAAGCTACAATCGTGGCTGTCCCGATCATGGTACCGCAAATGCGGCTACCCTGGTCACGGTCACCGCGGTCGTGGTAGGGGTCGACACGTCGGCCAACTCGGTCGCGATGGTCAAGTCCACCTTAGTAGTCACATTTAACACCGCGGTCGAGGTTGATGTGTCTTGGTGTGACAGTACCAACCCTCATCATGGTTGCGCCTACCAGATTAGTACAAGAAAATCAACACCATGGAAGCAGTGACAAATAGCCTTAAGAAGCTGAAGAAAACTATGTTGTGAAACAAAGGGGAAGGAAGCTCCTCATCATCTGCAGAGCACATGAGTCGTATCCACCTCGCGCCACGTGAACCACGAACCCGATGTACGAAGTTGAGGCTATGCTTTCTATTTCAATAGGGTTTGGGTCATAAGGGACCGATTCAGACTACTGTCACATGTATGCCACTCCTATTGACACCTATAGTGGGGATTTGTTGCAGGAAGTTTCCACTGAGAGAAGGTCAATAGCACGCCATGATGCTGAGCTCCATACTTCAATGGGCCATTAAGAGAGCCCGTCAATTTTGCACAGAGCTTCATTTGTAAGGGACCAACGACGACAGTCAACAGAATGGTCAATGTCTTTATGTCGGACAACCTCATCACATGATTAAATTCAGGGGAGAAGATGCCACCCCACTCCTAAAAGTGTTAACCAATTCACCCTACCTTCTCCCCTGTTCAGAAGTATGAAGCAAAAGAAGCAGTTTGATACCTTAATTAAAGACAAGTACATGATAATAGGCCCAAGATATGCTGACCCTATAACACTCATTAGGCTCGGGATACAAGTACAAGTTGAAAGATATCTTGCAGTTGTTGGCCTAGATGTCCTTGCATATGCACAATGTGATTCTTATAATAGAATCACCTATGAGTTTTATGCTACGCTCGAAACCCTAAAAGACCACCAACACATTGTGATGCATTTTCGCCTCCTAAACCAGACCCACAAAGTCACTGAGGATCACCTCAATAGCTGGTTGTCACACTTTGTTGAAGGATACACTGAGATGTCCAGGGGTCGGCTGGATACAGGGGACCACACCTTTAAAGCTTATCAAGAATGGAAGATGTCTATAGGGGAAGATCAATATATTTCTAAAAGAATCAAAGCTTCACACATCCACAACCTGACACTTTGTTATCTACATCGGGTGATCACGAACTACGTCTTGGAGAAGCAAGACAGTCAAGGGGCGCTCAGTTCAGCATACCTCTACATTTTGTGGTGTGCAACAATAGGAATAAAAGTGAATGCGGGGAACTTCATTATCTGCCACTTTCACAACTCTTTCAAGAAGCAAGTCCAATTTATGCCGATGGCAGACATTATCACTTTCATAGCGCGCCATCTTGGAATTGGAGATGGGCACTTGGAACTTATGTAGGAAAAGGTTGAGTGGTCCAGGTTGGACTCAGATCACTTGATTTACACAGGGGTAATCAAGTAGTGTAATAGAGGATACCTTTATATCTTTAGTTACAGCAAGGATAGATTACTACTGCCAGCAAATGCAGAGTTTGAATGTCGAACAATACTTATGGACGTCTCTCTATTGGATGCCCAGGGAAACATTTGTCAGGAGGGTGGAACTATTGGAGCATCTACTTCAGCACCACCAGTGCTAGAAACTCAGGAGGCCAGACAGTAGATAGGGGCAACCTTCCGTGACATAGCATATCAGCGAGGGCCCTACATAGAGATGCATGTAGAAGATAATCAGCAACCTCCTCAGCATGAGCAATATATCCCAAATCTCAACTCAGGGAACCTTTATGAGTTCATGACTGATTTTAGGGCTAACTCTGGCAGACGGTTTGATATGCTGGAGAAGGATGTGCAGTACCTCAGACAGAGGTTTGACATAGCCTTCCCTGCACCGCCTCCATCAACTTAGCCATTTCAACAGCCCCACAAACCTTTCTACCAGCCGACCCAAGACTTCGGACATTCACTCCACTTTCAGCAAGGAATACACCAGGACTATGAGAATCCACTAGGCGGCATCGACGATCTGAACCGGTATATAAATAGTGACTACCAGTAGCAATTGTTTTCTGCACCATCCAGAGCTTGAGATTTTCTCGAGGACGAGCAAAATTTCTAAGCTTGGGGTGGTGGCAGGATGTACCACCATCTATCTTCTGCTTTTCTCTTTTATTTCTTTGCATGCTTGCATGCTTATTTTCTATGATCCATGCATTTAGTATAAATTTAAAAAAAATTGCAGACTGTGTTTTGTAATTTGTAGCTTTGCAATTAAGGCTGTGCAATACAAATCTTAGAACTAAATGCTTATCCTTATGCCTAAATGCACAATTTTCATCTTAAACTACTTGATCTCCTGCTTGACTTTCTAATTGACTCTTTCCTTAAGTTTGGTAATTAAGGTTATGCGCCTCTTCCACAGCTTAAAACATTATTCCCATGATTTATGTTGTGAACGGTAAAATCCAATATATAGAACCTTTAGAAATAGCTAGAGCATGATCAAAGACTCCTAGCTTCATTTTTCATGAACTTGCCTCTACTGTAAGGATCCATGAATCATAATTACTATCTTTTCACATAGGTCTCAAGCTAATAATGATGAGTTTTTAGCTATAATCGAATCGAAGTGTTTTTCCTTGATGGTCTACACACCCTCTCACCTTAGATTGAATAAAAAAGATGACAAATTTAAAAGTTGAAAAAGAGGCTTGGCCGTCCACAAAAATCCCAAAAATATCAAAATAGTTCTCACCCAAGCCTATAAAATAGAATGCGGGGATAAAAGCCTGAGGGTGAATAAATGAGCATTGTTTTCTCTTTTAGGAAGTTGAGGATGGTGCCCAGCCGATGTATGACTATGCTCATGAACGCGGGTATGTCGTGACTAGTAGTACCACCCCGAAAGCTCATTAGAGAATCACTAGGAACCCCTAGGAGACCTATGAGATTTTCCCCGTAGCAGGGTTTGTTCGAGCGTAGTACGAGGAGTTCATCTCACTACTTTTGGCCAATTGGCTCGGACTGTAGGGACTGTTGCTCGTTACATGGACCAACCTGACACAGATCAGGATCCTCAGAAGTCATTAGAATCTTTTTGCTTTTGTTTCTTCTTAGGACCTGAATAAGTGAGACACGTTGTTTCTGATTAATCTACATGAAGACATGATTATGGCTCATTGCTCATCACCCGCATGATCACCTATGTGACAATTCTTTTATGCTTTATAATTATGATTCAAACCCTCATGAGTATCATCAGGTTGTATTGAATTCGCTTAATCTTGCATGGATGCTCTTTGATCCTACTTTGGCAGGATTGTGATCGATTGGTGGGGGTTTTCCCTGAAACAACATAAGTCAAGAGAATTGATGTTTTAACCACAGCATTTATCACCATGCTTAATTTGGATGTTATATTTTTATTCTTTGAGCTCATTCTTGCTTGAGGACAAGGAAAGGCTTAATCTTGGGGTGGTTGATAGCACCCAAATTCATGTGTTTATGCTATGCATTTATATCTGGTTTTGTGTTGTGACATCCTTAATATGCCAAAAATAATCCTAGATTCTTATCTTTTGGTAATTTATATCATTTCATAGATAAAGTTTCTCAACTAACCAATTTTGGGACTTGAAGGTACCGAACCTAGAAAAGACATCTATTCTCCAAAGATTTCTCCCAGATACATAGTTTTTCCAGTAGCTAGGCTTCCATCCGTCGTGACCGTGACACCTAATGCGACCAAGGTGCATCACCACGGCCGTATCCAGTCACCACGGTAGTGGAAAGGTCAAGCCATGACTGCGGCCCACAATTCTTCCTCGACCTGCATCACCACAACCGTGGCAGCCAACACGAGAACGTCATTAATGCACCGCGACCGCGGTAGGCACCGCGACCATGGCCAGTCACTATGACAGCGGAGAGGTTAAGCCACGACTGCAGTAGGCACCATGACTGTGGTTCATGGCAAGGGAGCACCGCGACCGCGGTCGTCACCATGACTGTGGCCTCCCACCACAGACGTGAAGAGTAGGACTGTGACTTGGATCAGCACCTGGACCATTTCGCCTATAAATATCCACCCCTCTCCACCTAAAGTGGGATTCTGAATTATGGAAGACCCACCTAGTGGTTCTAACATTTTCACATTCCTAGAGCCCCATGGGAGTGTCCATAGGTCCAAGAAGGCCAATGTTCTCAACCTACGTCCGTCCCTTCAGTTTGCTTCCATCCTCCACCATTTTCCACCATCATCCACCAATTTTTTCCCATTTCCTATCATCCACTACCATTTTCTAACTCCATCCACTCACCAAGTTGTTGTTCGGGACAAAACTAGATAGAAAGGAGGCCAAGGAGTCCAAAAGATCAAGGAGGACGATCCAAGGGAAGAGATCCGGCCTATACGGAGACCAAGGTGTGAGAGCCACCTCTCCTCTATGGGATAAATCTCTCCTTCTTCTCCTATCTTCTATTGTTCTGCTTAATTTCTGTAAAAATGATGTTCTTCCATCTTTAATCGGTTCCAACTATGCTTTTCCATGGCTAGTTGAGATCCTTCCTGGTTGTGTATCCCATTTTGGGCATGTTTATGTACTTTTACCTTAAGCATGTAGTTTCATTTCAGATCTAGTACGTTTTATGTTCTATTTCCACTTTCTGATTATGATTGCTAGTTTGGTTGATCTCTTTCTTGCTTGAACTACTATTTATACCTATATCGAGAGATTCGTTGTAGGAATAGACAAGAGAAGATAGTTTGGATCGGAATTTGAGAGGCGGATGGTTCAAGATGATCTGTGCAGATGCGTAGAACCGGGATGACCCCACTACCTGGTTCTGTATGGATCACATTTGTTCCTAACATCTCATAATGTTCTAGACCCGAGAAGGTATCTAGAATCTTCTGGAGTGTTGATTTGTCATCCTTGAGAGAGGTTTCATATCATCAATGGGTTTTAGTCACGATACGCGAAAACGAGTGGGATGACCCCACAGGAACAGATACCACAGCACGTACCATGTTTGGATGTAGGTTGCTTGCTCGGGTATTCGAGGGTTGTCTACGCCCAAGAATAGGTGCATAGACTTCCCAACTTGTGGTTACATAGCCAGGAACTTCTTCTCTCTGATTAGTAGAATCCTACATAGTCTATTTTGTTTTCTTTTCTTTGTTTTATTTCGTGACAATCTGCTAGACTAGTTCTAGCTCCATACTTTTATCGACTATCAGATTGTCATATCTGACTTAAGAGAGATATCTTAAGCGTCCCCACGTCCGTGTTTTCGACTCATATATCTACTTCAACTCCGTTATAAAGTTGTAGGGGTCTTGGAGGTTTTGGGTTATAAATTTTAAGTTTGATCCCTTCTAAGTCTACCTCCTTTCTGGATACGCGATTTGAACCAGATCACATCCTCATTAGGAGGTGGAACTTGTACATTGGCCTCCTACCTCATATGGAGAGAAGTATCATAAGCATGCTTCTTAATTACATTATAATGGGAACTCATAATAAAAAATTGACATTGTTTGAAATAAACATCTTGTCAAATAAGTTTTGGAATTGGAAAAAAATCGCTTGTTATACTTTTGAAATATAAGTCCTGTCAAGTATACTCTTTTGCTATAAAATGTTTTACTTGTTTTTGATAGTGTACCATGCAATTGCATGACTTTGTCTTGATTTTCTTGATTTTATACAAGGTAAATGGAACATTGACTATATCACTTCCGCACTTGATATACTCTAATGACAAAGATAGATCTGCAATATCTCCTATTTTAGGTTAGTTTGTTCTTCAAATCCCCTATTTATGAGTTATTTTTTCTTATTGTATATGCCAATGTGTGAGATCCTATTGGGCCACCCAGGGATTGGTGCTTCAATACCTTTACCACTATCTAGACAGTGGGATGGTATTGGGGTAAGAATGGTTCTGTGACAGTTGGTATTAGAGCATACACACTCCCATATAACTTTAAGTAAATCATTTCTCAAGTCTCTTGAACCCCAGAAACCCAAAAATCCATAATGCTGAAAATTAAGGTGTCTAGGTTCGGGGATCTGGCATAATTTCTCCTATCTGTCTTCATAGTGGATGAGATTCCTCACTCTATCTGGCCTTAATTAATCTAGAACTAGACCTAAAGATTTTGCGTTGAAAACATAGAAATTCTTCTAGCATCTCATCTCTTCTTTAAGGACTGCCCTAAGCCACCATGTTGACAAAGATTAGGTAGTCTTATCATCTCTTCATGTGGTCTTTCCCTTGTGACCTGTTGCCACATGATGTCTCTATTATGGTTAGCTTATGCATGAGAAAAATGAATATCACTAGAAAATTTTGAAAGTTGATACCATGATCTGACCTTAATTTGAAAACTCGATTTTGACCAATGAATCTTGAAATAAAATACTCATGTATGACCCCCTTCATGAAAACTTGATTTAACCAAAATTACACGACATGCTTTCTATGTTAGAGGTAAATCTTAAATTATTGAAAGAAGGATTTATACTTATACCTCATTGTTGATGAGATCCCTATTTGATTTAATCCATGATGCCCTATTCTTGAATAAACCTCAAACATAGTTAAGGAAATTCTTACCCTATTTGATACACATCACGATTATGCCATCAAATTGTTGAAGTATTAGAACTCTCAAAACCATGATGTAAGACTATGATACAAAAGACACTCTCCCTATTTTATTGATTAGTATGAGATCAAAAAAGTTATGAAATAATTTTGAAACCATGAATATCTTATTATCTTATATACTGTCAACTCAACCTATATGATTAAAAAACTCACAAATGGATGTACCTTGTAGATGGCCCCACAATCCCGTAGCCAAAAAGCAAGATCCTCTAGAACCAGTAATGACCAAGAAATTAAGATTGAAAAGAAAATTGTTGGAGAAAAAGTAGAGCTTAATGTAGACAAATGAAAAAGACCTAGGTTCAATGATGATAATAGAGATGATGCTTGGTAAGTACAAAACAAGTTACTAATGGGTGATATGACCAAATGGGCAAGATACATAACATCAATAAATCCTAGAGGTGTCCAAGTCTCCATGACTGGCTTTACCCCCTACATCCAAACTCATATTCGTGGAGATAGAGACAAAGATAGAGGTTGGAATTCCAAAGAGGACATGTACAATCACAACCAATGGAATCACCACTAGATCTAGATTATGATAGGGTGATTATGTAACCATTTGTAACTTTTTGTAATAAACCTTATACTCACTATATCTTGAGAAATGGAAATATGATGCCATGTTGTCTTAGCTGGCTATTCTATGATTCGGAACCTATCTATGCATTCAAAAATTCTATCTGATTTGAATTTTGACTCTCCATACTCAAGTTTTGAAATTTTGACCTATGATGTCTAAAAATCTCCACTCTTAATATTGATTAATAGATATTGTGACTCGCGGCTATCAAATATCAATAATGATATAAATCCTATGATCACACTATTTAGACCTTGAGGTATATGACTAATGACTTCAAAATCCCAAACTTTTAAAATTTTGAAATGATGACTATGTTGAATCCCTTGATTTATGACTTAGGGTTTATCTCTCATTAGGACAAGGGTGGAAACTCCCATTGATTTTGGAGCTCAAAAATCATGATATTAAAAGTATGATGTTGTCTCGAAATTTTTGAAATATGAAATCTCAAATCATGGATGTATAACCCCACCTAGGCCAATGTACAAGCTAGGACCCTGAGATATTGGGATTAAAAGTAGCCTTGTACACTTGATTCAAGAACTCTATTTGTTTGACCTAAAATATGATCTACCAAATTTTTTTATCAATAGGATGTTTCCATATTTGTGACTCATATGATAACTTCGAACAATATATGCTTTGACATTCATACTCAGTTGTTCGATGATGGAATGATGTTGGTACCAAGTTGGTTATGATATGGAACATGGAATCCCAATTATGATGATTGTACTACTTGAACTTTGAGGACATGATTTTGATTAAATAGTTGAGTATACTCTAGTATTTGAGGATGTGACCTGGATTTAGATGTCCCAATTTTTTAGGTATTTTTGAATTTTTGGGACAAAATTTCTTTTTAAGGAGGGAAGGATGTGACAAAGTGAATTTTGCATAAGTATGAATTAATTCCAATTTTTCCCTCATTATACTCACTCATGGTACCAATTCATTTTTCTTGGCTATGTAGTCAATGTTGAGACTCAAATATGAAATATTGTGATCAATGTAGTTTTTATACACTTTGTGACACCACATATTTGATTAATTCATCACTTTGTCCAAAGAAGAAAATTTGTCCATCAAACTTCATAATATGGTTCTAAAACTTTTTCTAAATATTCTACACATTATTTCAAATCTATATTCCAAATTTCATCTCACTTGGACATTCCTACAACTGTCTATGAATTATTGAAGTTTATGTGTAGAAAACCCCTTTATTTCCCTTTTATTTGCCCTTTTAGCTATGCCACATCACAGATCCACTTGGAAGGGGAGGGGATGAACCCCAGCCCTTGGATCAGCCTCCGCATGGATCATGGCCTGATCTAGTGGCCACAAGATCATATTCAACCTCCCACAGTCAGTGGGGAGGTGTTAAAGCGACTGATACTGATATCTTCATGCTCTTGACCTCGTTTCAAAAATCTAAGTCAACAAAAATGTTAGTCTCACAAAATTGCACTCAACCATACCTAGTTTGACCATCTTTATTGCACCATTACTCCCTCCCCACAAGTTCCTCACATCCCTTCTCACTCCCATGAGCATGGCTTCTATCAAAGTCGCCATCTAATCCTCAAATGACCCCTCGACCGTATCTAAACACCCCCCAAGACTCACCACCACCTCACCTTGCTTCGAGCATCATACCTGCTCTATTTCTAGCCTCAGACACCTCTAATTCATCCCTAATCTTCAAACTAGATGGAAGGATGCCACACAGCCCAGTTTGGGCATTCACCTACCTCGGCCTCTCGCCCTCAATAACCACCCCCTATGACTCTGCGGGATCACGTTGATCACAAATGGCACCACTCTTTCTAGCTCCGACGCCTCCTGCTCAAGTTTCCCCTCCACTTCGGTGAGGTCCTCCATTGGCCTTGGTGGCTCTCGTGAGGTATTGTGTGACAAAGGGGATAGCATCTCCGACCGTCCGATCCAAAGAAGAAATCACCTGGTCCAAGTTTCCAACAAACCGCAATTGAATCAGTTATTAGAGGAGTGAACCAGCCATACCAAGACTGAACCGAACCACTAATCAAGTGAGTCACATGCCTACATGGAAAAATCTCCATCGTCCGATCATTTAATCTGACGATCGGCCTTTATTGAATTTAAGGTATTTTACCTCCTCTCTACGTAGAAAATCCAATAAATAACCAAATGTTGAAAAAATGATAACTTTTGATTCCAAACTCCAAAAATTACAAATAAATGGTCTATATTGATCAAAAAAATCCAATGATCCATTTAAAAACAATTATGAAGCCTAATTCATTATATATTTCATTTATATCCCTAGATATTAAACTATTTCTCATTTATTTTTTCATATGGCTCAATAATGATGTTTAATCTTTGAGAAACCCTAATTCTAACCATAATGATCATCCTAAAATCAAACATGACCAGATAAGACTCTAAATCTAATATTTTTGAACTGTTCATATATTGAATGTGGTTTCATGCTATAACGTGATGGTTAAGCTTGATGATGAGTTCTAACCCTAGAATTGTGATATTGATATCATGATTGTGCTACATCTTACAAAACCCTTGATCATGTGTATGATCCATGGCTCTACTTTTATCAAACTGATCTTGATATCCAATTATGATAAGTATCATGATGATGATCTAGAAATGTGATGATGACTTGGATAATGATCATGAAATTAGGGTTAGCACATATGATCCTAGAAAACCTAGGTAAGTCATTCACACTAGAAAATATACTTGACACTTGAAATAATGTTGAACATATTGAAATATTAGTTGATTACAAGTGGATGACCTAACCCTATGGTTGACATAGCAAAGTGTACCCTAATCTTGAATATTAAAACATGATCTTCAAATATCATGATATTGACCCTTGATCCAAACATTATGGTTTAGGATCAGACTGGAAGGGTTGACATATTATTTGTTGATCCACACTCAAAACCTTCGGTGAAAGGTACACTATCATACCTCCTCCTTGGTTGTATTGAAGATATCTTTTATGTATCTCTTGATTGTATACTTGGCTACATACTTGGTTGAGCTATTATTCCCTATTGATTAGTCTTTCATTTTTCCTATATTATATTTTGAGAAAAACATGATAACATAAATGATATCGCCCATTATGAGTGCCCATATATTGATGATGATGATGATGATATTGATAATGTTGATAATGTTGATATTGAGTGCAAGCGACCTCCTCATTCGGAGGTGGAACTTGTACATTGGCCTCCTACCTCATATGGAGAGAAGGAGCCTGGTGACTAACACAATTTTACTGTGTGTGTAATTCAAGTGCATGCGTTAGAGTAATATAGGCCTTGTGAGGGCCGAGTCAAACACAGGGACACTGAACTATCAGTAGACTACTTACTAACTACTCACGATCAGCTAGACCAATTAAAAGGTTTTGAGAGTTGATTGAAAGATAAAAGAAAAATAAAAGAAAACAAAGCAATCGATTAAATGTTGAGTTTAATCAATTTAGATGGGAATCTTTAGGATTGCGGTTTCACCGCTGGTTTTCGTTGCATTTATTTCTATATAGTTAATCAAATTCGTCTCTCATTCCGGGTAGTGGCCTGTAGTCAGAATTGTTCACTGTCGTGATACAATTCACTACCTAAATCTAGGTCAGTTCCACGGTCGTAGTAACCTATACCCTAAACTAGGTGCATGAAGACCAAACTCTGGGTTTCCACCATTAACCGTACATCACCTTGTTCAAGGGATTTATTAATTAATGTGAATTTTGTCTCTTTTAAACCATTAATTCTTCTTTCAAAGCAATTAAAGGCATTAGATTATCATTTGGGTGATCAATCATAATGATATTATGGAGAAAACGAAATCATACCAGGGATTTAAGAGACAAAATATGAATTACTATGATAAAAATGTCATACAACAATTACCTGGGCTACTCCCGGTCCTAAAGACAAAGGGGATTAGCCCCGCGTGTTCATCTCAATGAAAGACATGGTAGAAGAAAGGGAAAACATGAAGAAACATGAATGAAAGTGATGTAAACCCCTGAAGGGAGAAGATCCGGGCGTTCCTCGACATAGAATGTGCGATCTACAGCCTTTCGGTAGTGGAAATCATCTTCTGCGGCTCTCGGAACGATCGGGGTGTGATTCTGGGTTCCGTTCTCTTCTCCACACCTCCTTGAGAGTTGTGCAGCGGCTAATGATGTCATTTTCACTTAGGGCCGCCGTCATTAGATATATGGACCAAATTAGATCGCTGAAATATCACCACCATTGGATTCAGGCCGATCTGGAACAAAACCTAATCTGACGGCTTCGATACCATCGACGCGAGTCGATGGTATCGACCCATCATAATATCGGTAGGTTTCCTTTCTTCTCTGACGCTACGACTGATGCAGACTCGATACCATTGACGAGGGTTGATGGTATCGACACCTTTAGGTGTCGGTTTTGTCACCTTTCTGACACTGAAGCTTTGAAACGTCGATAGTATCGACATTTGTGTCGATAGTATAGACAGGTTGATTGCTGACTCGATGAGGGTATCTCACTACCATAGACTTCCCAGTCGATGGTATCGAGTCATCTTGGCTCCTTGCGGCTATCTCACTGTGACTGTGTCGATACTATCGACGGATGTCGATGGTATCGACAACTGTGTATATGTGTTTTTCCTGAAATTGCAATACAAAGCCGAATCAGCTATGCTAAAACCCATTATTATGATCGTTTATAATCAAAAAGATAAAATATGAGAGATTTGATACGAACTGAGATTATAGACTAAAGCGAATGAATCATGCAATACTAACCACAAAAGTGACTAATAACCACATAAAACACATGTAAAATAGGTCTATAAATGTGACTCAAAATCATCACATCAAACTCCCCTAAGCTTGAACATTGCTCGACCTCGAGCAGCAGAACTATAGAATAAAATTGCAAGGGTCAACTAAAGAACAAATTATCACAACAGGCCTTGCCAAATGATCCCCACCAGGCATTCACATACCGGCCCTTACTGACCACCGAATGATAATTACCCTCTAGGCGACAATGATCATTCATAAGAGATATCCACCCCAAGATTGATGAACACAATCAAATAAGGCAGTTAATATAATAAAATCCTCCGGTTTAGACTTGGTGCATCTTTGTGATCTTCTATCTACGTTGCTTGTTTCCTAACTACCATCTAGATGGAAGCAGATCTGCTGATACTAATGAGTGAGGAGATAATCACGGGTGGCCTACCAATTCGAGCAACGGTTGGATGGAATAGGTGGCTATGGAAGAAATGGAAGCATATAATAGTCAATCGTGCAATACCAAAATTAATGACCTATCATCATGAAAATGTCCTAATGCTACATTTTAGATGGAATGATTCATGCACTATCATTCTATCCCAATGAGAGACAGGATATCTACAGGACTACACATGTGCTTGTTCTTCTTATTCTGCATGTGAACAAATTCCTTTCTCTCTCTGATCTTCATAGTTTTTCTTCAAGGCCTCATCTTGCTTAACAGAATAAGACAAAATTTTCAATATATTTTATTGGGCTTATTCACATATCCCCTATTTTCTTCTCTTTTTTTCTTCTTATTATTAAATTTTCGGAGAGTATGAAATAAGTCCTTTATTTGCAGAAGAAGCAAGACACATCATTGTACAAGATGATTAAAGTTATGCAAAATACAAATAAAATGACATTGACATGCACTCTAAAAGTTTTGAATGCAAGATTATAATGCAACATAATTTCCTTTTTTTTTCTTTCAATGCAACAAATGTAAACACTACTACATTGCAATCCTATCTACATGTCATGCAATCAAGAAATGACAAACTGTATAGTGCTCCCAATTCTTATGGTGGATGTAGATGAGATGAAGTGGATAGATCACAAGATTAATTGACGGAACCATTGGAGGATATTATATGTCCCTCCTTACTGACATGTGTACAATCAAGAGGTTTCTATCTTTCATTTCAGATGAAAGTCTCATTACCATTTGATCAGTTTAGGCTCAACATCCAATTCCGTCCACTTTTCTTGAATCCTAGGCATGTACAGTTGTGATCTTATGTTTTAAAGTTGACAAACCCGATTATTTTCATAAGCCATATACTCAAATTCAAACAAAGAAAGCTCACAATTTTATTAAAAAAATTCAAATTGACCCCTGACTCCCATTTGAAAAACAAAGAGATGACACATTTACATAAACATCCACGATTACACTAGATAGAATGTGGATCCTAAAAACTAAGAACATTTCTATAACAACTGAAAAGGCAATAAATGATAAAAACTAAAAATAAAAGATAGAAAAGGATAGAAGTTGTTCCATCTCCCCCCCAAGCTTGAATTCGACTGTGGCCTCATAGTCAAAAACAATCTTAAGAGGTGGAACAGTGATACCAATCATTGTTCAGGTGGTGGCGGGTACTGCGAGGCGGTGGGATCCCATGATGGATATTGCCCCTGGAAATTGGGATCATACGGGGGCATGGGTGGAGGTTGAGGATATCCCCCGAAGTAGTTCTGGCTCCAATAATTTTTGTAGAACGGTTGTTGCTGCATCTCCATCCTATGCAACCTGTCATGAATGTTCTCTTGGTTGGCGAGGAGGAGGCGCTCGTTCTCGTAGATGGCATGTTGATTTAGGAACAACTGGTTCGTAGTCTCCTGAATACCGGCGAAAGAAGCAGTGTGTTGCTGATGAGTCTGCTGAATCTCCTACAGCATTGAGTACAACTCCTGCATAGAGTAGACATCCTCTCCTTGTTGAGAGGGCTAAGGTGGTGGAGGCTGCAAAGATGATGATGCACCCGGGTGGAAGCGTGGAAGCTTCCGTGGTGCCACTCATGAACGAAGAGGAGTGAAAGCCTCCTCCTCGTCTTCTTGCTCGTCATCATCGTCATTGTCATTGTCATTACCGTAGTCTTCTTCGTCGGAGTCATCGATGGCGATGATGGGCCACTGAAAGTGCTGAGCGTCCTGGATGTTGAAGACAGGATCTGGAAGCACACACTCCTGGTACTCCTAGTTGACATGGCATTGTGCATAGGCCACACCATCATGGAGCGTAAGAAGGTTGCATCGGTGTAGATGATGCAGGTTGACTTTATTTCTATTGGACAGCGGAGTGAGTTGGGAAAAATCCAACCCAAGGTAGAGAGAAAGCGGTGTGATAAGCCCCCCAAAGTGAATAGGAGATTTTCTTGTACTCCTCTGCACGACCAACACACATGTCAAGAAAAATGTGCCCCAATTGCACTCTTCTTGCTTCAACAACTTATACATAAAAAACAAGTATGTCTCCTAAAACTTACTAAGAGAAAGATCACCTTGAGCAAACAGAGTAGTGTACAACATGCGATGTAGAATCTGCACAAATGGATGCTCGAAATTGGCGACGACTGCATTATGATAGCTGACGGACTTGCCTGGAGGCATGGTCACCAGCTGAGCAAAGATGTCTTCATAATCTGTCCGGTTGTCTGGCCTCCTGTGCTGATTCAGAGAATGGTACCAGTTGTAAATTGAATTGAACTACTGGAGGGTGAGATTGTAATTGTTGTTGTAGAGCCGGAAAGAAACGTGGCCCTTGATCCATTCCCTATCAGTGGCGATGAGGTCGTTAGGCACAACACATATGTCTAGTGATGCCATAAATTCCGCCACCAGTTCTTTATACGTCGACCACTCGCCGAAAAAGGGGTGGCCCTCGATGTGGAACTGGACCTCATCAGTCCTTTGGGTCGTATGCTTCGCTTGCCCTTAAAGGACATAAGCGAGATTGGCCTCGAACCCAAGGTCGCGGATCATGGTCCGATTGACGTATCAGGTTGGCTCGATTTTCTTCTTGAGAAACTCCTCATATATCTTCCGTAATTCCGCCGAAGGATGAAAAATCCTCAGAAGAGGAATGGATCTGGGTGGTGGAGGGACAAATGTCAGAATCTCCATCGGGGCCGCCCTTGAAGAAGAAACTCCTTCCGTCTGCACCATTGTCACAGAGAGAGAGGGGAATAAGAAATAGAGCTCGGTGAAGGATGGAGAAGACGATCTCCACTCGGTGTAGAGCTTGGTGAAGATATCTCGATCCTTGGATGCTCGACATAGGCCTCCGGTCGCCCAACAATACTCAAAGCACAAGTGGAAGGAAGAAACTCTGAAGGTGTGAAGATAATTGACAATCAATCCTTCCTTTTATAACTGAGTCAGTCGTTGCTGCCGCTCCATCGATACCATCGATGGAGTGTCGATGGTATCAACACATGTAGGCGTGATCCGCTCTTTGTGACTATCGACGGTTGTTGATGGATGGATTTGGGGGCCCATATCGGTGACGTGTTGATACCATCGATGCGTGTTGATAGTATTGACCCATCCCACAGATCGACTTCCTTGATTTGGCGGCCGCCGTTGATTTCTTCTCGTAGATCGGTGCATGGCACATCGATACCATCGACAAGTGTCGATGGTATCGACTCTTCATGGATCAATTATCCTCACGAGGCCCGGGCGCCGATTCCTTGCTGTTTCTATGTCGATACCATCGACGCGCCCGTCGATAGTATCGACTTCACTGAGTCAAAATCTTCTATAAATTGTCAGGGATCTCGCGAGTATCGACATCCTAGACAATGCTATCGACCCCGAGCTATCTTTTTCTTTGGCGTTACTGATGGTATGTCGATACCATCGATGCGACCGTCGATGGTATCGACTCAAAAAAAATTTTGCAGCCGCTTCCCTGTACCCATGTCACTACCATCGACATCATGGTCGATGGTATCGACTCTGACTCAGTCGTACACACTGAACAAATGATCAAGGTATCATTTTTACACTAAAAATGAAATTAAATTAAACTAACTTGTAAATGCAAAGGAAAATGAAGAAATTACCAATGGTTGGGTTGCCTCCCAACAAGCGCCCTTCTTTAACGTCTTAGGCTAGACAAACGCAAGCTCATCTTGCATCCTTAAGTGCTATGAGTTTGACCTCATGCACTTTCCTCGTGTAGTCCTCGCCAAAGTAAAGCTTCAACCTTGGACCATTAACTAGAAATTTCGTCTCTCCATCGTGCACCAAGATGGCACCATGTGGGCGTACCTCCTCTACAACAAAAGGTCCACTCCACCGGGATTTCAATTTCTCGGGATGCAGCTTCAACCTAGAGTTGAACAATAACACACGATCTCCCTTTTTAAAGATATGTAGTTGAATGTGTCGATCGTGAATTAATTTTGTTCTTTCTTTGCAAATTTGTGAGTTTTCATAGGCGTTCATCCTCAGCTCATCTAACTCATTGAGCTATAGCATTCACTTCTTCCCTACCTCATCATAAGTCAAATTAAGCTTCCTTAGCGCCCAGTGCGCCTTGTGTTCCAGCTCTACCGGTAAATGGCAAGCCCACCCATAAGTCAACCTAAAAGGAGTAGTGCCTATAGATGTCTTAAATGCGGTCCTATACGCCCATAAAGCATCTGGTAGCAAAGTACTCCAATTCTTTCTTATCGAAGCCACTGTGCGCTGCAAAATTTTCTTGATTTCTCTATTTGACATTCCAACCTGCCCTTGTGTCTGGGGGTGGTATGGGGTACCAACATTATGCTTCACCCTATACTTTCTTAATAATGCAGCAAACTTTTGATTCTTGATATGGGTGCCTCCATCGCTAATAACAATCCTTGGCACACCAAATTTGTAGAAAATGTGATCTTTAACAAACCTGCACACTACAGCAACGTCGTTAGTCCTTGTGGGTATTGCCTCTACCCACTTCGATACATAATCAACAGTAAGTAAAATATACAAATTAGAGTTCGAGGACACAAAGGGTCCCATAAAATCGATGCCCCAAAGATCAAATACCTCAACTTCCTGAAACACGTTGAGGGGCATCTCTTGCCGCTTGGAAATATTACCTGCCCTTAGACAGGAATCACATCTTCACACGTAGTCGTAGGCATCTCGGAAGAGTGTAGGCCAATAAAGACCACTCTCTAGCACCTTGGCCGTCGTTCTGGAGCTCGCATGATGACCACCAGTTGGTAGTGTGTGACAATGACTGAGTACATTGTCATATTCTGCCTCCGGTACACACCTGCGCAAAACGCCATCCCTGCATTGCTTCAACAAGATAGGATCATCCCAGAAATAATATCTCAAACAGTGAAAAATTTTCTTTTTCTCTTGATAAGTCCAATCATCTGGGATTATTTTACAGGCAAGATAATTAACAATGTACGAAAACCATGGATCCTTAGATTTTACAAAAAGGATTTGCTCATCAGGGAATGTCTCGGTAATGGGTATATTAATATCCTTCTCATCTACCCGCTCTAACCTAGACAAGTGGTTCGCAACCACATTCTCAATTCCCACTATATCCTTAATTTCAATGTCAAATTCTTGTAACAATAAGATCCAACTAATCAATCTAGGTTCGACATCTTTCTTTTCCATCAAGTATTTTATGGAAGTGTGGTCCGTCCATACCACAACTTTTGACCCTACCAAATATTGCCGAAATTTTTTGAATGCAAAAATGACGGCGAGAAGTTCTTTTTCAGTTGTGGTGTAGTTAAGTTGTTCCTCGTTTAACATCTTAGATGCATAGAAAATTACCTCGGGTTTGTTCTCAAAACGCTACCCAAGAACAGTCCCTACTGCAAAATCCAAAGCATCACACATGAGCTCAAAAGGCTTTGTCCAATACGGCGTTTGAACAACTGGTGCGGAAATTAACTTTTCTTTCTGTTTATTGAAAGCATGCAAACATTTTTTATTAAAATCAAATATCACATCTTTTTCAAGCAGTTCCAATAATGGTTTAGCAATTTTCGAGAAATCTTTGATAAAGCGGCGATAAATCCTGCATGGCCGAGAAAACTTCTTACCCCCTTAACTGAATTAGGTGGGGGTAATTTTGAAATAACCTCAATCTTGAATGGATCCACCTCCAGCCCCTTACTAGACACCTTGTGCCCAAGCATAATTCCCTCACTAACCATCATATGACACTTTTCCCAGTTAAGAACTAAATGTGTGTCCTCACATCGTTGTAAAACTTTATCCAAATTTTATAGGCATTCATCAAACGATGCACCATAGATGGAAAAGTCATCCATGAAACCCTCTAAATAGTGCTCAAACATATCAGAGAAAATAGCAAGCATGCAGCGCTAAAAGGTGGCTGGTGCGTTACACAAGCCAAAAGGCATACGACGATATGCGAATGTTCCGTAAGGACAAGTGAAGGTAGACTTTTCTTGGTCCTTAGGGTCAATAGAGATCTGATTGTAGCCGGAGTAGCCGTCCAGAAAACAAAAATGAGATCGACCAGCTAGTCGCTCTAAAATTTGATCGATGAATGGAACAGGAAAATGATCTGTTAACGTAGCGGAGTTCAATCGACGGTAGTCAATGCACACACACCACCCGATTACCAATCAGATTGTGACCGGCTCATTTAACAAGTTGTGAGTGACAGTGATTCCCCCCTTTTAGGGACTACCTGTGTGGGGCTTAACCATGTCGAATCGGAGATAGCGTAAATGATGCCTACAAAAAGGATCTTGATCACCTCCTTCTTGACTACCTCCATCATGCTTGGATTGAGTCTACGTTGTGGCTGGATTACAGGTTTGGCTCCTTTTTCTAGCCGGATCTTGTGCTGGCAAAGTGTAGGAGAAATCCCCTTGATATCTGCAACTGACCACCCGAATGCACCATGGTGGTTCTTCAGCACGATCATCAATTGATCCTCTTCATCGGCACTCAAATATGATGAGATAATCACCAGTAGTCTTTCACCATCGGCTAAGAATGCATACTTCAAATGTGGAGGCAGTGGCTTCAGTTCTAACTCTGGTGGACTGATCAATGATGATTGCAGCAGTGGTGGGAGTGGCCCAAGATCTTCATAATACTTAGCATAATAGCACGGAAGCACTTGAAGCATCTTGACACATTATTGTAACGACTTGCTTCTCATCCAGTCATACATTATGTTGACAAGGCAAGCTTCAAGGGGTAGTTCTGTATATGCATCAAGGACAGAACTTGCTATTGCATCATCTTCAGTAGATAGAGGAATTTCCTCCTCTTCATCATTTGGAAAACCCATAGCTCTGCAAAGAGAAACAACTTTGGTCTGTTCCATAATGTCTACAGCCAGTGTCCCCTTATTTACCTTGGTCATTACATGAGTCATATCCATAAATGGATTCCATAGGCAAAGAGAAATGTTCTAATCAAAATGTTTCACCATACGACACTGCTCCCTTGCCTTTGATTGTGTTGTACTTGTGGGCATAACCATTTCAAATCGGTCATCCACGATTCCCAATGTCAGACGACCTCTTCCCATCTCGAGTATCATATCTCTAGTAGCTTGGAAGGGTCTTCCAAGGAGTAGCTCATTTCCTTGTTCATCTTACATTTCCATTACTACAAAATCTGCTAGAAATACAAACATGTCAACTTTAACCAGAACGTCCTCGCAAATACCATACGACTTAACCATAGAATTGTTCGCTAACTGAATCGTCATGTTGCTATGTCTTGATTCTTTAAGTCCCAGCTTCTTGAAAGTAGAAAGAGGCATCAAATTGATACTTGCCCCAGAGTCACATAATGCTTCGCCGAACTTCACCTTACCGATGTAACATGAAATATTAAAGCAGCCCGGATCTTGTCTTTTTGGTGGCAATGTGCCTAAAATGAAGGCGCTCACTTGCTCTTTAAGAACCACCACTTCAGTATCAGGAATCTACCTGTTCTTTGTAATTATATCTTTTAGAAACTTGCCATAAGAGGGTATCTTCTCTATTGCTTCTAACAGTGGAATGTTGACAGAAAGTTTCCTGAAGCTGTCTAGGAACTTCTTGAACTGAGCGTCCACTTTCTTAGCCTTCACACAGTTTGGATACGGGACTGGGATAGTCTATTCCCTCTGATGTGGTGGCACATATGGTGTCCTCTTTTGAGTCTCTTCCTCAGCAATGGGTTCTGGTGTGACATCCTCTATCGCATCCTCTATCGGCTTTGTGATTGTAACCTCCTCTGTGGCCTCACCTGTGGTTTCCGGATGGGGTGTGCTCGGTTCATCGGCCCTGGGGTTTGAAGTCTTCTTTCCACTCCGCAACAGAATTGCCTTGGCTTGTTGATTTCCTCCTGGAACATTTGTATTTCCGGGAAAACCTTGTTGTGTAGGCTTTTTCAGATTTGCTATCTCAGCTGCCATATGCGCTAACGATGTCTCCATAGTTCTCATCTGAGCCCCATGACTTTGTAAGGTCTTCCCAAATTGATTCATAAATTCTCCTTGTTGCTTAATCTGTTGGCCAAACGTGCTCATGAGTTCCTGATTCTGCTTGATTACTTTATTGAGCAACTCATTGCTCTTGTCCTCTGCCGACGGTTGTGGTTTGGCATCGGGGTCCTACAGGAAATTTTTTGGGTCCTTCCATGAAATTTTTTAATCTTTCCTCCAAGAATAATCATTGTTTCTGTACCGTTGTTGCTGGCGCATAAATTTCACTTGTGCCTCATCATCAGATTATGTGTCTTCCTTTGCTAGCAATTTCTTGGCTAAAAAATCCATCTTCTCATTCAGCTCCTTGATGGCCTTTGACTCACCTGCAACTCGAACATGTTCGGGTGCATCTCTATCACCCCAGGACTGCTTTTTGGTCATATTCTTCAAAATCTCCCAACACCTTGTACTTGTATTATTTAAGAAGAATCCCGAACCTGCTGAATCCAGGTTGCTTCTATCATGCTCAGAAAGAGCAAAATAGAAAATCTTGACCTGTTTCTCCTTGTCCATCCCATGATGTGGGCACCTCCTCAGCATTATTTGAAAGCGCTCTCAAGTCTCAGAATATGTTTCACCTGCTTTCTGACTGAAATTGTGGATCTTTCATACAAGATCATTAGTCTTCTCAAGCGGAAAGAATCTCTCGAAGAACACTTCGACCATATGATCCCATGATTCCACATACTCGTCGTCCACGTTATGTAGCCATTCTCAAGCATTTCCTGCTAGAGAGCTGGGAAATAATTTCAAATAGAGTGTCTCTTGTGGGAACCTGTCTATCTTGATCATATCATAGTTCTCCACGAATTGGCTTATATGAGTCACTGGATCTTCATTTTTGAGCCCATGAAATGCACTGGATTTGACTAAATTGATTAGGCCAGGGTCAATTTTATAATTGGGAATATTGATAGCCTGCCTCTTGATCGGCCCTTTTGATGCAGAAGTAGAAGACGCCTTAATCTTCTCCCAGATTGTCTGTTCCTTAGCCATAGCTTCTGGTTCCGAGTTCGAATCTATATCCTCAGGTTGATCTTGAAAGTTGTTCTCCTCGTCGTCTGATCCCCCAGTACGGGACCTCTGGTGATGGTTGTACGTAGTCTGTACTATGCGTCTTCACCATGCACTGGTACCTACAAGTTAATAAATTTGATTCAGTACAGTGCTAGACGATTACCAAATATGAAAGATGAACGATGAATTTTAAAAATAAAATTAACAATAAAAATTTGCCTAGAGTGGCTGCTTGCAGCACTCGTAGTGTCGACGGTTGTCGTGTCCCCGGCAACGGTGCCAAAAACTTGACATGATTTTACCATGCATGTAACGCAAGTGCACACGTCAGAGTAATATAGGCCTCGTGAGGCCCGAGTCGAACACAGGGACACTGAACTATCGGTAAACTACTTACTAACTACTCGCGATCAACTAGACCGATTAAAAGGTTTTGAGAGTTGATTGAAAGATAAAAGAAAAATAAAAGAAAACAAAGCAATCAATTAAATGTTGAGTTTAATCAATTTCGATGGGAATCTTTAGGATTGCGGTCTCACCGTGGGTTTTCGTTGCATTTATTTCTATATAGTAATCAAATTCATCTCTCATTTTGGGTAGTGGCATGTAGTTAGAATTGTTTACTATCATGATACAATTCACTACCTAAATCTAGGTCGGTTCCATGATCATAGTAACCTATACCCTAAACTAGGTGCATGAAGACCAAACTCTGGGTTTCCACCATTAACCGTACATCACCTTGTTCAAGGGATTTATTAATTAATGTGAATTTTATCTCTTTTCAACTATTAATTCTTCTTTCAAAGCAATTAAAGGCATTAGATTATCATTAAGGTGATCAATCATAATGATATTATGGAGAAAACGAAATCATACCATGGATTTAAGAGACAAAATATGAATTACTATGATAAAAACGTCATACAACGATTACCCGGGCTACTCCCGGTCCTAAAGACAAAGGGGCTTAGCCCCGCGTGTTCATCTCAATGAAAGACATGGTAGAAGAAAGGGAAAACATGAAGAAATGTGAATGAAAGTGATGTAAACCTCTAAACGGAGAAGATCCGGGCATTCCTCGACGTAGAATGCACGATCTACAGCCTTCCGGTGGTGGAAATCATCTTCTACAACTCTCAGAACGATCAGGGTGTGATTCTGGGCTCCGTTCTCTTCTCCACACCTCCTTGGGACTTGTGCAGCGGATAATGACATCATTTTCACTTAGGGCCACCATCATTAGGTATATGGACCAAATTAAATCGCCGAAATATCACCACTGTTGGATTCGGGCCGATCTGCAACAAAAACTGATCTGACGACGTCGATACCATCGACGCGAGTCGATGGTATCGACCTGTCATAATATCGGCAGGTTTCCTTTCTTCTCTGACGCTCCGACTGATGCAGACTCGATACCATCGACGAGGGTTGATGGTATCGACACCTTTAGGCATCAGTTTTGTCACCTTTCTGACACTAAAGCTGTGAAACTTTGATAGTATCGACTTTTGTGCCGATAGTATTGACATGTTGATTGCTGACTCACTGAGGGTATCTTGCAACCATCGACTTCCCAGTCGATGGTATCCAGTCATCTTGGCTCCTTGCGGCTGTCTCACTATGACTGTGTCGATACTATCAACAAATGTCGATGGTATCAACATCTGTGTATATGCATTTTTCCTGAAATTGCAATACAAAGCCGAATCAGCTATGCTAAAACCATTTATTATGATCATTTATAATAAAAAAGATAAAATATGAGAGATTTGATATGAACTGAGATTATAGACTAAAGCGAATGAATCATGTGATACTAACCACAAAAGTGACTAATAAACACATAAAACACATGTAAAATATGTCTATAAATGCGACTCAAAATCATCGCATCAGTGACCTCCCCCATCGCGTTAGGGTGTGGAGTAACACAAAAATATATAAGCATACTTCTCAAGTACATCATAATGCGAACTCATAATAAAAATTGCATTGTTCAAAATAAAAATCTTTTTGAATAAGTTTTCGAGTTCGAAAAAAATTGCTTGTTATACTTTAGAAATATAAGTCATGCCAAGTATACTCTTTTGCTGTAATTTTTTTTTACTTATTTTTGATAGCATACCGTGCAATTGCATGATTGTGTCTTGATTTTCTTGATTTTAGGCAAGACAAATGGAACATTGAGTAGATCGCTTTCGCACTCTATATACTCTAATTACAAAGATAGATCTGCAATATCTCTTATTTTGGATAAGTTTGTTCTTTAAATCCACTATTTATGAGTTATTATTTCTTACTGTATATGCCAATGTGTGAGATCCAATTGGGCCACTCAGGAATGGGCACTTTAATCCTTTTACCATTGTCTAGGAAGTGGGATTGGGATTAGGGTCAGAATGGTTCCATGACACCAGGATATTATAATCCATTAGGAGGGCCAAATCCCATCCACATCACTCACGGTCATCCCCATTTGTCACAGTGCATCCAATCATCACCTTCATGGCAACCCTTATTTAAGATTACAGTTGATAATATCAAAAAGCACCGAGTGACATCTGATGAGTGTAGTGATTTCAAGTCTAACAATCACAATCACCACCTTCACTATGACAGATGACTATGACCACCAATTATGGTATCAATATATCACTCTTCAAGGTGGGTCTATCAGATACACTATTCCCCAACAAGTATATATGTGCTTGGTTTGATATCACATATCATGAATAATGAGATTTTGTCATCAACCAACACACACTCTAGTCTTAAGTGTTACTATTTTCTATCAGTTTTCCACACTAACATCCTACTAGGTACATAACAAGAATGTACATACTGTTAACATCCATATGATCTCATTGTTCAAGTCACACACTTGAAGACATAAGTCATTGAATATAGTTATTCTTTAGACATTCATTATGTTTCCTCATTATCTCATAACTGAGTGAAATAGAATGAATTGAAAGATTGCCTTTGATATTAATCAAAATTTTTATGTAATATCCTTTCCCAATCATCATATGATTGGGGCTCTGGGCATACATACCAACATAACCTAGCCATTTCCTATTGTTGTCATCGATCTCTACTTGATTGTCCTGAAGATCCTACTTGTCATGTTTGGCCACATTATCTACACTCATTTCTATGAAATGTTGTTGTTATGGGCCCTACTGACTCCACCTAGACTGTTTTGTAACCTCCTAGTTTCTCATAGGGAAAGAATTTATCACATGCCCAACCTGGCCACACTTGAAGCAGGTCCTCGTATCATATAGTGGCCTAGATGGTCATGTCATAGACATCAACCTAAAACTATTTGCCTTGGCTGGAGAAAAGCTACGACCTCTCCCTTTATTACGAGACCATTTCAACTTTACATTTGTCCTTGGTTCAGAAAATATTGACCTATGTTGTGATGGTTAATACTGTAGTGAAGAAAACCTCTACTTCTTGAAATGTTTAGATGACTGTCCTTGGAATTGTGATGACCACTTTCTTGCATTGGTTTCCTTCTGCTCTATAGTTGTCCTTTATATCTACCTAACATACTCCAAAAAAGTTGAAAACTTCTCATGAGAATCCAAGGATGATGTTGTTTGTTCCACCTCAGCATTCAGGCCCTTCCCAAACCTTCTAATTCTCTCCTTTTTTTGTGGTTGTTATTTGATAATAGAACGTCAACAACTCCATAAACTTCACCTCATAGTCATTCACACACCACAATCATTGGTGTAGGCACTCAAACTTAGCCATCTTCTCTTCAAGATATGTCTCACAAAAGTAATGGTTGACAATCTCTCACCAAAACTCCTCTCGACTGATCACCTCACATAGTCTCTTCTCCTCTTCAATAGCCCACCAATGGCCACCACTACCCTTCATATGGTAGATCACATGTTTCACCTTATCCTACTTAGACATATTTAGGATCCTGAACAACTTCTCCAACTTCTTCAACCACATATTTGTGTATGTTGGGTCAGTTGTGTCTACATACTCAGTGGCTCCCACACACTTCATACTCTCAAAGGTCTTTCCTAGATTCAAAGATTCAGCATCTGAGATTCGTGTTAGTCGAGATGCAGATGCCCTGCCAGTCAGATGTTTGATCATCAATATTAGTTGTCCAAAACCTGATTGAAAGGTTGGATCAGATATGATCATAGGGTCAAAAAGGTGGGAGATGGGATGTTCCGATCCTATCTCAAATATTCTTTCCTCCATTATCATCCTCTTGATGCCACCTCCAGGCGCCACATAACTACTCTTAGCATGTTCTTCATGTTATCCCACCATATCTACATAATCATAACCTATGGTTAGATATGTCTAATATGCAAGAACAGACACAACAACCTCAGTCACATTTTCCTATAGACTCAGCAAACCTAAGACTCTAATAGCACAAAATGTGGAGACCCACCATGCTAAAACAAACACACCGATCAAACACTAATTAATCATATCACCAAAAAGATGCAAAATTAAAATCGAATAAATTTCCAAACATATCAAAAAAACTTTTACACAAAGTTTCAACTTCATGTATATTCATAAAGACATATTTACATGAGTTCAATGGCCTCAGCCACACTTATATACAAAAGATGTTTCTCTATACTTACACTGTTTACCTTTTGTTTATGATATACAATCAAAATTTTGAGTTGATATAATTATATACAAATCCCCCTACCCACACATGAGAGTACAATAATGACTCTAAGACTCTACACAACAAAACCAACCTCTCAAGCTCAACTGATCTCTAAATTGAGCCTCCTTGCCACCAAGGTTCTGACCGCATTGTAGGTCACCTAAAAAGGTGAGGAAACCCACGAAGTAAGACCCATGTCCCAACGATATGATATAACTTCTAATAACATCTATTGCTTGCAAACAAGTTACAAACTTAAATCGGTTAAAATAGATGGTATAATAGATTAGGAAACTAAACATTGTATTAAAAATAACCAAGCATGATAGCAGTTATAGGTATAGGTAACCGCACATGAGACACATATAATGCTAGCAATAAATGCAAGGCAAAGGTTATCATCTAATGTGATTTCCCAAAGAAACTCTAGCACGTATACTAATCAATTAAATTATTTATTTTATTAAGCCTTGGTAATTTGAGGCACACCTCTTGAACTATTAGTTAACCGTTTTGAGGTCACGGTCAACCCTGTATAATATCTAGGATAATCAAAATCCTAAGAATATCTTCCCCTGGTTCAGTATGAGTAAAAACCATAGTGGCACATCAGCCAAACTAGTAAAAAAATTCTAGTCTGTCATGGGTACACGGGATATGACACCAAAAACTAGTGTATAAACCCTCAAATATGAGTTACAACTGTTGCCACTCTCAATCATATCAAATTCGACGCACGGTTTCAACTATAGTCTAAAACCTTAGAATTAGGATGACAAGAATATATCCTCCCAGAACCCGTATATAAACTCAATAGTATATGATTTCGAGTTCCTTTTTGGATTACTCGTTTCACTATCCAGCAAATTCTGACACTGGAATGGTTCTATGTTCACTTTGGCGCTGCATGAATGGTTACACTTGATTAATTAATCCAATTAAGTATTTTTTACTTCATCAATCAAGTTACACACAAACTCCTACATGATTCTTATAAAATAAATTATAGATTACAACTTCAAGAAATATAAAACATACGAAATAATTCCATGTTACTACAACATGGCATATTTATCCATTTATGGCCATAAAGAGGATCATGCATATCTCAAACTAGGACACACAAAAGCCCAATTTTTTCTTTAGACCAAAACAATAATAACTCTTTGTAGAAATGTCCTTAGCATTCAAAATTTTTTAGAGAGATTAACGATTCATAAACAAGGTATCTCTCAAAATTTTAGTTCCCAAAGTGTGTAAAAGTTATGCTATTTCCAAGAATTTGATAATCGTATGCCCAACACTTATAATGGATGAGAAACCTTGATATATAGTACCTCATCCATTTATCATTATAGCACCATAGCGATAGTTATAAACCTTAAAATTTAGATATGATGACCATTTATCATTGCAGCATGATAACAGTTATTATAAACCTTAAAATCTAGATAAGATGACCATCAAATAACAAGGAATAATATAGGGGTTGAATTTCCTTTTATTGGATACTAAAATATCATAAAAATAATATTTTTAGGAGTCATTGCACTTGTATTCAAAATTTTTGATTTTGCATATTTGAAGAAAAATCATTATACAGCAGAAAATGATTCAAGAGATCAAGATAAACTTAAGGATTCGTATAGTTATCATACTCATACATTATAGTACATAAAAGACCATCTTTTGGCATATTAGAGATTTCCTAGAACAAGATTAACGTCGTGCATGTATCGATTAGGTAAAAAATACATTAATAAGTTATATCACTCGTCTTATGTGTGATGAAAACCAGATCTATAGAGAAGGACCGCAAAAATATAGGCAAGGATCCAATCTGTGTTCTTAGAAAACTCCAATAAAGCTTCTAATACCCGAGATTCTGATGTATCTTGAGCAAGGAGAGAAGAAAAGAGAGTACCTCACACACGTGTACAAGTTTTCAACTTGTAGAATCATGGATCTCGGCTATGGTAGAAAAGGAGTTACGCTACCCACCGTATATCATAGACCCAGTAGCCCACCCGTTTTCTTGGTAACCAACACAGAATATACACTTAACTACTTTTTAATTAATAGAAATCTGCTGCGTACCTCGGAAGCCCAAAAGACATACGGGACTCCCAAGCTTTCACAACTACTATCTGCCATTCAAATATTTACTAAATCGAATTTTTTTATCTCATTGGTCTCTCGCGGTTATATTATATAAGTCCTAGCGTCCTCGTGTCCTCATTCTAATGCATCCACCTGCATTCCCGTATTTGTACAGTACCTACGAAATTCAATAACAACATTGATCTGGAAGCATAAGTACAGTACTTACGAAATCCAGTAGTAACATTTGTCATCTGGACATAAGTACAGTACCTACGCAATCCATGCAAAATAAGTACAATACTCACTTGTTAATTCCAACTCAGTTTTTTCAAACATAAGTACAATACTTACCAAATTATAAAACCAAGCATAAGTACAGTACTTAACAAATTACAAAATCAAGCATAATTGTATAACTGATCTGGAAGCATAAGTACAGTACCTATGGAATCCGTGCAAAATAAGTACAGTACTCACTTGTTAATTCCAACTCAGTTTTTTCAAACATAAGTACAGTACTTACCAAATTATAAAACCAAGCATAAGTACAGTACTTAACAAATTACAAAATCAATCATAATTGTATAACTGATCTGGAAGCATAAGTACAGTACCTACGAAATCCAATAACAACATTTTTCGCATGGATATAATTTTTTTTCAAAAATGTAGTGCACATCTGGTCCGTAATCAACTATAAAATGCATCTATAAGTATTGTACTCAATTAATAATTTTCAACCCAGTTTGTCAAATATAAGTACAGTACCTCTCAAATTCATTTGTGAATGTATATGTATTTATTCTAGGTACAGTACTTACGTAATCTGCAGTGGGGATAAATATGCAATAGATTTTTTTGTAAGCTATAGTGGATTGATATCTGCCATTTGCATGACAGTTGCATGGAGTAGGTGGCGAGATATGGTGAATTTTTATTTGGTTACGAGATCATGCATCCTTTTTGCATGTAAAAACATGCAAAATCGCTGCTGGAGATAATGTGCATGCAGCAGGAGGAGTTAGTGGACTGGCGCAGCAGTAAAGGAAAACGGCTGTTGAGGTTTCCCGAGGACCGGGTATGTGGCCGGGTATAGGGTGTGCTATGTGTAGAATTTTTCAAAAGAAAATCAGTCATATCCGTCGGCCAAGAGGGTAGGCACGTGGTCTGTCGGTCACCAACTAAAACACGCTGTCGATCCGACGAAAACAAGGGGCCTCGTCGATCCAAAACTGCCTGTCGTTCATCAAGTCAGTGTACATTGTTGGGAACCGCCGATGTTCCAAAGTTCTATTACTTGGTATTGGTATTGCTAATACCTATGGGGGCAATAACCTCGTTGACCACTGGTCCATTGAATAGGAAAGTATGATCACCATTCTCAAGCTAACAACCCCATCGGTCAAGGGGGAGTTTGACCAAGTCAAGACCTGGCGGAGGTTCTGCTATTTGGATCTAAATTCTCATCGACCAAGCTTTTAAATAAAATGAGTTCCGACGAAAAGGCAAATATTATCAGTCGAGAGGTCTATTATGCCATCAATAAAATATATGGTATTTACTACCAACTGAATTAATATTTATAAGGGACAAATACCCCATATATAAAATATTGAAACGTCGAAAGGAGATTAAAATTTTACTAGTTTCTCAAGAACACCATGTAATGAAACTCAGAAATAGACAAATTGCACAAAAATTCACAATTTATATAAAATTACATAATTTGAGCAAACAAAGCCAGAATTGATTCAATATTTAAAATAGTTTTTTCAACTGATACTAAATCATAACTCAAAGTATAATTTTGAAACTAAGCATCCAATAAGCCAAATAAATATGTTTAGATATTAATAAGGTTTCGAGCCTTACATTTCAAGTTACGAAAACCTTAGATATATGCATATTTATACCCATGTATCAACATGTTTTGTGTTGATACACTTGTTTCTCGTATCTTTCATGATTAGAGATAGCATGAGAGAAGAGATGGCATGTGAGAAAGTGTTTAGGTTGTACCTTTTGGTTAAGATACTACTTAGTATACTTGTTCAGAGTTGTATAATTCTTTTTTCGATGTACAATTATAAATTTGTAATAACTCATATTGTAACAATAATATACATGTTGAATGTTGAAAATATCCTTGATGTTATCTAGTAGTTTGTTCATGTATACTAAATATTTTGTAATTATGCATTCGCACTTTAATATTACCTATGTATGAAGGCATCAGGGTTCATCTGTAGGGTTTCGGGAATGAGGGGTCTGGTTTTGTCACAATAATCATACCATATAATGGAATTGTTAAACTAACTATTATGAAGTCAACTACATATAAACGTGTTGATGTTATAGTTTACAACCTAAGATTCTCATTTTTGTTACAGCATAATTCAACCATCTAGGAAGTGTGATTAAAACATATAAATTTTATCCATTTAATATGGCTACTCTGTCAAATGAAGAAGATTGTCGGTACAATACAATTCAACATGCTTTTCTTTACATGGAATATTAACTATGTCCTAGAAGATTTTTGGCCAAGTTGTTTACCATGTACAACTCATCTCGAGAGTCAGAGATGAGGTTAATTTATTATATGCATTACGTGGCGGTTAATGGTTATAAAACATATGTTAAACATGGATACCTACTTATTTATTACTTACATGAGTGCTATATGCATTAAATAAACTTCAAATTGTTTTTTTTATCATTTTATACTCTAGAGAACCATCCTTTATGGTGATTTGTTGAGGATGGTGATGTTGAAACCTTCAATGATGTGAGGATGGGTTAATATGAGGCAGTGTTGAGATAAATAGCTATGAATCTATATACAGTGTTGCAAGAAAGAAAAGTATCACCTAATAAATTATCATTAGGAAAAATTCCTCATTTTTGTGTGCACTCATTATAGTAATATAAAAAATCCATAGAGCATGTTTAATTTAGATATATCCATGTTGTGTGATTGCATTAAAGAATGACTTAATTTGGTTAGAATGTCTCTATTTCTCTTTAATTTTGTTGAAACAAAACAAATTTCACCAAAAGAAAATATAATGAGTATTCATAAAACATAAGTTGAATAGAGTTTCATCTCCATATATTGATTGCAATTATAAAATTGGTTCTGTTTCGTCCATGTGATAGCTTACTTTTTAAGTTCCAATTACAAGGTGTTTTACTTGAGGCTACTAGAAATAAAGTAAAGATATAGAAAGAAAAAACATAGTGAAATTACAATAGTTGCTAATTTGTATTGGCCAATACATATGATAACGATCCTTCTATTTAGAATGAAATTCATTTTTTTGAGTTCTATTTAGCAAAAAATGATAAGATGGGGGAATATATGGTTATGTAAATAAGAATGTGGAAGTGTTGCACACCATATTTTCCCCCACTTCATTTTTTTGACACATAACTTAATTATGAAATTCATAATTGGTTTGGTAGTATAATAGTTTAATGTAGTAGATTTTACTACTCCACATAATGAAATGAAAGGGACAATCAATAACAAATCCATATCACTTTTTCAATTTCATGGGTCTATTTTATATATGATGATTTTAAGTTTTAAACAAAAATATTTAAATAATATGCATGTCATATGTGCATGTTGGAATGAATTTAAAAAGAAATTTTTTTTCATGTATGATAGATCTAAATGATGTTTTTAGGAAGGACTCCATTGGAAATTTTGTTTTTAAATTATAATGGATATTGCCTTAAGGTCATTGTCTACTTAGGGGATTTGTTAATCAATTTTAAAATTGTATGCCCAATTTTTTTTACTTTATTGTATTCATGAGGAACCCAACATGATGCACCAAAATTGACTGATCTCTTTTCTGAATATTTTGCATCTCTAATGTCGATGATGCTCTCCTATGGTTCCATTCATTGTCCCTGAGGTAGAAAAACTCCTTAACCATTCAAAGGTTAAGTATCATAGAAAATCCCTAGAATCAGAGAATCCACATCAAGACATAACGCTCCCTACCAAGGGTCTGTTAGTATTGTAAGTAAATGGTAGTCATGTAATAAAAAACATATCCACTTAATTAGGTTAAAATATTACATGTATATACTAGAACCAGATATAAAACAATAAACAAAATAGATTGGAAAATTAATTAATACACATTGTAATAGTAGTGGGACATGTTTATTTCATATCATGAATTGATTTAAGCTAAGTCCAACTACAAAAAAGAAAACAATATAAGAAATTAAAAATTACAAATAATATCACCATGAATTTATAAGTAATTTTGAACAAAAAAGAACAAACTAAACCAAAATGTACGTTGATGAGGTAAAAATCTACAACACAATGTTATCATATCCTCTAATAAATGTAATATCTAATATATTGTAGTGAAATCAAGTAGCCTATGAGTTAATACAACTGACTACCATTTCATTTGGATACACTGTATCCTCTTTTGAAGGGTCATATAAGCATTATTCTTATAGCATATACATATTTTTGTTCATTGTCTAAATATAGTTGCAAAGATTGTACCAAAATGTGAAATAATTACTTTATTATCTATAAAATATAGAGTGTATGAACATGCTTATGAATCTTTTTATGTTACTCCAAGTATTTTCTATCGCATGTTATAGTGGGGGAAATGGTTTAAAGGGTTGATTATACACAAATTGATTTATGCACTACATGTGAGGATTTTTTTGGATCCAAAAAACATGACAGTTTCAAATAACCAAATAGTGTATGTTTGGTATTCCTTGAAAGGCAAACATGTGTAACCTAATATTTCATAATCCCTCAAATATTTTTGAGAGGATGTATACAGTCACAAATATAATATTTTATCCCAATTGTCTCTCATATCCAATTTTAGCACTGTTAGATTGATTATGCTCAATCTTTTTAGTTTAGCCTATACATTATTTCAATATTTGATACCTACATTATATTTCACCACTACTTTATTATATATATATTCTTATTTTTTACTCCAAATTTAACATAAGATCTTCTTTGAGAGTAGAGTAGATATATTGTAACGTCCCCAGATTTTCACCTTCTCGAAACCCCATGGAGATGAGAAGACAAAATCTGAAAACGTTGGCAATTATATCAGAGAGCTATGCGGAAGCATAATACACATACATGAACATACAACCAAGATGCATACACCATAACATTCTCAACATTCACCATGTATAGATTACCAAGTGAGTTATTACAACACAGTTTACAATTACATATTGAATGAAAATTCTACAGTCTAAGAACATGTATGCTAGACTAGGATCTACACAATAGGTACAACCTGTACAACTTGCTCACACCTGTTCTTTTATCCCATTCTAGCTCTGAACCTAAAACATGCGTGAAACAACGAATCAACATAAAGTTGGTATCAGAGCATGAACAATAGCTACACCTAACAATTGCTCACCATGAAACATAAAAATAAATTGAACCTTTAACTTGAAACCTTACAAACTTAGTAAGTTGTTATATAGGAATAAGGTTTGACTTAGCCTCTAGGTTAGAACCTAGATGTTCGAGAACTAGGTTTTGACAAGTGTCTGAAAACCTTTCCATATAGAGCTCATATGTATTGGGTAGCTACACTAGTCTACACCATGCTCTCACCATTTCATTAGATTACATGGCACCAGACTATCTACTGTGTGTTGGACACTCGAGTTTGCTGGTTTGATTTTGTTTCCCAATCGACTCACACCTCGATAGTTTTCTCTGACGCCTTCTTTCTCAGAGAAAAACTATATAATATTTTATTAGATATATGTAAATATAAAAATGTGTCCCTCACACAGGAGAGTAGTGGGTGTTCATGCAATCTAAGTGAAATGGAGTGACATCAGTCTAGAAGAGAGAATAGATCTATATTATAAGTCTAGAGCCTCATAAGATTATGTGATAGATAGATAGACAAAAGAAAGATGAAGGAAATAAGCATATAGAATCTTATCTAACTTTGATCTATGGTATAAGTTTCCTTATTAAGATTTGAGTTGTATATGAGCCGAATCCACTATTAGAGGATCTATGCTAAGTCATGATGATGAAAGTATATTCCCTTTTCCTACTTAAGATAAGATAAGTTAAGAAAGTGATGAGTATGCATGAGCCTCAAGCTCTTATACAAGGAGGATGTCTAGTGGTAGGATGAGATATGTGGTGAACTCTAGAGAGAGTAAGACCCACACGGAGAAGGTCATAGGACCTAGCCTCCAATAAATGAGATATGTGTTAAAAAAATTTATCCTACACTAGATTACTCTTGAGTGTTGAGTTGAGTCCTTATGCATGATTCAAATCTATATGTGAGAATTGGGTAAAAGAAAAGGATGGGTAGATGACCCATATGATAAAGTCAATCCTTTGGCTGAGTTAGGTCCTAGCTAGAGTGACATATTTTGTGAATCTCATCATTAGTTGCAAGTGAGGTAATATATGAACTCTAGTTATGAGAGTATGATTCTTTGTGCAAAAGATACTCAAAAATACAATTCTCCCTTCTTCTTCTCTTTCTTAATATATGATGATAGAAACCTCACTTGAGCTATATAGATGATTTATATATGAGGAGTCACTCGTATAAGCTTGACCTATTCTATATTTTCCCCCCTATATCATACATGTAGAACCCAAGATCAAAATCATTATAAGTTTGACAATAAAATATTCTCTTTCCCTTCATATGAAACATGAAAGATATGATGCTGAGATCATGGGATAAACTAAGTATATTCTCTTTTTCCCTTCACATAATACATGCAAGACATAAAAAGTTGAACTAATGAACTTGATATAAAGATATTTTTGGATCATAGGATATATGATCAGAAATATAGTTCATAACTTTGATCCTTCTCATTGTATGCTTCTAAGTTGAGTATGAATATCACACCATAGGGTGAAACCCTAATGGTCAAGCATGTTACGTAAGCCATTCTTATAATTAAGAAAAATCATAATATCAAGGATGAAGATAAATCTCCTCTAATGTGAAATCATTGTAAGATGTTAATGATGTTAGATTTGAACGATCTGAATACCATGGCATATAAATGAATTCCTCTTGAACTTTAAAAGTATGAACAAAACTCGAATCCTTAGGGGTGATGTAATCCTAAGATATCATAATGTCATGTTATGGATAAGACATTAAGTGATGCTTCCACATATATATAAGGTGGGGTGGACACACCCAAGAATCTCTAGACCCTAAGTTGACAACTTAGAGTGCATGCAATTATGATGGTCTTAGAATCTAAGCAATGATGAAGTATATGAAGTTGAAATCCTAAATAGCCTTTTAAGGATGAGATTTGTTGAATTTCGAGGACGAAATTCTATATAAGGTGGGGTGAATGTGGTGACCCTAAATTTTAGGGTTTTTCATATCCATAAAATATTTTAAGATCATGAATGATTTGCTTATGGTTGAAATCGAATTGAGGAATTGGGTACTTAGTATGATTAGTTGCACCTAAAAGGTATACAAATGTATCTATAAGGTTGTTTTAAGAATTTATGTACGCGACCAAATAATTGATTTGTGTCTCAAACCTTGATAGAAGAGCCATTTGGAGATTGTTAGCCTATGTCTAAAATTCCAAGTCGTTTAGAGATTGCTACAAAAAGATATAGTCAATTGAAACTGAGGAGACTAATGATTATAATGATGTTGAGATTAGATAAAACGAACGAATAGGGGACTAAGTAGAAGATTATGGTTACTGAATATATTAATCCATGCCCGTGAAATCAAAGTCATGCTGGTTTATTATGTTTTTGTGTGGGTGTGGCTCAAAGCCTAGCTTGGTGGCATGATCTAAGACCTCAACAAGTTGGATCGGATGGCTGGTTCTCATTTGCAACCTCCGAAAAAAATGGAGCCAAGCCTGACCAAGCCGCTGCTTTAGAACGTGAGCATATGTAGAGCATAAGATAAACCTTGAATGCTAGAATAGATCCACAATACTCGGAACTACATAGCGACTCCTCATAGTAAGGCCAACATGGTGAGATTAGATAGTTTCATCTCTCCACTGTCGCACACATCAACAACTGGGTGGACAAGGAAGAAGCCCCAGTTGGGGGCGCACGCAGCAGAGTTGCGAGGGAGGAAGAGAGGTAGAGGCTACTTCCTGCCTAAGAAATAGATGAGGAGATGGAAGTGGCGAACAAGTCCTCACCTGGAAGGAGATGGAAGCGGCGACCAAGTCCTCCTCTAGGCCAAGCGGCGTTGGCGCTGAGATCTGTGACGCACGCGGTGGGCACAATGTTGTAGCCTTGGAGATAGCTTCTTATGCTATGGGAGTGATGCTCACAAACAGATGCAGGTCAGCGTCGAGTGGGCTCGTGGTCACACGAAGCAACGAGGGGAGGAAGTTTGGCCCACTGCAACCAGCCAGACCGGACACCTTTAAGATGCCACGACGACACTCGCAATGGGGAAAAGGCCCCACAGCGGTGGCCGTTGTCTAAGAGACAAAGCACATCAGCGTCGAGCTTCGAGTGCAGAGAGGAGATTGCAAAATAAGGAGCAAGCAGATGCATAGCCAAAGCTCTGTGTAGATTGCAAGTCGTGAGGAAGAGGCTCTGTTGGCTATCTAGAGAGATCGGAGATGGAAAGGCGACAGGTTGTGGAAGAACCTGGCGAGGCAGGTTCCAGAAGCCACCAATCCCAGCAGTGTGGCAGCGGCTTTGTAGAGGCACATACGATATTCAAAACTACAGCAAGGAAGGGAGGGATGTCGATCCCTCATGGGTTCCCTACACCCCGGAGGTGCTCGACGGAGAAGTAGGCGGTGACGGTCTCGTGCGAGAACTGACAAGCAAGATCGTGAGGGGAGGAGATGACACCTGCTGCAGCCACACGCCCCACAACGGCACTCACACAGATCCCAGGAGGGCGGAGGCAGTGTGTGCCAGGTAAAAACGCACACCGGTGTCGTGTGTTGGGCGTCCAGAAGAAGAGAAAAGGAAGAAGGATCGGAAGAGAGGTCGAGTCGACGGCGGTCGTGAGATGGAGTTCTGCTGGGACTCACACCGCGTGGAAACGGAGAAAGAAAGGGGTAGCAAGAACCCTGAACCAGCCAAATCCCTTGAACCGGACTAGCCTAGCTGAACCAAGGAAAACCCAGCAGAACCTGGATCAGCGCAGACCAGGGAAGAAGGAGCTACGCCTCTCATATGCCACGTGGCGATACGTGATTGGCCAAAAAAGGTAATAATTCTGTAAATGCTCAGATCTTCATTAAATCACAGTAATTAGCTCGATTATCATTATAATCATTAGTCTCCTCAGTTTCAATTGACTATATCTTTTTGTAGCAATCTCTAAATGACTTGGAATTTTAGACATAGGCTAACAATCTCCAAATGGCTCTTCTATCAAGGTTTGAGACACAAATCAATTATTTGGTCGCGTACATAAATTCTTAAAACAACCTTATTGTTATAACCCCAATTTTTTTGGTTTCAAATAGTGAGAAATGTAATTTCTCATATTAAAGCTAATGGAACAAATAATGATATGTTTTGTTTTGATTAAATGGATTCCATTCACAATAGCCTTGATTGGTTGTGTTTTGGGCTTTGTTGGCTATTGGGCCCAAATACCGAGGAAATTCAATTAGTAAATGAATAATCGAAATTCTAAGAAAAGAAATATGTGGAAACCTCTAGAAGGCAAATCCAAAGAGGATTTCGTGCCTCTTGGGTTTCTTGGATACCAAGGAGTCCAAAGTTGCAAACATAAGGCAATAAGAAAAGAAAATATCAATAAGTATTTCCTTGTTAATAAAGAAATTGAAAACATTGATGAGATGTGGAAAATATGTGAAAAGAGGTATAATTGAGTTACCCTTTATGGAATTTCGTATCCCAAGGATTTCTTATGATAAAAACAATGCCAATGAAGAAAATAAAAGAGAAATAATGAGAAATCCTCAAAAAGAACTATTTTAATGAGAAATAAACAAGATAAGGTGAAATAATACATAATGATGCATCTAGAAGGATAATAAGTATCCAATGAAGAGAATTTCGAAATAATGGAATATCTTGGGATTCAAGGAGTCCCAATAAAGAGGAAAGAAAGAGAAAATACTAAAAAGGCAAAATAAGAGGATAATGTGTTGCTTTATTAATGTATTATGTGGTGTTATTTAAAGGAAAGTATTTTCTAATAAAGGAAAATAGGTTTTCATGATCAATGGATTAAAATGCAAGAACAATGATAATAAGAGAAAGGATTTTCAAAATCCTATTATCAGAGGAGGAAGGAATAATAAAGGAATATGAAAGAGAGAGAGAGTCTTGCTTTTTAGTGAAGGAATATATTTCCTATTAGGCTTAGGCTTTATTTTCCTTCATGGGCAAGCATGCTAGGGCATGAATACCTTGTTCTATAAAAGAGTAGACTCTTTGGACGAGCCCAAACAGTTTCCTTGTGTCTCTCTCTCCTCTCTGTCTTCTTCTTCATCCATGCAACCGTCCAAACCCTAACCAAAGGGTACAGCTCTAGCCGTAGGGCAGCAAGCAACCTGGGAGTCGTCATCATGGGTGGGAGATGCGCACTTGGCTAGAGGGAAGCGTGGCCATAACCCTTGGACTCCAGCGCAGACACGACGGCCGCTGCACGGCTGCAATGCCGACCGCGCATGGAGGACCCAACCGACCTGATCGTGTAGTGCTGGCCACGGATGGAGGGCACCCACGGATATGTGGGGTTGCATCGGAGGCAGAGCTATGAGTTCTGAGTAGTTTCATGCCTTGGAGAACTCCCGCAACTAGCTGCAGCACGACTGCATCTCAGCTGTGAGCTGCGGACCTTTTGGCTTGCACACGGCCGTTTTGAGGGCGTCTTGAAAGAGTGCTACCTATGCCAGGGCACGGCGGGGGCGATAGAACCCTCCCCGGTGGCCGACAGGGCCAAAGGAAGCAAGGAGGAGTCGTGCTTTGGCGGCTAGGGCAACGGCAGACGGAGGCGCAAGGAAGAAGAAAGGAAAGGGGGCGTTGGACGATATTGCCCCTCCGGGCTTTGCAAGACCAAGGAGTCACACGAGGGTAAAGTGGGAATTTGGTTATGTTTTTAAAACAGCCGAGTCACGCAGCTCAATTGCATGGAGAAGGACACGTGGCACCCTTCCATTGGCCAAGAGGTATACAATTTTACTAAAATCATATCTATTTATTCGTAGCGCGGATCAAAACAAGTTATATATGAAACTTGATCCTCAGAATGAGGGGAATTCAATAAAAATATGTTTATAAGCCAATTCCTCTTGAAATTTGAAAAGTAGTGTAATTTATCAACTTTAACATAATAATGATTAAAGAAACCCTACTTTGATATGATTAAAGTGATTAATAGGGTTTAGTGGATCATTAGAGTTGATATTAACATGTCAAATGTAAAAAGGTACATAATGATAAAAAAGGAAGAACTTTGCACATGATTAGCCTAATTTAGAGTTGAAATTGGAAAAGTACATGAAGTTGTTATCTTTAATGATTTAACTAAGGAAAACCCCTTAGATTTGATGATAGATGGATAATTCAAGCTGATATTAACCTGTTGTTAATAAAAGTGAAAATAGGATTTTAAATGATGATCTTTTTATATAGTTGGTTTAATTTAGGGTTCTATGTACATGAATATGCCTTAATGGGATTAGAAACCCTAATTTATGTTGATATGAATTCTAATGGTTTTAATTGTACAAATTGAAGAATAAAATAGAGATATGATGATTTGAAGATAAATTGAGTACCAACGATCTTTAATGTGAATTATTTGGATAATTAGTGTTTCCTAGTGTATAAAAGTGGAACTAGTGATAAATAAGGTTCATATATGTGAGTTGAACTATAATGAAATATGATTTGTCAATTTGAAAGAAACCGAAGATGATAATTAGCCTTAATGTTTTGGATATGACCTAAAAGGATAAAGATAATAGTTTTAGTGTAAAAGAAACATATTAGACTTAATTGACATTCAATTGTGCCTATGATGCAGAAATTAGGGTTTGTGAACTAAAAGAGCATTAAAAGTGATAAATGCATAATGAAGGCTAAAACCCTAATAAAACCCTAAAGTTGGCCTAGAAATCATAAAGTGGAATCCAAGTTGATCTTGAGGATGTTTTGAATAAAACAATGACACTTGAATGTTATGCATTATTTTCAGGATATTGTTGATTGCTTGTTAATTGTGTTGAATGTTAATGCATGGACATCAAGTTACTATGGATCGGGTATGCGGTTACTTATGAATAACCGCTTAGTTTTCCGATGGATTCTCGGATGTTTAATCGCATTGAATGCAACTAAACTGCTTGGATGTTCATATTGCAATTATAAAGTGACTATGGCTATCACTTAATGTATTTGCCTATAAACTCAGATCCTAGTTCTCTCTGTGGCATAATAGCTAACCTAGTAAATGGCTGCCTATGGGTAGGTCCATCAGGTTAGAGAAAGGCCTAGTACATGGCTACCTATTGGGTAGGTCCATCAGGTCTATGGATGACCTAGTACATGGCTACCTATTGGGTAGGTCCATCAGGTCTATGGATGACTTAGCACATGGCTACCATAGAGGTAGGACCATCAAGTCACATTGAGTTTGATATTGGGCTACCTTCAGGTAGTGCCATGCGACTCTATTACCTAAAAGAGAGGTGAAATCTATGTCCACTGCAGGGGCAGCCCAGAGTTCGAGAATATGTATGGATTGAGTTGTATGGCTTAAAATGTAATCTTGATTGTTAAATGATTAATTTAATGATTATATTGTTAACATAGTTGATCATTATCTGTTTCCTCCACATACCAGCTTCGGCTGACCGACGTTTTGTTTGTCGGCATTTTAGGTACAATGAAAAGAACAAACAGTGAAATGACACCTTGTGAATTCAAGAATTAAAGAACAAGGATGAACTAGTTAGAATAGTTCAGCTGAGGTTAGAAGTTTAGTCTGTTGCAATCTCTTCAAAGGTATGCAAAGAAAAATTTTATTACCATTTTCAGTATAGTCTGTTAGAATTTAATAATTGTTTATGGTTATATGTCGAACCTTTGATCCGGGATTAATGGGTGCGGCTTCAACCTCTTGATCTCCCTTAATTGGGGGTTATCGAGAGGTGGGGTTGTAACATTTGGTATCAGAGCATGGGTTCCTCAGTTAACCATTAATAATTATTAAATTTTATAAACTCCATAGAACCCAAGGGAGTTATTAGAGGAGTATCCGAAAGATGGAGGTGTCTAGAAAGGGATCACGACCGGGGGCTGGCAAGATTTTCCTCCGCACCGCTAGTCGGAATACGGGGACTCCCGAACCCGTGTGACCGCCTGGCCAAAGTCTTAGGGTATGAATCGAAATAAGATACCTTTAGGACTTCTCATCTTATTCATCCCTTCTCATCACAAAATTATGATAAGGACATAAAGGATTAGGGTTTCCTTTCTTCTCCTCACCCTCTTGAGGTATGGGTAAGGTTAATAAGGTTTAAGGAATCCTCCACTAAATTAATGAAAGGCATGTAATAAGATGTCATGGACATAAGCTTAATAGATTAAGCGCAAAATAAATAATAGATACATGCTTAGGCCGTATGACATAAGATGTCAAGTCCTCAGAAGAGACCTGAGGCTAGACCTTCTGGTCAGGAGGATAAGTTAGTCTTGGAGATAGAGATCTCCATTCCAAGTAGAGACCTGGCACATCCTCGGAGGATGATGCTAACCCTAACCCTAAGTGAAGGTTAGAGAGAGATGAGTTGGACCAGGTGTTTGAAAGGACATGCCTTTGGGATGCCATAGGATCCATGGGTGACCTAACACCTTTGGCAACCCCAACCCTGGGAAGGGTCGTGCATGTTAGGGTACATGATAGCTCTTTAGATGATTATGTTAGTGAAGGACCATAGAAACCCCATGGGCTTGTACCAGTAGGGCATAGCTGGAACCTAGGGCACGTCATAGTGCTGACGGTAGGATGAAACCCTGGATAAGGAATCATGATGGAGCATAACGGGTTATGGATGATCTTAAGCAACCATAAGTTCGAACCTAGGCTTCACCCATGTAGAGTATGCCTTTGAGGTTGAACCTTCATGAAGAGAGGACCTCTAATGGTGAGGTTGGATGTAGGGTTAGCTCTAGAGACCCAGCAAGAAGGTTGGAAGCCTAAAACCCTGAACAATGGATGATAGTGGTTGCCTCATGATCGATCCCTGAAAGTTGATGATGCCTTGGTTGTCTTTAGAGGGACCAACCCTAGAGAAAAGATGAAGCTTCTGGTACCTACGTGACTATGGTAGAGATGTTTACCTTTCGAGGTAGGAAGAAGAGTTCCTTAGACCTAGAAAAGTGTAGTAGCAGGTTATGAGGCCTTGTACCTTGTTGGTTGTCCTTGAGGAGGACCCAACCCTAGGTGTTACTCGAGTTGAAGGATGACAAGAAGTGCATGTCATGCCTTTTGCATGCCTGGTTCGTAGTTAAGAGATAGAGCATGCAGTTGGACACCTACAAGTGAACCTAGGGTCCTAGGATTTAGAGGGGAAGTAGTGTACCTAATGCTCATGGTGAGAGTTGAGTTCCTGGTCGAAGAGAGTGTGGTACTTCTCATGAATAAAGGAAAAGGGAAGTCCCTTAAATTAAAGGCATGTTTGATGAACCCCTCACAACTAGGTTAATGATAAATAAAGGTATGATCTTGATCCAACATTGAGGAAAGAGGACTAGTATGACCTAGCATGGTACAGTAAGTGATCTTCTCTTGCCTTAATGGCTTGCTAGGGTTAAGTAGGCTCGTGTGGATGTAAACCCTAGACCTAAGAGCTTTTGTGACCTTAGAGATAGTTTTCCTCCCATCCTAGGAGAGGGACCCCTTTGAAAGGGTGTGTTTCAGCTTTGTTGGTTCAAGGTAACCTAAAGAAGTCTCATAGGATCTTGAGAAGCTAAGTGAAAAGTACATAGTATGAGATTGAATCTACAGACCCATTGATATCCATCTCTATTGCATGTGAATGTGTTACCATGGAGGTAACCAGTATGGGGCTTGACCAAGGTAGGCAGGTTGCCATAATGCCTATGAACGGATGAGAGTCAGCAAATGAATGCAGAAAGAGAGATGATGAAGACTTGGGTAAGATTCTAAGTGAGCATGTACTATAATGGAGAATCCTAAGTCTATCCTAGGGTCGGGTAGGGATAAGACCGATGAAAGTAGGAGTTGCCTAATTCCCCAGTTTCACATGACCATAGGGTCGGGAGGTAACAACTATCATTGTCTGAGGGCCATGGGTTAGGAGATTGATCACCTTCATGAACTCATGGGACCCAAAGGGCGGATGAGTAGGGCACTCTCTTGATGCATGAGGGAAGAGGGATGACCCCAAAAGAGTCGGTACCCTATAGATCTAGAGGAGATGACCAAGGATAGTAGGTTCAAGACTAGTTTGATATCATGATGTAGAGACATATGTGGCATGTTGCAACTTAGATATAAAGGTGTATTGGCAAGGTGGGATGTACCATCTCTACTCTTGGAACAGGAAGAACTCTGTATTTGGACTGCAGCCAAATTCTTATTTCCTCTTATTATGGGGGTGAGAGATAGGACATTATGCATGTCATACACCAAGGATAAGAGATGATGTAGGTTGGAGCATTGCCACGAGAAATGGGGAAGGAGAAGATATCTACCCTGGTAAAGTGAATGATACATGGATGGTTTGTAAACACTAAGAGGAATGAGGTAGTCACCTTATGAGGATGTTTTTATCCTGAGCTAAGTGGAACTTGCAAGTATACCAGGTTGAGTTTGATCACTGTGATGAGGAAATCAGAGAGTGTTCTTAATGAAGATAGACATAGAGTTTGAGGAGAGATGATAAGTGAAATACATGGAGCGTATGTCATCAATGTTTGGTAATGGATGCCCTGGTTGAGATGAATATGACTTGTTTGACTAGAAGCTAGAAGGGATTGTTTGGCTAACCCTAAGTTTGGAAAGGTGAGGTGTTTAGATAACATCAGATGTAACAAGATATGTTGAAAAGTTAAGAGTTGTTTGGTTAGCCAGTATAGTCCTTGATACGATGAAAGGATGGTGGTAGAGCCTCAAATACCCTTCTTGGGAAAAGAAGGTGATGAAACCCCGACTAGAGTGGTTTAGGGTTTCAGAGGAATCGATCTTGGAGAATCATGACATATAGGAAATCATGATTGAAAATCACCATACACTGTGGTAAATGGCAATAGCACTTTGGATGCTTAAGATGAAGTTGCATGTGGTTTATGGCCATGCAAGCTAAGGGTAAAGGACGAACACCAGTAACCCCGTGCATTGATATAAAGGATAAAAAGTCTCCGATAGAGAAAGGGAGTTCATCACAATGGATGTTGTTAGTCTCCCCTGGATCAAGGAAGGTCAACATGTAAGATGGGTTATGGTAGTTCGCCTTACCTAGATGACATGAGAGAGAAAGAGTTTTGTCAAGGGACAAATCTGGTTGAACTACCCATGAGAGAGATGGTTCAACTATGAAGCAAGTTCCAAGGTTTTTGAGTTTGACATAAAGGTTCCCTTCCACAGGGTGGAAGTGGGTACATGAAGAACATGATGGTGCAGTTTATCACCCCTAACTAATGGGTAGTATGATCCAAACTAAAGGGTCTGATGAGAGCATGTGTGCTCGTACAGGGTGATGTTTATAGACAGTTCTTATCCTACAAAAGATGTGACAATGACCACCATAGCCAGTATCGGGTTTTATATGAAGCTCTGTAAGGGAGGTTGTGTCGATCACCACTTCAGTAAGGTGATGTTGGTGAAAAGGGCCACATGATGGTTAGAAAAGGACCACATGATGGTTAGAAAAAGGGACCACAGTGCGTGTAGATGAAGTCACTTTGATCATGCAATGGCTGAAAGGAGCCTAGAGACGACAAGAGTCGTGAGCATATGCAAAGTAGACTAACATGCAGTGCACTGTGGGAGAATATAATATGAGAATCCGACCCCTCTGAGCTGCAATCGAGAAAGCTGAGTCCCCGATACATGGGTCCATTAGAGATGGATGGGTGGAGATGGTTAGGTTTTGACCCTACCCTCAGGATAAAGTAATGTGGGATATTTTCCATGTGTCCAATTTAGAGCACTATGTGAGGTACCCCGACCATGTGCTGAGAAATGAACCTAGTGAGCCCCAAGGGAGGCAGACATGGCCTGAGTCACCTGTGTAGTTTATAGATGCCAGGATGAAAGAACTCAGAGAAAGGAATATGAGATGATAAAGGTTCTTTGGATGCGCCATGAGTACGGTAAAGCCACATAGGGGCCAATGATGGACATGGAAAAGTCTTATCCTGAATTGTTTGTTTGCTTGTTTGAATTTTGAGGACAAAATTCCTATAAGAGGGGAAGGATATTATAACCCCAATTTTTTTTGGTTTCAAATAGTGAGAAATGTAATTTCTCATATTAAAGCTAATGGAACAAATAATGATATGTTTTGTTTTGATTAAATGGATTCCATTCACAATAGCCTTGATTGGTTGTGTTTTTTGCTTTGTTGGCTATTGGGCCCAAATACCGAGGAAATTCAATTAGTAAATGAATAATCAAAATTCTAAGAAAAGAAATATGTGGAAACCTCTAGAAGGAAAATCCAAAGAGGATTTCGTGCCTCTTGGGTTCCTTGGATACCAAGGAGTCCAAATCTGTAAAGAAAAGGCAATAAGAAAAGAAAATATCAATAAGTATTTCCTTGTTAATAAAGAAATTGAAAACATTGATGAGATGTGGAAAATATGTGAAAAGAGGTATAATTGAGTCACCCTTTATGGAATTTCGTATCCCAAGGATTTATTATGATAAAAACGATGCCAATGAAGAAAATAAAAGAGAAATAATGAGAAATCCTCAAAAAGAACTATTTTAATGAGAAATAAACAAGGTGAAATAATGCATAATGATGCATCTAGAAGGATAATAAGTATCCAATGAAGAGAATTTCGAAATAATGGAATATCTTGGGATTCAAGGAGTCCCAATAAAGAGGAAAGAAAGAAAAAATAGTAAAAAGGCAAAATAAGAGGATAATGTGTTGCTTTATTAATGTATTATGTGGTGTTATTTAAAGGAAAGTATTTTCTAATAAAGGAAAATAGGTTTTCATGATCAATGGATTAAAATGCAAGAACAATGATAATAAGAGAAAGGATTTTCGAAATCCTATTATCAGAGGAGGAAGGAATAATAAAGGAATATGAAAGAGAGAGAGAGTCTTGCTTTTCAGTGAAGGAATATATTTCGTATTAGGCTTAGGCTTTATTTTCCTTCATGGGCAAGCATGCTAGGGCATGAATACCTTGTTCTATAAAAGAGTAGACTCTTTGGACGAGCCCAAACAGTTTCCTTGTGTCTCTCTCTCCTCTCCGTCTTCTTCTTCATCCATGCAACCGTCCAAACCCTAACCAAAGGGTACAGCTCTAACCGTAGGGCAGCAAGCAACCTGGGAGTCGTCGTCATGGGTGGGAGATGCACACTTCGCCAGAGGGACGCACGGCTATAACCCTTGGACTCTAGCACAGGCACGACGACCGCTGCACGGATGCAATGCCGGCCGCGCATGGAGGACCCAACCGACCTGATCGTGTAGTGTTGGCCACGGCTGGAGGGCACCCACAGATATGTGGAATTGCATCGGAGGAAGAGCTCTGAGTTCTGAGTAGTTTCGCGCCTTGGAGAACTCCCGCAACTAGCTGCAGCACGGCTGCATCACAGCTGTGAGCTGCGGAGCTTTTGTCTTGCGCACGGCCGTTTTGAGGGTGTCTTGAAAGAGTGATACCTATGCCAGGGCATGGCGGGGGTGATAGAACCCTCCCCGGTGGCCAACAGGGCCGAAGGAAGCAAGGAGGAGCTGTGCTTTGGCGGCAAGGGCAACGACAGACGGAGGCGCAAGGAAGAAGAAAGGAAAGGGAGCGTTGGACGATATTGCCCCTCCGGGCTTTGCAAGACCAAGGAGTCGCGCGAGGGTAAAGTGGAAATTTGGTTATGTTTTTAAAACAGCGGAGTCACGCAGCTCAATTCCATGGAGAAGGACACGTGGCACCCTTCCATTGGCCAAGAGGTATACGATTTTACTAAAATCATATCTATATATTCGTAGCTCGGATCAAAACAAGTTCTATATGAAACTTGATCCTCAGAATGAGGGGAATTCAATAAAAATATGTTTATAAGAGAATTCATCTTGAAATTTGAAAAGTAGTGTAATTTATCAACTTTAACATAATAATGATTAAAGAAACCCTACTTTGATATGATTAAAGTGATTAATAGGGTTTAATGGATCATTAGAGTTGATATTAACCTGTCAAATGTAAAAAGGTACATAATGATCAAAAAGGAAGAACTTTGCACATGATTAGCCTAATTTAGAGTTTATATCCTTGAAATTGGAAAAGTACATGAAGTTTTTATCTTTAATGATTTAACTAAGGAAAACCCCGTAGATTTGATGATAGATGGATAATTCAAGCTGATATTAACCTGTTGTTAAGAAAAGTGAAAATAGGATTTTAAAAGATGATCTTTTTATATAGTTGGTTTAATTTAGGGTTCTATGTACATGAATATGCCTTAATGGGATTAGAAACCCTAATTTATGTTGATATGAATTCTAATGGTTTTAATTGTACAAATTGAAGAATAAAATAGAGATATGATGATTTGAAGATAAATTGAGTACCAAAGATCTTTAATGTGAATTATTTGGATAATTAGTGTTTCCTAGTGTATAAAAGTGGAACTAGTGATAAATAAGGTTCATATATGTGAGTTGAACTATAATGAAATATGATTTGTCAATTTGAAAGAAACCGAAGATGATAATTAGCCTTAATGTTTTGGATATGACCTAAAAGGATAAAGATAATAGTTTTAGTGTAAAAGAAACATATTAGACTTAATTGACATTCAATTGTGCCTATGATGCAGAAATTAGGGTTTGTGAACTAAAAGAGCATTAAAAGTGATAAATGCATAATGAAGACTAAAACCCTAATAAAACCCTAAAGTTGGCCTAGAAATCATAAGGTGGAATCCAAGTTGATCTTGAGGATGTTTTGAATAAAACAATAACACTTGAATGTTATGCATTATTTTCAGGATATTGTTGATTGCTTGTTAATTGTGTTGAATGTTAATGCATGGACATCAAGTTACTATGGATCAGGTATGTGGTTACTTATGAATAACCGCTTAGTTTTCCGATGGATTCTCGGACGTTTAATCGCATTGAATGCAATTAAACTGCTTAGATGTTCATATTGCAATTATAAAGTGACTATGACTATCACTTAATGTATTTTCCTATAAACTTAGATCCTGGTTCTCTCTGTGGCATAATAGCTAACCTAGTACATGTCTGCCTATGGGTAGGTCCATCAGGTTAGAGAAAGGCCTAGTACATGGCTACCTATTGGGTAGGTCCATCAGGTCTATGGATGACCTAGTACATGGCTACCTATTGGGTAGGTCCATCAGGTCTATGGATGACTTAGCACATGGCTACCATAGAGGTAGGACCATCAAGTCACATTGAGTTAGATATTGGGCTACCTTCGGGTAGTGCCATGCGACTCTATTACCTAAAAGAGAGGTGAAATCTATGTCCACTGCAGGGGCAGCCCAGAGTTCGAGAATATGTATGGATTGAGTTGTATGGCTTAAAATGTAATCTTGATTGTTAAATGATTAATTGAATGATTATATTGTTAACATAGTTGAGCATTATCTGTTTCCTCCACATACCAGCTTCAGCTGACCGATGTTTTGTTTGTCGGCGTTTTAGGTACAATGAAAAGAACAAACAGTAAAATGACACCTTGTGAATTCAAGAATTAAAGAACAAGGAGGAACTAGTTAGAATAGTTCAGCTGAGGTTAGAAGTTTAGTCTGTTCCAATCTCTTCAAAGGTATGCAAAGAAAAATTTTATTACCATTTTCAGTATAGTCTGTTAGAATTTAATAATTGTTTATGGTTATATGTCGAACCTTTGATCTGGGATTAATGGGTGCGGCTTCAACCTCTTGATCTCCCTTAATTGGGGGTTATCGAGAGGTGGGGTTGTAACACTTATAGATACATTTGTATACCTTTTAGGTGCAACTAATCATACTAAGTACCCAATTCCTCAATTGAATTTCAACCATAAGCAAAGCATTCATGATCTTAAAATATTTTATGGGTATGAAAAACCCTAAAATTCAGGGTCACCACATATATCAAGATAGATGTTTTGAAGGGTCTATAAAACGTCTTACTGCTCTATGTAATGAGTTGATGTAATCTGGAATGACCTCTCGCGTGTTTTGTATCTCAAAGATGGGAATTTTTCAAGCTTTAATTTGTGGTTTTCCTTGGTTGTCTAATGATATCAAATGCATTTTCAATAACTTGGAATTCTATGTGCTTCTACGATTTTCATTGCTAATAATTAGTATGTGATCCATGTTATCTGAAAATTTGTTATGTATATTGTTGGTGCATACCAGTATAAAAGTAATATCTATGTCACTTTAGGACAAATGGAAACTAAATTCTGTTATTTATGTAAAAAATATAAAAATTAACATATATTTGTAATAAAATGAACTATCTGTTTTTTTGCATACTTACCTCATAAAAAGAAGATATGTAACACATAAGACTATAATGTGGTAATAATTATATTCTACTTGTAGTGAATTTTTTATTTTCAATATTCAAGTGATAAATGATTTTTACATGTAGATATTCTCCTATACTATAGATTAGAATACTTGTGTATCATGCAAATATTTTTCTATCAGGTAATGAATAAAATATTCTCATTATGTATATGATTGCTCATTGCTCACAATATCATTCAACTAACAACTACATTTAGCAATGAAAATATATGACCAAGTGCACTTAGAATGTGCATTTACTAGTATGTCCTTATAGTAGACTAAGTTCTTATCTCATAAATTTATCGTACGATATTGCAGGTTTCTATCGATAGAGTTTCTTCTTTAACTACTAAAGCTTTGAATCTATGTAGTATTTGTTAATGACTAATTCGTTCATATTTTTGATGAGGAGTATTTCAAGTTATTAGAAGATGGATAAAACAAATGAAGGAATTCATGATCAAATCCTAGTTGTGCCATCGAGATGAATTTGTTCTGCCACATAGTTAGTCCCACAAAGTGGTTGAAATTTCCACTTTGGTATATGAGGGTGAACGTTTACTTTATTATGGTGACTCTAATGTTGCACTGCCTAGTATAGGTCATAGCTTCTCTTATAAACCCACAAAAACAACAAATCAACTCAGATGATAATTAAATAGAGAGAAATTGTGCACTCAGTTGAAAGTTCATCAATAAAGCAATAAGGATCCAAATAGTGGAAAATATATCTAAGAATCTCTAAATCATATGTCTATAGCTATCGAGACACAATAGGTGAACCCCCTATTATTGTTCATAAGAGAGAAAAAATTACATGATAGTGGCTTGATTCATTTTGGTTTGAAACTGGTTACGATTCCATCCTACTTCATGTCGACAATCATTCCATATAGATGAGTCTAGCCAATGAGTCAGACATAAGTAATGACAAATGTATGTACCTTATTTGTGTTTCTACCATATGGCTGTATGCACCTATGGATGGGCTGGAAAGACATCCTTCTTATTAGGTTTTTTAGAATATAAGTTTTGCTGATATAATTCAAACCAATAGATCTATTTAGATTTGTACATGATGGGTGAATTTATATACAACTTGTAATCAGTTTTAGCCTTTCTCCCGAAAACAAGTGGCAAGAGGGCAATGCTTCAATGGTTGTGACATTCAGATGAGAAGTTGTTGACGTTACAATGTGACTATTTCATGCCAGTTATATTGTGATAGAGAAATAAAGAGTGGAGGAGGGGAGAAGAAAAAGAGCCAGTGGGAGAGAGAAATTAAATAGGATGGAAGTAGTGGGGGAAAGAAAATGTAAAAAGGTGAATGCAGAAGGGAGGTAGTGGAAATGAGAAACAAAATAGAAAGGAGAAGAGAGGTAGTGGGAAGAGAGAGAAAAAGAGAAAAGGAGGAGGGAAGTAGTGATCAAAGAGAAAAAAACAAATGTGGGAAGGATGAGGCAAGTAGTGGGAAAAGAGAGAAAAATAGGGAGGAAAGAAGTAATGGGAAGAGAGAGAAACATAAGTATTATAGAGAAAGGGGAGAGAACTAGTAGGAGGAGAGAACTAGTGGGAGGAGAGAAAAAAAGCGGGCAGAGGAGTGAAGAAGTGAGAAGAGGAGGAATAAGGGAAGTAGAAGACAGAGAAAGAAGAAAATAAGAGGGAGGGAGATAGAGCACAATTTGAAGAGAGATAAAGATAAAAATAAAGGGGAGTGATGAGAGAAGTAGTGGGAAGAGAGAGAAACATGAGAGAGGGAGAAGGGAAGTAGTGGGAGGAATGAAATGAGAGAGACATGGAGAGAAATAGGAAAAGGGAGAAGGAAAGTAGTGGGAAGAGAGAGAATTAGAAAAATAGGAGGGAGGAGAAAAGTAGTGTGAAAAGAAAAAAAATCAAAATAGTGGAGGGAGGAAGGAATTAGTGAAAATAACACATGAAACGTGACAGAAAACATATTCTAGCACACTTCAAATCATATAATAGAGAAAATAGTGGGAAGAGTGACTAAGAGAGAATAGGAGGGATGGAAAAAAATGCGGGAAATAACTTATTAATATGTGAGGTGACACATAATAACACAAGTGAAAAATACTGGGAAGAGGGAGAAACTAAATTAGGAGAGAGTAGAAAGTAATGGAATAAACAAATTAATATGGGACAAAAAATATACTATAACACGTGTGAATACAAATGGGGGAGCAGTGAGAAGCGAGAAACACAAAAGAAAGAGGAGGAGAGTAGTAGACAATAATGTATGCTTATTTGCTATTGATGTGTTATTTTTAATTCAATTTCTTGTTATATGTGGTTCAAATCCTTATTTTCCTCTCTCCTCATTTCACTCACCACTTCCTTCCTCTTAAAAATAAAAGGAGAGGACCCAATTTCTTCTCCTCTTTCTCCCACTCTCTCATCTCCTTTATTTTCTCTTTCCACCATGTCCCTCTCTGTCCCCTCCCCTCTACATTTTTCTCCCCTCTCTCTTCTCTTGCTCATTGTTTACTTACAGCCTGCCAACAATATTAGCCTAGTCTCATCGTTAGCACCTGACTCTAAAAACAGGTAGGGATGTCAAAAAATTGGGTTCGGGTCGGTTCCAGGTCAAAAAAATCTTATCCGGATTATTTGATTGTCAAATCCAAACCCGAACTCGGACCCAAATTTTGCTCATACCTCTCAACCCGGAACCTGCCCGATCCAAAAAATCTAAATTTGGAACCAAACCCAAATCCATATTTGTAGATGATTTTTTATAGAATATTTTGTTAGAAAGAATTACCTAAATGATTGTGAATAATTTCATTTTCTAAAATAAACTATCAAAGATGTCGATGACCATATAATATTAAACAACTGTAACATTATTTTTTCTTTGCTTTTATTAGATACAATAATACCAATAATAAACATTAATATCACTTGAACACAAGAAAATTTCAGCACAGGTACAACATCACATATATTATACCAAACATACCTAAACAACACTATTCACATCAAAATATAGCCCATCAAACCAATTGAGGTAATTATAGCTAAAACAACATTTGTACCATTTCATAACAACATTTTTATAAATAAAAAAGCCATCAACGGTGTTACCTAACACATAAGTAAATTTTAAAACAATAAGAATATCACAATACTATTAAAAACAACACATATATCCCATCAAATAACTAAAATATGTTATAATATCACATATATTATGCAAAACAACACATGTATTACTTCAAAATATAGTTCGTATCCCATATATATAGGTATATAAGTACGTATTTAGAATCTGATTTTGTCCAGTTTCTAAATATGAAACACTCCCAATTTAGATTCGGACACGTAACCCTAAACCCGGAACCGACCCAGAACGTCATAACTGAAACCCAACCCCAGTTCTTTCCGCGTCGAACACAATCAGGTTCACGGGTTTGGAAAAATTTTGACAACCCTAAAAATGGATTCAAGTAGGGGTAGATTTGAAGGCTGGACCAGGGGGCTCTACCCCACCCCAATCTAAAATTGAAATATTTTTATAGAGTTCTAACAAAATTACACACATTACATATAAACAAAGTAAGCCTATAAATCTTAGTTATAGTTGTATTTGTGCATTTACCTGTTTCTAGTAATCTTAGTTATCTTTACATCCAACTTCTACAAGATTTTGGAGAAAAAAAGAACATATATTCTTCTAACTCAGCTCCCTTTAATATTACTGTCTGAAACCCTCCATTAGGTTCGACTGGTGTATTACACAGCACTTCACAATTCAATTTATATTTACAAGGTTTCCATGTCCCCGATTTCCACCCTCTTTTGTTCCGTCTAGAATAGTTGTCTCCCATTGCCTTGCATACGTGGCGATGAAATTTTCCTGAGGTTAAAACCTAAGTACCGACTGACCAATTAGGACATTCTTAGTTGCGACTGGTGACCGACTTTGCTCACAAGGTGGTGGCCACATACGAAAAATCCTAATGAAAAGTCCACAACACTGGGCACACTCACATTGAAGTTTCTTAGACCTGGCGTTAGCATCAATGGCGCATAGCCTCGTCCATTGTGCCAAAACTTTGTGTGGGACGGGTTCGGGACAGCAGGGCTGTGCTTGATAGCCAAGTCACTGAAGACATATATCTAACAGTGTCATTACCACTAAATATTATTTCACTTTCTTTATAAATATACTAAGCATGCATTTGGACGAGTATACAAATATTCAATTAGCTTAAAGGCCATGCTGCATCGTTTTATTTGATTAAAAATATTTGGAGTTAACATAATTATATTGTACATAAGATCGCCTTAAGAGAAACACATGTTGGAACATATTCTAACTAATGGTCTCTCAAACACAATGTTAGAGAAGAAAAAGACCAATACAAGGAAAAGCAAGGAATGAAAGGAAAGTTAGTTGCTTATCAATTATCGCCGTTTGAATCATTCTTGGTAGCATGCCAAAACGACCACGTCCTCCCTCTTCTTACTTCATTTGTGTCACACTGATAATTCTAGAAACCGCAAAAAGATGGTCTGAATGAGGAGATTGGTTATAAGCACACTCAATTAATAATTCAAAATATTAAAGATAAAGGTGCATACAACCCTTTCAACAATCTGTTATATACAGTCAGAGAAGAGTTGGTTTATAATTAAAAAAAATAAAAATAAAAAATACACTCAACCTTTTTTAAGGCTTTTTATATAACCTTATTAAAATATACAAAGATAAGTTTGTAACTAAGAAATTAAAAGAAAAATTACTAGCATCCCTTCTATTATATCTTATTAGAATAAAAATTAGTGCATAACTAAAGATATAAAAAATATGTACAATACATCTCTTAATTATTTTTATATATAATATATTAAAATACATGCAATATTTTATAATTTACAAATTAAGAAGAAGTTTGTAGAGAAGACACTCCATGGGTTTTCTTATATCGTATAGATATAAACGAATATGCCTAGCCTATTATCACTCCAGCGGAAGGCTTAAACAAGGACTAAAATTTTGGAAGGTCTATTGGTTGGCACTAATATAGACAACACTATATGCAACTTTGATACCCCATCTTCGGGAACTTTGGAAAACAAAATCGCGCATGTATCCCAGACGCAAGCATCAAGTATGGCGCATGTACCGAAGTGATCCACTAGTACAGTTTTTTTTTTTTGATAAAAGTTCATGCATTAATGATAAAAAATCATATTACTTACAAACATAAAATATCTACAAGCAAAAATACAGAAATAACACCGTGGGCATCAGACATGGGTGAGGCCCAGCTACCTAAGCAAAAGATGCAGGTGAGGAAATGTAGAAATGGAAGTGTATGTGGGGGAGACACCCCTTAAACATATGCCTTAGTCGAAAGAAAGATCAATAAAGATGTAGCTATAGCAGTAGCTAAGATAGTAGGATCCAGTCTATGTGATGAGCATAGCTTCAGAAGCCAATGTTGTCAGTGATAATATCCTCCAAGAAGTAGCATCCACCTCTATTGTGATCACAAAATATGTTGTCCAGATCATCTTCAGCAGGTATCACCTGAGTTGATGTAGAGGCACGTCCCGCAGTGTAATTGTATAAATAAAGTATGTTTAATGTCGGTTAGCATAATCTGGGTGGGTTTAGAAATGTTATTGAACTTTCAATTGTTTCACTCTTGCCAAATGCTCCAAGAAGGTATGAATGATCAAGTCTTCTGGGGGATATCTAGAGTGTTGTGGTAAGAGTTTTAGTCTAGTGATGAAGGATGGAAGACAGAGATTTTTGATGTTTGAAATTTGTGGGAAGAAATTATACAAAAGGTGTAGCGTGACAGTGCATATGATGAAGAGATAATGTGTGGTTTCTTCATCCATCTTATAGAGGTAGCATCTAGTAGGTCTCAAAAACCCTTTGTTGGTGAGCTTATGGTCAGTAAGAATTCTGTCGGATGTGAGCAGCCAGAAGAAGAGTTAAGTTTTTGCGGCCATTTTGTTTTCTAAAAGTGAACCATATTTGATGTATGGACCCTATAAGTAAGATGGGTGTAGGCTTCTTTAGGTGTGTAAAGTCAAGAAACTCTGTTGTTGGTGTTGTATTCAAGTTCATGGACTATGTCTCTCAGGGTGTTGTTGTCTACATAATTTTGGAGATGTCTTTTGAGAGAGTTTTGTCTGTTGCTGGTAAGAAGTTTAAGAGCTTTGGCAATTTTGAGTCTATGCAGCGGAGTAGGAATGAGCGGATGTGTACTAAGATTTAGGATGGTGTTATGATGGTTGTAACACCCCATCCACAACAAAAAATGATTACATAATAACCAACGGATTACTGAAAAAGATGGGAAATTAAAACCGATTCACAACAAGCACCACAACATGAAACATATAATATCTGTTTGACCTCCAAACGGTCTTGAGACCGTTTGGGTGACCTCCAAATGATCTTGAGATCGTTTGGGCTAATCAACCCAAAAAATTGATTCAATTACTTAAGGGTTCCACACTCAACCCGATTAGGGTTTGCATTTAAGGAATCATTCACAATTGCAACCTTCAAGATCAAACCAATTGAAACCATTGGATCAATATCCAAGTACAACATCATATTTACTCAAACAGTCAACTATTTCAAACGGTCAACCACTCCAAACGGTTTGGAACCCAAACCTCCAAACGGTTTGCAAACCGTATGGTGAAACCGTTTGGACAAAATGTTGAAGCCATTTGAAATAGATATTTGTGGAGGTGTGTGCTTATGATGATGTCATCATCATCAATCTATAAACACACAAAGCTTTTTGTGATTTGCATGGTGATTGCATCAATCAACCAAATAAAATTTCAGAAACAAAGAAAGAATCAACAATTGATGAAGATATGGAATCAATAGCAAAGTTCAAGGGTTCAAGTTATATAACCCACCTTCAATTGAGCTTAAAAGCTTGGATTTTCATATCAAAAATGGTGGAAGAAGCTTTTGCAACCCTCCCAAGTCTCGTCCTCAAGCTTTGGAGTGAAAAGATTGGCTAGGATTAAAGATGGAGTGAAATAGAGAAGAAATCATGCATTGTTTTGTGATTTCCACCATGAATTCAAGGTGAAAGAAGGTCAAGAAGCTTACCAACAGGTTGGGGGTCATCCACCTATTTTTCCAAGATCCCTTGGTCGTTTTTTAAAGCAAGAAGTGAAAGTGGATTCGAAATTATCCCTTCACCGCAAAGATAAAGGAGCTTATATATGAATTTTATTGAAAATTCATTTAAGATAGAGAAAGTAGGAATTATCTCCTCAAATTCCTTGTCATATTCCCCCTTCTCTTCCTTAGGGATGAGGATATCCTCTTTGCCTCTTATTCCTCTCAATTATCCATGATTTAAAGGAAAACAAACTAAGCACCTTAAATCATATTATAATAATATCCATAAGTGAGTGGATATTTCTTTTTCTTTTCTTAATGTGAGTGGGTTCTCCACTCACATACATATTTCCTTTGCCTTTGCAAGGCACAAGGACGTCCACACATAACAAAACTCAACCATTTTAGTTTTGGTTGAATGGCAATCCAATTAATGTAATTATTTTTGCATTAAATTGAATTAGGGTTTCCCAAGATGCTTTACATCAAGATACCTACCGAAAACCATACATCGATCATTGTACAAGAAACATCGAAAATCTCTCCCGAAGACCTGAGTGTACAGGGACGACACATAGGACTCTACTACTAGACACTACCTATCCCAACAGGTACGATACCTCTGCATAACATCCGTAGCCACATGATCTTCATCTTGCCAGGCACGTCCAACTAAAAATGGTTATTAACCAGAGGGGTGAGACACACAGTCCCAGCGAGAAACATAACCCTCTACCAACTTTATTATGATCACAAATAACTGATATAATAAGATTATAAGAGAAGTATACTGAGCAGGGCTAATCTTACCAAGATATTTATGAGGCCTATAACTAGGTACTCTTTGTGGAACATGATTGATAAGATAAGCTTTATAAGAACTCATCACATTATATAAGGTTCATATGATAAACTACAGATTATAACTAGATCAACTTGTACAAACAAGACCTCAATCAATGTTCCGTATTTGCCCTAAGAAGGATACTATTCGGTTTGATTACGAATTATTATGCCCTGAGGAAGTGAGCCGTACCACTCAAATCCAACCTTCGGTTGTGAAACCCAAGCCGGTGCCATACAAGGTCAATGGAAGAGTCAGACTCCACGAACTCCCACCTCGTGGTCAGTGCACGAACACAAGCAGGACCGCAGTCTCATGCTTAAGTGACCTCAGACACAGGGCTAGCTCCCGTAGGCTACCCTTTCTCTATCCCACCTTGGTACAGGTCTCGACGCTAGTATATCTGAGCAACGGGCCAGTTCACTGTGCTCCCTGAGCCATGAACGCATTCATGCTCTATCACACTGAGCCATGGGCCTGTTCACCATGCTCTTATACACATCTTGTGTGGCATACAACTCATGAAATCATAATTAACTAATGCGGAAGCGTTCATTAAGCAGCGGATTACCAAAAATCACTAAAAATTAAAACATTTTTATCAAGAGATCCATCAAAGGAAAACTTTCTCACATAGAACCAAAGAAACACATTTACAATCTTGTTTGAAGGTACATATTATGTATCATCTCTTTTGAGAGTTACAAGCATTAATTGTCCTGTCAAGCTAAACACAGACAGTATAAAATCTTGAGGCACTGAGCCAAAATCTCGAAAGCACTAACTACTACTCTGAGGACCTGAGAGTACATAGACGACACATATGACTCTATTTACATCTATACAAGGCATAACAGCCAGTGTCTCCACCTGAGACTACACTACTGTCTCTACTACTACTATAATTGTCCTTCACCTGCTGAAGGGTTCCTGCCTCCTCGTCCGCGTCCACCTAAAAATGTGGTTCCCACGGGGGTGAGACAATTGTAAATTGCCCCAGCGAGAGATATAACTCTCCGCCGGTAACATTATTATTGCAGCTTAAGAAGATAAATATAAATAGAGAAATCATATTTATTTAGCAATAGATATTTTAATGTCTAACAGATTAGAATATTATTCTTATCAAAAGCATTGCATATATAACCTGATAGAACAATATGTCATTTATCCTTTAAGGAAAATGAAGAACATGTATAACATGTATTCACTACAGAATCATTATCACAGCATTAACTCTCTTCAGTCTTAGATCATATATCTAATGGCCGACATTGTCATTGTGGAGTCATGACCTGTAGCCATACTCTTTTCCACAAGGTATTGGGATCTTAATCCCTTAACTCACCAAGTACAATTCCACTTCTTAGCAAGTTCATCACCATGATTACAACATATGGATATTTAAACCCATAACTCACCATAGTATACTTATTACCACTGATTAGGTAACTTAATACGTTCAGATCATCTGACCAAGTACATCATAATTCTTGCTACACAATGTATTGCACATAGTACCCAAAGCTCATTGATTCATGCTACACAAAGCATGTGAAGTCTTACAAAGCCTATGAAACATTCTCAATAAAAAAGCATCATAGACATACTTGGCTATGCTCATCTCCTCAACATATCTGCATGATTAGTAATCATGATACAATTACATAACAGTATCATGCAGTACGAGGGTTATCTTATTACATTCACAATCCATTAGTCTGTATTTGAGCTTCACATAGCATTACCCTGTGTTAGAATTTCACATAGTAATACCCTGTATTAGGGTTCTCATAGCATTAACTTGTCATAGGATTTCACATAGCATTACCTTGTATTAGGAATCACATAGCATTGACTTGTAATAGAGTTTCACATAGCATTACTTTGTATTAGGGTTCACATAGCAAGGAATCAACATGGATAATCATAAGTATTCAATCATACTTACTTATTCTCATCATTCCTCATTAAATGAATTATCAACAGACAACATGAGTTTCTCTCTCATCTTTATCAGAATATGATCACATCATAGTTTATAGGTTTGAACTAACCTTTTCATAAGGCATGTTAGCCTACATTCAATAGAGTGCATTACATTACAATGTAACCATTGACATGACACATCTCATGTGTCATTCATCCAATTATCCTGGACTTATAACTCATCAAGGTATACTAGCATTGGGGTGTTGGATGTGATATCTATCATGTCTTAATATATCACATCCCTCAACACCTTATCTTACTTGAGTTTATACACTTAGCTTGTATTAGGGTATTCCCCATCCTAATACTTTATGCACCAGTTCATCACATTTATCATGTAAAGTATTGGTCACTATTCACTCACTTAGATTACACAACTGTTGCCAATACTATGGACTCATCCTTGAGTTAGGAACTATTAATATGAGGATATTCATTATCAACCTCTCTAGGTGTTACATTTGTCATAACATTAATCACTATTCCATTATTAGGAATAGTACTCTCCATATTTATAATTTGAGGATTCACATAGCATATTCCATACATTTATGTATTTCACACAGTATTACTCTTCAATAGAGTTTCATATAATCATCCTTCTATATCAGGGTTTCACCAAGTATTATGTGAAATTGAGATTTCACAACACATCACCCAGTGCTAGGTCTTCACATAGGATTAGTAGCACTACCCCCATATTAGGGTTTCATGCACCTTTACCCTATTTTAGGGATTAAGGTTTACCATTCACATCCAAGTAGGGTTTCTCTTACCTCATACCCAAATTAGGGTTAGGATGTACAATTCCCATTAAATTAGGGTTTCCTTCATTGTTACACTAAGTTAAGGTTACATCATCAGCCTGAATTTATAATAACACTCAGTTTTACCCTAGATTAGGGTTTCACACAAAGCATTACTCTAATTAGGGTTTCTCTCATAGTATTGAGTATCTAAATAGGTTCATCATATTGGACCTTCAATTACATGAGATATTCAAATGGATTAACCATGTTGATCTTCACAAAGTTACTTACTTAGACCCTTAATGATCTTGGTTTTCATACATAAATTGGTTGAAAACCATTTGAACAAGTTGTACTTGAAATCGATTAGACAAAGTAGGTATTGAACCTATTTGCACTATGGGTCTCCAAACGGTTTGGGATCGTTTGGTCCCAAACCTCCTCAAAACTGCATGGACCAAATATGGTCTCAACCAATCAAATTAAAATAGGGTTCTCAATGTTGATTCCTTCAATCATTGAATTCATGTACCCAATCATCAATTGGACCTATCATAATACTTCAATTGAGTTAAATAGGTCAACCTATAACTGATTTAACCCTCAATTGACCCTCAATTAGTCATCAACTAGGGTTTGAATCAATTGAATTAGGGTTCGGAATCAATTATCCTTCAACACTAATCAATGCAAGATTAGTTACTTTGAAACCTTTGAACCATCATCCAAATTGAACATGACCTGACCCCAAACGGTCTTGAGGTAGTTTGGATGACCTCCAAATGGTCTTGAGACCGTTTTCCCATCATCCCATCAAAATCCAAGTCAACCAATTAAGGTTTGGATCATTGCATTGATCACCAAATAAGCAATTGATTACACTTTAACTTAGTAACATTGGATCATCAATTGCTTAACCATACTCACACCTAGACCTCCAAACGGTCTTGGGTGACCTCCAAACGGTCTTGAGACCGTTTGGATGAGCTCCAAATGGTCTTGAGACCGTTTGGCTCATCCAACCCTTGGATTCTAGTGAAATTTCATCAAGGTTTGGTCTATTGAGTCGATCAACAAATCAGCAATTGATTGCTTTGTAACTTGGTAACTTTGGACATTCAAATAGGAAACCATACTTAACCCTAGACCTCCAAACGGTCTTGGGTGATCCTCAAACGGTCTTGAGACCGTTTGGGTGATCCTCAAACGGTTTTGAAACCGTTTGTGCTAATCCACCCAAAATCTCAAATCAACTCATTGGAATTCCAGTACAATTTTCAATTAGGGTTTGCCCAATTGATTAGCCTTCAACTCATGACTCCTTGGGAATTAATCCATAAAATTTGGTGAGTCCTTAACCAACATGAATAGGAACAGGAATCTCAAACTGTCAACCCTTGGTCAACCCTATCAAACGGTTTTGAAACCGTTTGCCCAAAAAGTCAGATTAATCAAGTTGAAAATCAGCACTTAATCCAATTAGGGTTTGCCTAATTGATTAGCCTTCAACTCATGATTCCTTTGGAATTAATCCATCAAATTTGGTAAGTCATTAACCCAAATTAATAGGAACAGGAATCTCAAACGGCCAACATTTGGTCAACCCTCTCAAATGGTTTTGAAACCGTTTTCCCAAAAAGTCAGATTAATCAAGTTGATAATCAGCACTTAATCCAATTAGGGTCTGCCTAATTGATTAGCCTTCAACTCATGATTCCTTTGGAATTAATCCATAAAATTTGGTAAGTCATTAAACAACATGAATAGAAACAGGAATCCCAAACGGTCAACCCTTGGTCAACCCTCTCAAACGGTTTTGAAACCGTTTACCCAAAAAGTCAGATTAATCAAGTTGAAAATCAACACTTAATCCAATTAGGGTTTGCCTAATGGATTAGCCTTCAACTCATGATTCCTTTAGAATTAATCCATAAAATTTGGTAAGTAGTTAACCAACATGAATAGGAACAGGAATCTCAAATGGTCAACCCTTGGTCAACCCTCTCAAATGGTTTTGAAACCGTTTGGTGAAACCGTTTGCTTCTAAACGGTTTGAAATTGTTTGCTCCCAAACAATTTGGGAAACTGTTTGAGCAACTCAATGAAACCGTTTGTCTTTGATATTTGGTGAGGTGCTTGCTTATGATGATGTCGTCATCATCAAGCTCTAAACCCACGAAATCTGCTGTTATTTCCATGGAGATTGCATCAATCAACCAAACTCAATTCCGAAAATATAGAAATGATCACCAATTGATAAGGAATAGATTGCAATAATAAAATTAAGGGTTCAAGTTATAAAACCCACCTCCAATTGAGCTCTAAAGCTCCGAGATCACGGAAAAAATGGTGGATGCAACTCCTTTCACCATTCCAAGGCTCGTCCTCAAGGTTTGAGTCAAAAGGAATGGTTAGAATGGAAGAGGAGATCGAAATAGGAAGAAATCCATAATTTATTTTCAATTTCCACCATGGAATCAAGGTGAAATGGATCAAGAACCTTACCAACAGGTTGGGGTTCGTCCTCCTGACCCTCCCAAGCTCCCTTGGTCGTTTCCCAAGCAAGATGAAGAAGTGGGGTCGAAAAAGCCTTCCATTTGACTTGTAAACGGTCCTTTTATAAAAATTCAATGAGAGAGAATGTACTTTGCAAAAATCCAATTAATCCCAAAAATGTGGCCGCCTCTTCCCCTTCATCTTCCTTAGGGACGAGGATATATTGTTTGACTCTTATTAATCTCAATTATCCATGATTTTAAGAAAAGCAAATTAAGCACCTCAATTCATATTATATTAATATCCATATGTGAGTGGATATTTCTTTTTCTTATAAAATTGTGTGTGAGTTATCCACTCCCTTGGATATTTTCGTGGTCCTTGCAAGGCTCAAGGACGTCACACACACATCTGAATCCAACCATTTTAATTTTGGTTGAAGGCCCTTTAATTAATACATTCATTTTTGCCCTAAATTGAATTAGGGTTTCACTTAGGATTAAATCTTGATTATTTTAATATCAAGATTCTCTCTCCTCCAACTTAATTCAAATGAGGTTCCCCTCTCATTTTCTTTGCTCTACATGATGACAAGAAACATTAGGGACCTTATTGAAGTGGTAATTTGCATGTTGAACCCTAGTCTTTGGGTAAATTGCACATTACACCAAAACTAGGTTTTAATGCACAAGGATTGCTTTACAAGCTTAATCTTGGTGCCCAAGCTTGTGAAAACCATACCACTACTTCATATTCATTCTTATGATGTCTCAACATCAGAGAAACATCTTATCATGCAACATTTGCAATTTAACCCCTCAACTTGGGTAATTTGCACTTTAGTCCAAAATAAGCAATCATTGCTTCAACATTGTTCAAACATGACCAAAATTGAAACATAAGTTTCTCATGAGCCATAATTACTTTTCCCAAGATAAGATTAAGCATATACTCAACCTTATTAGGAAAAACATCTTGGGTTAGAATATAACCCAGGTCAGGGATGTTACAATTTATCCCCCCCTATAAGGATTTCATCCTCAAAATCCCAGAAAAAGGAGGGACAGATTATTCATTAATCATGCCCTCGAGTCTACACATAATATCTTAATATCATGCAGATATCATGGATTCTGTAATCCACACAAAGTTCCTTTCATTAATTTCTCCTTATCACTATTTATATTTATGCAAAGCATAAACCTCTACATATGATGTCTATATTATTGAAAAGAAGAAGCATAAAAGAATATACTTCTATCATCACCCCAGAATATTTACCAGAAGAGAAACATATACATATCTAACACAGATAATTTACTCAGCAATCCTTTATTCATTTAGGAAAGTTCACTTAGAAAACTCTATGTAATTGGGAATGTTCACATAGCTTTTCCGTTTTAGTTGGGAATGTCCACATAGCTTTTCCCTTTAAGTTGGGGATGTCCACATAGCTCTCCCCTATTAGTTGGGAATGTTCACATAGCTTTTCCCTATTAGTTGGGGATGTCCACATAGCTCTCCCCTATTAGTTGGGAATGTCCACATAGCTTTTCCCTATTAGTTGGGGATGTGCACATAGCTTTTGCCTATTAGTTGGGGATGTCCACATAGCTCTCCCCTATTAGTTGGGAATGTCCACATAGATTTTCCCTATTAGTTGGGGATGTCCACATAGCTCTCCCCTATTAGTTGGGAATGTCCACATAGCTTTTCCCTATTAGTTGGGGATCTCCACATAGCTCTCCCCTATTAGTTGGGAATGTCCACATAGCTTTTCCCTATTAGTTGGGGATGTCCACATAGCTTTTCCCTAATAGTTGGGGATGTCCACATAGCTCTCCCCTATTAGTTGGGAATTTCCACATAGCTTTTCTCTATTAGTTGGGGATGTCCACATAGCTTTTCCCTATTAGTTGGGGATGTCCACATAGCTTTTCCCTATTAGTTGGGGATGCCCACATATCTCTCCCCTATTAGTTGGGAATGTCCACATAGCTTTTCCCTATTAGTTGGGGATGTCCACATAGCTATCCCCTATTAGTTGGGAATGTCCACATAGCTTTTCCCTATTAGTTGGGGATGTCCACATAGCCCTCCTCTATTAGTTGGGAATGTCAACATAGCTTTTCCCTATTAGTTGGGGATGTCCACATAGATTTTCCCTATTAGTTGGGGATGTCCACATAGCTCTCCCCTATTAGTTGGGAATTTCCACATAGCTTTTCCCTATTAGTTGGGGATGTCCACATAGCTCTCCCCTATTAGTTGGTAATGTCCACATAGCTTTTCCCTATTAGTTGGGGATGTCCACATAGCTCTCCCCTATTAGTTTGGAATGTCCACATAACTTTTCCCTATTAGTTTGGGATGTCTACATAGCTCTCCCCTATTAGTTGGGAATGTCCACATAGCTTTTCCCTATTAGTTGGGGATATCCACATAAATTTTCCCTATTAGTTGGGGATGTCCACATAGCTCTCCCCTATTAGTTGGGAATGTCCACATAGCTTTTCCCTATTAGTTGGGGATGTCCACATAGCTCTCCCTATTAGTTGGGAATGTCCACATAGTTTTTCCGTATTAGTTGGGGATGTCCACATATCTCTCCCCTATTAGTTGGGAATGTCCACATAGCTTTTCCCTATTAGTTGGGAATGTCCACATAGCTTTTCCGTTTAAGTTTCTTTATACTCTCTAGATTGTTTCAAAATGACTACTTGATCAGAGTAATCAGGAAGATAACAGTCTAAGAGTTCAATACTTGCCTTATCTTCAATAACCATATACCTGGCCAGGGTATACAAGTATTGAAATTAGGTAGTATGCACTTTATTTACTATTATATTCCTCACTTTCATACCATTATGCACACATGATTTTCCATTACTAGATTTCCTCCTGGCATCATTTCTAAATCTCATCTTTCAACACACAGATAAGGGAGATTATAAAACATTTTAAGGAACACTAAGTAAGATATAAGTTCTCATCTCCCTTGTGTCCTTATAGGACTAGTCAAAGGAAGTTAAAAAACAACTACTTTCATATCTTTAACACATAGAATCATGATATGAAATATCATAACAAAACTATTTCATATGACCTGTCTGGGACGTCTGTCCACGTCCTCTATTGTTACTAGGAAACTGCTTCCTTTGTGATCCTTGCTGACTCTGCCCCTGAGGTCGAGTCATTATTGGATTCCCGCCTGGACAATCTTTTACTGGATGTCCCAGTTGTCTGCATTGATAACAGATCCTAGGTGGAAAATAGGGTCTGTGAGGTCTAGATACCGATGTTGATGCTATGTTGGAGGCCCTATTTGGAATATTACTATGATCCTTATCCTTACTTGACATCCATTGTGTCCGGGTTTGGAATCTTGATGATGCTGCCAGAGTAGAAAATCTCAGTTTCTTAAAACTTTCGGACCTCTGTTTTTGAGTCTGAGTGTATTCCTTCTTGCTCTGTAGACTCAGTGAACCTAAAGCTCTGATGCCACTTAATTGTGGCATACAACTCATGAAATCATAATTAACTAACGCGGAAGCATTCATTAAGCAGTGGATTACCAAAAATCACTAAAAATTAAAACCTTTTTATCAAGAGATCCGTCTAAGGAAAACTTTCTCACATAGAACCAAAGCAACACATTTACATTCTTGTTTGAAGGTACATATTCTGTATCATCTCTTTTGAGAGTTACAAGCATTAATTGTCATGTCAAGCTAAACACATCCAGTATAAAATCTCGAGGCACTGATCCAAAATCTCGAAAGCACTAACTACTACTCCGAGGACCTGAGAGTACAGAGACGACACATAGGACTCTATTTACATCTATACAAGGCATAATAGCCAGTGTCTCCACCTGAGACTTCACTGTTGTCTTTGCTGCTACTGTAGCTATCCTTCACCTGCTGAAGGGTTCCTGCCTCCTCGTCCGCGTCCACCTAAAAATGTGGTTCCCACAGGGGTGAGACAATTGTAAATTGCCCCAGCGAGAGATATAACTCTCCGCCGGTAACATTATTATTGCAGCTTAAGAAGATAAATATGAATAGAGAAATCATATTTATTTAGCAGTCGATATTTTAATGTCTGACAGATTAGAACATTATTCTTATCAAAAGCATTGCAGCTATAACCTGATAGAACAATATGTCATTTATCCTTTAAGGAAAATGAAGAACATGTATAACATTTATTCACTACAGAATCATTATCGCAGCATTAACTCTCTTCAGTTTTGGATCATATATCTAATGCCTGGCATTGTCATTGTGGAGTCATGGCCTGTAGCCATACTCTTTTCCACAAGGTATTGGGATCTTAATCCCTTAACTCACCAAGTACAATTCCACTTCTTAGCAAGTTCATCACCATGATTACAACATATGGATATTTAAACCCATAACTCACCATAGTATACTTATTACCACTGATTAGGTAACTTAATACGTTCAGATCATCTGACCAAGGACATCATAATTCTTGCTACACAATGTATTGCACATAGTACACAAAGCTCATTGATTCATGCTACACAAAGCATGTGAAGGCTTACAAAGCCTATGAAACATTCTCAATAACAAAGCATCATAGCCATACTTGGCTATGCTCATCTCCTCAACATATCTGCATGATTAGTAATCATGATACAATTACATATTAGTATCATGCAGTACGAGGGTTATCTTATTACATTCACAATCCATTAGTCTGTATTTGAGCTTCACATAGCATTACCCTGTGTTAGAATTTCACATAGTAATACCCTATATTAGGGTTCTCATAGCATTAACTTGTCATAGGATTTCACATAGCATTACCTTGTATTAGGAATCACATAGCATTGACTTGTAATAGAGTTTCACATAGCATTACTTTGTATTAGGGTTCACATAGCAAGGAATCAATATCGATAATCATAAGTATTCAATCATACTTACTTATTCTCATCATTCCTCATTAAATGAATTATCAACACACAACATGAGTTTCTCTCTCATCTTTATCAGAATATGATCACATCATAGTTTATAGGTTTGAACTAACCTTTTCATAAGGCATGTTAGCCTACATTCAACAGAGTGCATTACATTGCAATGTAACCATTGACATGACACATCTCATGTGTCATTCATCCAATTATCCTGGACTTATAACTCATCAAGGTATACTAGAATTGGGGTGTTGGATGTGATATCTATCATATCTTGATATATCACTTCCCTCAACACCTTATCTTACTTGAGTTTATACACTTAGCTTGTATTAGGGTATTCCCCATCCTAATACTTTATGCACCAGTTCATCACATTTATCATGTAAAGTATTGGTCACTATTCACTCACTTAGATTACACAACTGTTGCCAATACTATGGACTCATCCTTGAGTTAGGAACTATTAATATGAGGATATTCATTATCAACCTCTCTAGGTGTTACATTTGTCATAACATTAATCACTATTCCATTATTAGGAATAGTACTCTCCATATTTATAATTTGAGGATTCACATAGCATATTCCATACATTTATGTATTTCACATAGTATTACTCTTCAATAGAGTTTCATATAATCATCCTTCTATATCAGGGTTTTGCCTAGTTTTATGTGAAATTGAGATTTCACAACACATCACCCAGTGCTAGGTCTTCACATAGGATTAGTAGCACTACCCCATATTAGGGTTTCATGCACCTTTACCCTATTTTAGGGATTAAGGTTTACCATTCACATCCAAGCAGGGTTTCTCTTACCTCATACCCAAATTAGGGTTAGGATGTACAATTCCCATTAAATTAGGGTTTCCTTCATTGTTACACTAAGTCAGGGTTACATCATCACCCTGAATTTATAATAACACTCAGTTTTACCCTAGATTAGGGTTTCTCTAATAGCATTGAGTATCTACATAGGTTCATCATATTGGAACTTAAATTACATCAGATATTCAAATGGATTAACCATGTTGATCTTCACAAAGTTACTTACTTAGACCCTCAATGATCTTGGTGCTCATACATCAATTGGTTGAGAACCATTTGAACAAGTTGTACCTGAAATCGATTAGACAAAGTAGGTATTGAACCCATTTGCACTATGGGTCTCCAAATGGTTTGGGATCGTTTGGTCCCAAACGGTCTTGAGACCATTTGGACTCAAACGGTCTTGAGACCATTTGGTCCAAACCACCTCAAAACCGCATGGACCAAATATGGTCTCAACCAATCAAATTAAAATAGGGTTCGCAATGTTGATTCCTTCAATCATTGAATTCATGTACCCAATCATCAATTGGACCTATCATCATACTTCAATTGAGTTAAATAGGTCAACGTAAAACTTATTTCACCCTCAATTGACCCTCAATTAATCATCAACTAGGGTTTGAATCAATTGAATTAGGGTTTGGAATCAATGATCCTTCAACACTAATCAATGCAAGATTAGTTACTTTGAAACCTTTGAACCATCATCCAAATTGAACATGACCTGACCCCAAACGGTCTTGAGGTCATTTGGATGACCTCCAAATGGTCTTGAGACCGGTTTACCATCATCTCATCAAAATCCAAGTCAACCAATTAAGGTTTGGATCATTGGATTGATCACCAAATCAGCAATTGATTACACTTTAACTTAGTAACATTGGATCATCAATTGCTTAACCATACTCACACCTAGACCTCCAACCGGTCTTGGGTGACCTCCAAACGGTCTTGAGACCGTTTGGATGAGATCCAAATGGTCTTGAGACCGTTTGGCTCATCCAACCCTTGGATTCTAGTGAAATTTCATCAAGGTTTGGTCTATTGAGTCGATCAACAAATCAGCAATTGATTGCTTTGTAACTTGGTAACTTTGGACCTTCAAATAGGCAACCATACTTAACCCTAGACCTCCGAACGGTCTTGGGTGATCCTCAAACGGTCTTGAGACCGTTTGGGTGATCCCCAAACGGTTTTGAAACCGTTTGGGCTAATCCACCCAAAATCTCAAATCAACTCATTGGAATTTCAACACAAATTTCAGTTAGGGTTTGCCCAATTGATTAGCCTTCCACTCATGATTTCTTGGGAATTAATCCATAAAATTTGGTGAGTCACTGACCAACATGAATAGGAACAGGAATCTCAAACGGTCAACCCTTGGTCAACCCTCTCAAATGGTTTTGAAACCGTTTTCCCAAAAAGTCAGATTAATCAAGTTGAAAATCAGCACTAAATCCAATTAGGGTTTGCCTAATTGATTAGCCTTCAACTCATGATTCCTTTGGAATTAATCCATAAAATTTGGTAAGTTATTAACCAAAATGAATAGGAACAGGGCTCTAAAACGGTAAACCCTTGGTAAACCCTCTCAAATTGTTTTGAAACCGTTTGGTGAAACCGTTTGATCCCAAACTGTTTGGGAAACCGTTTGAGCAACTCAATGAAACCGTTTAGCTTTGATATTTGGTGAGGTGATTTCTTATGATGATGTCATAATCATCAAGATATAAACCCATGAAATCTGCTGTGATTTCCATGGAGATTGCATCAATCAACCAAACTCAATTCCGGAAATACAGAAATGATCACCAATTGATAAGGAATTGATTGCAATAATAACATTAATGGTTCAAGTTATAAAACCCACCTCCAATTGAGCTCCAAAGCTCCAAGCTCACGGAAAAAATGGTGGATGAAACTCTTTTCACCATTCCAAGGCTCGTCCTCAAGGTTTGAGTGAAAAGGAATGGTTAGAATTGAAGAGGAGATCGAAATAGGAAGAAATCCATAATTTATTTTCGATTTCCACCATGGAATCAAGGTGAAATGGTTCAAGAACCTTACCAACAGGTTGGGGGTCATTGTCCTGACCCTCCCAAGCTCTCTTGGTCGTTTACCAAGAAATGAGAATAAGTGGGGTAGAAAAAGCCTTCCATTTGGCTTGTAAAAGGTCCTTTTATAAAAATTCAATGAGAGAGAATGTACTTTGCAAAAATCCAATTAATCCCAAAAATGTGGCCGCCTCTTCCCCTTCATCTTCCTTAGAGATGAGGATATCTTGTTTGCCTCTTATTCCTCTCAATTATCCATGATTTAAAGAAAAGCAAATTAAGCACCCCAATTCATATTATATTAATATCCATATGTGAGTGGATATTTCTTTTTCTTATAAAATTGTGTGTGAGTTATCCACTCCCTTGGATATTTTCGTGGTCCTTGCAAGGCTCAAGGACGTCACACACACATCTGAATCCAACCATTTTAATTTTGGTTGAAGGCCCTTTAATTAATACATTCATTTATGCCCTAAATTGAATTAGGGTTTCACTTAGGATTAAATCTTAATTATTTTAATATCAAGATTCTCTCTCCTCCAACTTAATTCAAATGAGGCGCCCCTCTCATTTTCTTTACTCTACATGATGCAAATAAACATTAGGGACCTTATTGAAGTGGTAATTTTCATGTTGAACCCTAGGTTTTGGGTAAATTGCACATTACGCCAAAACTAGGTTTTAATGCACAAGGATTTCTTTACAAGCTTAATCTTGGTGCCCAAGCTTGTGAAAACCATACCACTACTTCATATTCATTCTTATGATGTCTCAACATCAAAGAAACATCATATCATGCAACATTTGCAATTTAACCCCTCAACTTGGGTAATTTGCACTTTAGTCCAAAATAAGCAAACATTGCTTCAACATTGTTCAAACATGACCAAAATTGAAACATAAGTTTCTCATGAGCCATAATTACTTTTCCCAAGATAAGATTAAGCATCTACTCAACCTTATTAGGCAAAACATCTAGGGTTAGAATATAACCCAGGTTAGGGATGTTACAATTTATCCCCCCCTTATAAGGATTTCGTCCTCAAAATCCCAGAAAATGAGGGACAGATTATTCATTAATCATGCCCTCGAGTCTCCACATAATATCTTAATATCATGGAGATATCATGGATTCTGTAATCCACACAAAGTTCCTTTCATTAATTCCTCCTTATCAATGTTTATATTTATGCAAAGCATAAACCTCTACATATGATGTCTATATTATTGAAAAGAAGAAGCATAAAAGAACATACTTCTATCATCACCCTAGAATATTCACCAGAAGAGAAACATATACATATCTAACACAGATAATTTACTCAGCAATCCTTTATTCATTTAGGAAAGTTCACTTAGCAAACTCTATGTAATTGGGAATGTTCACATAGCTTTTCCTTTTTAGTTGGGAATGTCCACATAGCTTTTCCCTTTAAGTTGGGGATGTCCACATAGATCTCCCCTTTTAGTTGGGAATGTCCACATAGCTTTTCCCTATTAGTTGGGGATATCCACATATCTCTCCCCTATTAGTTGGGAATGTCCACATAGCTTCTCCCTATTAGTTGGGGATGTCCACATAGCTTTTCCCTATTAGTTGGGGATGTCCACATAGCTCTCCCCTATTAGTTGGGAATGTCCACATAGATTTTCCCTATTAGTTGGGGATGTCCACATAACTCTCCCCTATTAGTTGGGAATATCCACATAGCTTTTCCCTATTAGTTGGGGATGTCCACATATCTCTCCCCTATTAGTTGGGAATGTCCACATAGCTTTTCCCTATTAGTTGGGGATGTCCACATAGCTTTTCCCTATTAGTTGAGGTTGTCCACATAGCTCTCCCCTATTAGTTGGAAATTTCCACATAGCTTTTCCCTATTAGTTGGGGATGTCCACATAGCTTTTTCCCATTAGTTGGGGATGTCCACATAGCTTTTCCCTATTAGTTGGGGATGTCCACATAGCTCTCCCCTATTAGTTGGGAATGTCCACATAGCTTTTCCCTATTAGTTGGGGATGTCCACATAGCTCTCCCCTATTCGTTGGGAATGTCCACATAGCTTTTCCCTATTAGTTGGGGATGTCCACATAGCTCTCCCCTATTAGTTGGGAATGCCCACATAGCTTTTCCTTATTAGTTGGGGATGCCCACATAGCTTTTCCCTATTAGTTGGGGATGTCCACATAGCTCTCCCCTATTAGTTGGGAATTTCCACATAGTTTTTCCCTATTAGTTGGGGATGTCCACATAGCTCTCCCCTATTAGTTGGGAATGTCCACATAGCTTTTCTCTATTAGTTGGGGATGTCCACATAGCTCTCCCCTATTAGTTGGGAATGTCCACATAGCTTTTCCCTATTAGTTGGGAATGTACACATAGATCTCCCCTATTAGTTGGGAATGTCCACATAGCTTTTCCCTATTAGTTGGGGATGTCCACATAGCTTTTCCCTATTAGTTGGGGATGTCCCCATAGCTCTCCCCTATTAGTTGGGAATGTACACATAGCTTTTCCCTATTAGTTGGGGATGTCCACATAGCTCTCCCCTATTAGTTGGAAATGTCCACATAGTTTTTCCCTATTAGTTGGGGATGTCCACATAGCTCTCCCCTATTAGTTGGGAATGTCCACATAGCTTTTCCCTATTAGTTGGGAATGTCCACATATATTTTCCGTTTAAGTTTCTTTATACTCTCTAGATTGTTTCAAAATGACTACTTGATCAGAGTAATCAGGAAGATAATAGTCTAAGAGATCAATACTTGCCTTATCTTCAATAACCATATACCTGGCCAGGGTATACAAGTATTGAAATTAGGTAGTATGCACTTTATTTACTATTATATTACTCACTTTCATACCATTATGCATACATGATTTTCCATTACTAGATTTCCTCCTAGCATCATTTCTAAATCTCATCTTTCAACACACAGATAAGGGAGATTATAAAAATTTTTACGGAACACTGAGTAAGATATAAGTTCTCATCTCCCTTGTGTCCTTATAGGACTAGTCAAAGGAAGTTCAAAAACAACTAATTTCATATCTTTAACACATATAATCATGATATGAAATACCATAACAAAACTATTTCATCTGACCTGTTTGGGACGTCTGTCAACATCCTCTATTATTACTAGGAAACTACTTCCTTTGTGATCCTTGCTGACTCCGCCCCTGAGGTTGAGTCATTATTGGATTCCCACCTAGACAATCTTTTACTAGATGTCTCGGTTGTCTGCATTGATAACAGATCCTAGGTGGAATATCAATCCTTGAGTTCATCACATTACACCAGTGCCTCTCATGGCATCATCAACATCATTAGAGAATATCAATCCCGCATGTCATCACTAGAGGATCACACCTCAACATGCCTTTCTCATCATATTGGTGATATATTTTATCTCATCAGCAAGACATATCATTATTACTTAGATATTCCACATATATCAAGTGATATACAAAGCACGTAAACATATAATCACCATAGCTCTTACTTGGCTATGAATTCAATACACCTGTATGGTTAGCTTGCATAAGCAAGAGATAACTGGATCACCAAACATAGAACATAGGTCTTAGAGAACATATTATGATCATCGGGCAATCAAGAATTTAGGTGCACAAGATTGGAACAACATCCATGTTCATAGTTGTGTCTGTAGTCAATTTAGATTATTGTTATCAAACTGTGAGCATCCATCATGCCCCATATCTCATGAACATGTCTTTGATTATCATGTCATCAATATTAAGGTTTATCGCATTGGAGTATTCTTCCATCATTATGAACATATGCAGATTAATGTCATAACTGGTGTATTAACCAATACATATGACTGTTACCACATCCTGGGTATCCCATCATATCCTATATCTTAAAACATATGCACATCATCCCTAAGGATTAACTTTAAGGAACATACACCATGATCCACCATCAAACTTAATCAGAAGTTCATCTATCATTAACCATAGGTAACCACTATACAAGGGTTCACAACCTATCTTGTCATAGCTCATCATGATCAAATGTGTAAGCTCAAGAAACATGCATATGTTTATCGGGTTAGGCACAACCCTCACTAAAGGTGTCGCCTACCCTCACTATAAGCATATAGTGACCAAACAATCCCTCACTAAAAGGGAGTATCAGATAGAGTACCAATTCTCACCCAAGATTGTCGGCTATCAGCATGTCATACATTCATGCACAAAGGGGGCATCGTGCAACTAGGGCTATAACATGTATCGTGCATCCACACGCAGGGTAGTATCGGGCAACCAAGCGTTGTATAGCATATGGGCACCATCTATCATCCAAAACCCTACCGCCCATTAGGGTTAGGGTTTTACACTAAGCAACCCTCAACTCCCTACCGCCTAAGGCCATATCGGCCAAGATCATGGCGCTCAAAAAGCACACCTACTTGGTTAACACATCAAGATACTCAAGGGGATTCCTACCACCCAAGGTACACTACTTAAATGTTGCCATGACGCCCATGGTACCCTATCGTCCAAGGTACTGTCAAGATCAACACATATACCAGATAAACCGCAACCCGAGGACCATCCAAGCTATCAAGTACGAACTCATGTTGTGTAATCATCCAAGAGAGAGACCATGTGTCGGGCAAGGCATATCGGCCAAGGTAACATATCTCCTTGTGGGGGTATCGACCACACACTTAGCCCTGATGTCACCCAAACCATGCACACCTACACACTTATAAAGTTCTAGGGTTGATGATATCAGGAAGCATATCAAGGGATCGTCCATATCGCCCATCCTCATATACTTGTCGCTCATGGAGCACCATATTGGGAACCGAACATATCGCCCAAGGAATCATCACAACAAGAGTACCCCTATTGGTCAGCTTAGGGTTAGGGAAACTCTATCACTCAAGGCTCCATGTCGTCCACGGGCAGGGTGACCACTAAGGCACCATGTCAGGAAACTCACTTAGAGAGTGTCGTGCAAGCACAACCCTCATGCCCAACACAAAAGCCCCTCAACCACGCACATAACGGTTAGGAAGGCAGCCATGGTATCGCCCACCTAGGGTTTCATCATTCTAGGCTGAAGACTTATCTATATCGCCCAACAGTACTACCATGGTAAGGAGTCATATCGGGGAACATAACGTTCAAGGCAAACCCTAGATGAGGGGGTATCGTTTAGGGCACCAAAAAGGTGTATCGTGTAAGGGTACAAGGACCATACCAAGTTGGTCATCTTCAACCTCAAGTCCATGTCGTGCAACAAGGGTAGATCATTCATGTCACCCAGGACAACCCTATCGCCCAAACTAGGGTTGAAGCTCCATATCGTCCCAAGACACTAAGGTTAGGGTATTATGTCGGCCAACCACCATCATCTTGGGTAGACGTGAACATCGGTCACAAGGTCAATGAAAAGTTCACTTATCATATCACCCAAGGCTCAACTCTAGAAGAGGGTATCGGGCAACAACCTCAAGGAGCCACCAAGTAGAGCACATATAGGCCAATGGATCAACTAGGTGTCCACCAACCATATCGTCCAAACCTTAACCCTAGGGTAGGAAAGAGGTATCGGTCACCCCATCATAGCTCCCCAACATCTAGTCCATAGGCTCACCTTTCAATTCCAAAGGAGACAAAGGGGTATTGCCACAAACCATCAACCGACGCATAACTCATTAAACAAGGTATTGTATCGGGCAAAGCATAGATGTATCGGGAAAAGCCCCATATCGGGCTAGTCATCTTCAACCTCTAGCCACCCATTACCATCTTGCACAAGGAAAAAATGCTAAAGGCAGTAATAAAACGTAGCATTCCCATTAGATAAGATTACAAGTTCCATATATATATCTATCATGGAGAAAAGGTAACGATTTAAGTACAAGAACCATTATATACATATATGGAGAATGTGCATAATAGAGATGGTTAAGAGTTATGTAACCCGCATTAAGAGGATCTCCAATAAAGGCATCAAGCTTCTTGGTCCAAGTAGCAAACTCACATTCTTTTCCAAGAACATCACCCATCCAAAGCTCCAAACATGCCTTCGGCACCATCATCATCACCTCAAGAAACAAAGGAAGAAGAAGAAGAAGAAACCATGGTTATGTATGGTTCGAGAAGAAGAAAGGAAGGGAGATAACCACTGCCTTTCTTACTCTTACCAAGGGTCTATCTATGTATGATCGGGGAAGAGGAAGGTGAAGGAGAAAGCACAAGGAAAACTAGCAAAGAAGCATGACTCACCAAGGTCGGATCTTAAACAAGGAGTTTCCATGGCCAAGGAGCTTGCCCCTCCATGCTCCATGGCAGTCTGCCTTAGCTCCCAAAGCTCCCATGCTCATCCCATACAGGTAGGGGAAGGAAGGTGGCCAAAAAGGATTTCTTGGCTAAGGAGGAAGGGAGTTATATACACCAAGGAAGAGAGAGGTAGCAAGGGAGAGGTGTCATAACCACATAAACCAAGGTGCCACTTGCTCTAGCTCATAACGCCACTTGTTTCCACCCTAGCAGCTCATGCATGGCCTGGTGATACACTCTAGGATGTGTATCATGCATCTGGGCAACTGCCATGGCCGACACACCTCTCTTGGGCGACACACCTTCAAGCCTTAGCCGATGCACTAAAGGACAAGGTGGCCTATGTGACACATATGTGATATAAAGACCATATAGAGATGTCACTCCTCATTTATCAAGAAAACAAGGTGCCCCTACCTCCATCCACATTCTAGATGATGAAAAACCGAAGGGAGGTGACTCTAGAGCTGATAAATTGCATATTGACCCTCCACTTTGGGTAATTTGCAATTTACACCAAAACCAGCACATAAAGCATAAACATCAACCAACCAAGCTCAAACTTGAAACATAGGTCCTCCATAAGGTTCCCCACAGCATAATTCTCTTTCTAATGATGCAAGAGAACTAAAGGCATGCTTTACAAGTGACATATTACAATATAACCCCTTACTTTGGGTAAATTGGACTTTGGTCCAAAATAAGCAAACATTGCTCAAATAACATCCAAACAGGACCAAAATGGAAACATGAGCTTGTCATATGATAACAAAACATCTAGAGAGATTAAATTAAGGTTCTAATCACCTTTCATAAGCAAAGCAAAGAGGGTCAGCCCCAAACCTGGGTCAGGGTCCTTACAAGTCATAAACCCCTAACAAGGATTTCGTCCCCGAAATCCCAAGCGGAAGGAAGACGAGTGTTACTTGTGTGTCACATCATACAACTCTGTAAAGCTACTAAGTTTCAAAGATCTGTGACCAACATAATTTCTCTTCTCCTAGAGCCACTCAAGGTTTCCTTGTACTGGTCATAGACTCAACCCTTGATCTCATCATTCTTTGTCTGGTAACACTCTTAGATACTGGAACATTATATACAACTCGTATTACTCAGGTATTAGTTCCTTCTACTGATGTATCATATTCCTCGTTACATTTCCACTGTGCTACTTTGATCTCACAGGCTTGGCACTTAAGCTTTGCATAACTTGTATCATTATCTTTCTTTTATATATGTTTCAACTGTTCCTTCTCTTTTCACAAAGGATGTCTCTACTCAAGGGGGATCTTTCTCAGAAGAGGTTGTCACAAGATACATACTCTACAAAACACTTGTATGCACATGACATGGCTCATACGTCACCTCACTATGAATCGCTCAAGGCTCAACACAAAAGGAGTTATACATATTGGGTTAACAACAACCACATCATCTCGATTTCAAGCCTGTCATGTGTTAATGTCAGCTCCCAAGAGTACAACGAGTACCAACCCAGATGGTAACAGATATGCACTATCTCAACTGATTAGGATAGGATGCCCAACCCTTGTTCATCCATCTCTAACTGCTGCACATCCTTCCTGGATCTTTTGTTACTTGAAACTTGGCTAGGAGTATTCCAAGGAATCAGGCTCAACTAGATGAACTTTCCCAAGATGACCTTACAACACTTCTTTCCCTTGGGTGCATACCTTCTGATGTCATGTTTATGCGGAGCATAAACCCCTAACATAAGATAGCCACACTACAGACACTTAGCCGGATCAAAACAAAGCCAATCTTTCCATCTGAGACAACTTCACACCTTTCCAAGGATATCCATTCCCAGGGTTATAATGATCCTTGACATGTCAAACAGAAAGGGATTCACCTGACTATCATATCCAGAAAAGGAAAGGATTCCAAGAAGAGTATACTTCATCCTACACAACCAGGTCATCAACAAGGTGCTCGACAACAGACTATCTCTCTTCTGACTAACAGGAAGGAAACATCTGCCAAACGTACAACAAGCACTCAAAGGAGGGTACATCCTGAACTGGATCAACTAGAGAAGATAAGAGGAAAGAAGAAGACAAAGTAGAATGGAGTGACTCCATTCGACATGTCACCACACAATGGTCATTCTACAATTTCTGGCTAGCTTATGCCACAAGATCTAATTGTTGCCTATTGCCATCTTCTGCCTGATAAAACCATCCAGTCCTCACTTGCTTATCCTAATCAGCGTTCCTCTATGATGTTGAACTACTACTTCGAGGGTCACCACATAGATCCAGACTTCCAAAACAAGCTTCCAACTTGTAGGTTCAAGGTCAAGGATGATCGATCATGACGGTTCACCTTCATACCTCCACGATCCAGGCATCTTGATTCTCAACCCCTTCTCAGAAGGCATGCCAAGAGGATCCTACCATCATCATCCATCACAGACATACCCATCTTGGAAACCAAAGTCCAAGATCAGCTGATACTTTTTGAAGTATCCAAATAGCAATCACTCCAAAAGCATACATATCAAGTGACACAAGGTCCACTTGACAGCCCTTCCCTCAAAAGGAAGGAACACAAAGGAACAAACTCCTCCCATCAACCCATCAACATCTCTGGTTTCATATCACATGGGAGGATATTATCACTTTTTTTATCCTTACATTAGTTTCCAACTATTTATACATCGTTAAACCTTTTTCCATCTGGTTTTTATCTTGTATCTTCTTGGGTTCCTTGCACTCAGCATAGGAAACATCAAGACCATTACATGTCATTATTCTTCTTCTCTTATTACCATTTCATCATAATCATGATTAGTTCCTGACTATATCAGAATTTTGTTTTCTCTTTGTGAAAAAAGATCATTATTCTTCACATATTCTTTATTGAACAAGGAGCATCTCCCTAGTTCTCTTTTTCTTATCACAAATTTGCACTTTATTCTTTCACATTTTTGCTTACGTTCATTGGTTGGTCTGAGATTATCTCATGTTCCATCTTGTTTACTCATCACTTATTCTTCTGTTTCTTCTAACTTTATCTTTGCTTTCAGGTACTTTCTTCAGCTTGTGTAAGTTCTATGCGTTAACTTACATTGTTATCACAAGTTAATCTATCTTTTATCATATATATCTCTTGAGATTATGATTTCAAGAACTTATCTCATCATATTCTTAATTTTGTTATGCTCTTTAGATTGCTCCAGAATGACTACTTGATCAGAGTAATCAAGGAGGAAACAATCTAATGCTCCATACTTACCTTTGTCTTCAATATTTGAATACCTGGCCAGGGCATCAAGTACTGAGATTAGGTAGTATGCACCATATATTATGTCACAGTCCAACCTTAGACACTATCCTAATCCTACTCCTAGTGTCCCTGTAGACTCGGCGAACCTAGAGCTCTGATACCAAACACTGTAACACCCCATCCACAACAAAACATGATCATATGCTAACCAGTGGATTATTGAAAAACACGGGAAATTAAAATTCATTCACAACAAGCACCACAAGATGAAACATATAATATCTGAGACAACACTTTAGATTTCATAGAATATTTCCAAGGTTCTACAACATAATTTCCCATCATTGCGTTACATGAAATAACTATTTGCCAAGATGCTTTACATCAAGATACATACCGAAAACCATACATCGATCATTGTACAAGAAACATTGAAAATCTCTCCCGAAGACCTGAGTGTATAGGGATGACACATAGGACTCTACTGCTAGACACTACCTATCCCACCAGGCACAATACCTCTGCATAACATCCGTAGCCACATGATCTTCATCTTGCCAGGCACATCCACCTAAAAAGGGTTATTAACCAGAGGGGTGAGACACACAGTCCCAGCGAGAAACATAACACTCTACCGACTTTATTATGATCACAAATAACTGATATAATAAGATTATAAGAGAAGTATACTGAGCAGGGTTAATCTTACCAAGATATTTATGAGGCCTATAACTAGGTACTCTTTGTGGAACATGATTGAAAAGATAAGCTTTATAAGAACTCATCACATTATATAAGGTTCATATGATAAATTGTAGATTATAACTAGATCAACTTGTACAAACAAGACCTCAACCAATGTTTTGTATTTGCCCTAAGCAGGATACTATACGGTTTGATTACGAATTATTATGCTCTGAGGAAGTGAGACGTACCTGTCAAATCCAACCTTCGGTTGCGAAACCCAAGCCTGTGCCATACAAGGTCAATGGAAGAGTCACACTCCACGACCTCCCACCTCGTGGTCAGTGCACGAACACAAGTAGGATCGCAGTCTCATGCTTAAGTGACCTCAGGCACAGGGCTAGCTCCCGTAGGCTACCCTTTATATAGCCCACCTTGGTACAGGTCTCGGTGCTAGTATATCAGAGCCATAGGCCAGTTCACCATGCTCCCTGAGACATGAACGCATTCATGCTCTATCACATTGAGCCATGGGCATGTTCACCATGCGCTTATACACATCTTGAGTCTACAACCGAAGTTTCACTCTAACCTCCTCATTTTCGGCTAGGAGAAACCACACATATTCAATAATACGCGCTTCCAGGTTAACCCACAGGAGAACCTATGTCACCATCACCAGCTACTGACGATGATGGATCTATGGCCAGGGCAAACTACATGAGAGATTCATCTATCATTAACCATAGGTAACCACTATATATGGGTTCACAACCTATCTTGTCATAGCTCATCATGATCAAATGTGTAAGCTCAAGAAACATGCATAGGTTTATCGGATTAGGTACAACCCTCACTAAAGGTGTCGCCTACCCTCACCAAAAGCATATAGTGACCAAATAACCCCTCACTAAAAGGGAGCATTGGATAGAGTACCAATTCTCACCCACGATTGTCGTCTATCAACATGTCATACATTCATGCACAAAGGGGGAATCGTGCAACTAGGTCTATAACATGTATCCTGCATCCACATGTAGGGTAGTATCAGGTAACCAGGTGTTGTGTACCACATGGGCGCCATCTATCATCCAAAACCCTACCACCCATTAGGGTTAGGGTTTCACACTGAGCAACCCTCAACTCCCTACCGCCTAAGGCCATATCGGTCAAGATCATGGCACCCAACAAGCACACCTACTAGGTTAACACATCAAGATACTCAAGGGGCTTCCTACCACCCAAGGTACACTACTTCAACATTGCCATGATGCCCATGTTACCCTATCGTCCAAGGTACTGTCAAGCTCAACACATGTACCGGTCAAACCTCAACCCTAGGACCATCCAAGATATCAAGTACGAACTAATGTTGGTTAATCATCCAAGAGAGAAACCATGTGTTGGGCAAGGCATGTAGGCCAAGGTAACATATCTCCTTGTGGGGGTATCGACCACACACTTAGCCCTGATGTCACCCAAACCATGCACACCTACACACTTATAAAGTTCTAGGATTGATGATATCAGGCAGCATATCAAGGGATCATCCATATCGCCCATCCTCATATCCTTGTCACTCATGGAGCACCATATTGGGCACTCAGCATATCGCCCAAGGAATCATCACAACAATAGTACCCCTATTGGACAGCTTAGGGTTAGGGCAACTCTATCATTCAAGGCTCCATGTCGTCCACGGGAATGGTGACCACTAAGGCACCATGTTGGGCAACTCACTTAGAGAGTGTCGTGCAAGAACAAACCTCATGCCCGACACAAAAGCCCCTCAGCCACACACACAATAGTCAGGGAGAAGCCATGGTATCACCCACCTAGGGTTCGATCATTCTAGGCTCAAGACTTATCCATATCGCCCAACAATACTATCATGGTAAGGAGTCATATCGAGCAACATAACGTTCAAGGAAAACCCTAGATGAGGGGGTATCGTTTAGGGCACCAAAAAGGTGTATCATGCAAGGGTACAAGGACCATACCAAGTTGATCATCTTCAACCTCAAGTCCATGTCATGCAATAAGGGTAGATCATTCATGTCACCCAGGACAACCCTATCGCCCAAACTAGGGTTGAAGCTCCATATCATCCCAAGACACTAAGGTTAGGGTATTATGTCGGCCAACCACCATCATCTTGGGTAGATGTGAACATCGGTCACGAGGTCAATGAAAAGTTCACTTATCATATCACCCAAGGCTCAACTCTAGAAGAGGGTATCGGGCAACAACCTCAAGGTGCCACCAAGTAGAGCACATATAGGCCAAGGGATCAACTAGGTGTCCACCAACCATATCATCCAAACCTTAACCCTAGGGTAGGAAAGAGTTATCGGTCACCCCATCATATCTCCCCAACATCTAGTCCATAGGATAACATTTCAAGTCCAAAGGAGAGAAAGGGGTATTGCCACAAACCATCAACCGAAGCATAACTCATTAAACAAGGTACTGTATCGGGCAAAGCATAGATGTATCAGGCAAAGGCCCATATCAGGCTAGTCATCTTCAACCTCTAGCCACCCATTACCATATTGCACAAGGTAAACAAGCTAAAGGCAGTAATAAATCGTAGCATTCCCATTAGATAAGATTCCAAGTTCCATATATATATATATATATATATATATATATATATATATATATATATATATATATATATCTATCATGGAGAAAAGGTAACGATTTAAGCACAAGAACCATTATATACATATATGGAGAGTGTGCATAATAGAGATGGTTAAGAGTTATGTAACCCTCCTTAAGAGGATCTCCAAGAAAGGCATCAAGCTTCTTGTTACAAGAAGAAAACTCACGTTCTTTTCCAAGAACAACACCTTCCAAAGCTCCAAACATGCCTTCGGCACCATCATAATCACCTCAAGAAACAAAGGAAGAAGAAGAAGAAGAAGAAACCATGGTTATGTATGGTTCAAGAAGAATAAAGGAGGGGAGATAACCACGGCCTTGCTTACTGTTATCAAGGGTCTATCTATGGGCGAGAGGGGAAGATGAAGGTGAAGGAGAAAGCACAAGGAAAACTAGCAAAGAAGCATGACTCACCAAGGTCGGATCTTGAGCAAGGAGTTTCCATGGCGAAGGAGCTTGCCCCTCCATGCTCCATGGGAGTCTTCCTTAGCTCCCAAAGTTCCCATTCTCGTACCATATAGGTAGGGGAAGGAAGGTGGCCGAAAAGGATTGCTTGGCTAAGTAGGAAGGGAGTTATATACACCAAGGAAGAGAGAGGTAGCAAGGGAGAGGTGTCATAACCACATAAACCAAGGTGCCACTTACTCTAGCTCATAACGCCACTTGTTGCCACCCTAGCAGCTCATGCATGGCCTGGTGATACACTCTAGGATGTGTATCGTGTAGATGGTCAACTTACATGGCTGACACACCTCTCTTGGGCGACACACCTTCAAGCCTTAGTCGATACACTAAAGGACAAGGTGGCATATGTGACACATATGTGATATAAAGACCATATAGAGATGTCACTCCTCATCTATCAACCAAACAAGGCGCCCCTACCTCCATCCACATTCTAGAAGATGAAAAACAGAAGGGAGGTGTCTCTAGAGCTGATAAATTGCATATTGACCCTCCACTTTGGGTAATTTGCAATTTACACCAAAACTAGCACATAAAGCATAAACATCAACCAACCAAGCTCAAACTTGATACATAGGTCCTCCACAAGGTGCCCCACAACATAATTCTCTTTATAATGATGCAAAAGAACTAAAGGCATGCTTTACAAGTGATATATTGCAATATAACCCCTTACTTTGGGTAAATTGCACTTTGGTCCAAAATAAGCAAACATTGCTCAAACAACATCCAAACGGGACCAAACAGGAAACATGAGCTTGTCACAAGATAACAAAACAACTAGAGAGATTAGATTAAGGTTCTAAGCACATTTCATAAGCAAAGTAAAGAGGGTTATCCCCAAACCTGGGTCAGGGTCCTTACAATGGTACCATGGGTCCGCCCAAAATTTGATATTTTGATGACCATGCTGGGGGTGTATGTAAGGTTCTTAATGATATACAAGTTTTTATTGATTTATTTCCAAAGGGGAAGATATGTTGTGTGGGGTGTGGTGCCAAGGAGGTTTATTTTTGTAATATTTATGGATGATAATTTTTTTCCAGAGCTTGTTGGTGCTACCAGTAAGAGTGTTTATTATTGTTGTGATGAGGCAGATGGAATTAATTTTTATATTGATGATGTCCCATCCCCCATATTTAATCAGTGCAATATTGGTGCTCCAATTGACTAGATGGATGTTCTTATATTGTTTGTTTACTATGTGGTTGTTCTAGAAAAAAATTCTTCTGATTTTATCAGTCATTTTGAGGGTCTTGCTAGGTAATGCGATGCAGGTGAGGAAGTGGGTAGTAATAGGTGTAATGACATTATTAATGAGAGTAAGTCAGCCTTCTAGGTTCAGAAAGTGATTGGTCCATGAATTTAGTTTCATTTGAATCTTGTCAGTGATGGGGTTCCAAATGGAGTGGGTTATGGGGTGTGGAGTGGTATGAAGTCCAAGATAGTTGATGAGAAAGCTTTCAATTTTTCATTTGAGGAGGGTTTCGTACCTATTGATGAGATCGGGAGGCGTATTGACTTCAAAGATAGAAGACTTTGAAAGGTTTATCTTAAGACCTGAAATGTATGAGAAGAGACCAATGATGCAAATAGTGTAGATGATGGTGGAATCTTTAGGTTTGATAAGAATCGTGGTATCATCCGCAAATTGTATGATGTTCTCATGCCATTCAGGGGGGAGAGGCTATAAGACCGTGAGATGTACCAAGTTTGACCATGATGGCTAGAATGGACATTACGATGATGAAGAGGTATGGAGAGTGGGGGTCACCTTGTCTGAGTCTATTAGTATTGTGAAAATAGCCAAAGGATGATCCATTGATAAGGGTAGAGAAGTAGTTAATGGAGATGCAGGCGTGAATCCATTTATTTCAAATGTTAAGAAAACCATATACCAACATGGCTTAGATGAGGCAATCCCAATTTATGTAATCAAAGTCTTTTTCAAAATCTAGTTTGAAGGCTAAACTATGTGTATTGTTTTTGTGGCAAAGGTGTAAAGTTTCATTCACCATGATGAAGGCATCATGAATGCTTCGATTTTTGAGAAAAGAATTTTGATTGTGTGAGATGATTTTTTCTAGAGGGGGGTTTGATGCAATTTGAGAAAAGCTTAGCAATGATTTTGTATGAAGTGTTGATGAGGCTAATGGGTCTTATCTTTGTGATCAAGTCAGGGTGAATAACCTTTTTGATGAGGGATATTGTAATGACCCCACTCCTCAGTAACCTCCAATTAAGGTAGACCAAGAAGCTAGAGCCACTATCCCAAAACAAGATCAATGGTTTTGCAAATAAAAAAAAATAATTAATAAGTTCTACCACGGACTATGCATGAAACATGATAAAAATTTATTTTTCACATACCTTTCAAAAAATAGGAGTTTGTAGAATTACCCAAATTAGAGTTCTATCTAACTAAATCCTCCAATATTTATTTAGATTTTTTATTCAAATATCACTTTAGTTGTTTGTTTACTTCAAGTATTCCTAAAACACCGACAAACAAAACTTCAGTCAGTATAAAGAACATACTGGTATGTGGTGGCAACCAAACTTTTGCACATACATAACAACAACCTAATCACATCAAATAGTTTTTAACAATCCAAAATTACTTTTTCATTATAACTTGCCCAACCATTTTTACTCATCCTCTGGTATACCCTCTCTTAGGGTTTAGTCCTTACAGGGGACTTTAGGCTACCTTCTCCATCCTGAGCTTGGCACCTTATGGGTCACCTCTCTGGGTGCCTTGTAGTCTTCCCATCTAGGGCTTGACCACCTATGACCTTCCCTCCAGGGCTTGATCCACATAAATCTTAAATCTTAAATCTTAAATCTTAAATATTAAATCTAGAGATGGTATGTAGGTTCGGGCAAGTCATAAATAATTACATTGTGATAATCATAGTCACTTTATAGATTGTAGGAAATAAATTCATCCAAATATTTATTTTCATGCAATCGATGAAACCTCAAAAATTGCCACAAAACTAAAGTGAGTAACCATAAAATAACCACATACCTGATTTGGAGATCTCAAAGAATCAAGCAACTATCCAATCCAATCAGGCAGTTCAATCAACCAATCAAGCAAAACACACAAGTAGTCTGAATCCTAGAAAACATGTATTACCTAATCATTACATACTCATCATAAACTCTTTTATTGACTTGGGAATCCCTTCTAGGGTTTCTAGGTTGAATTAGGGTTTCCTTACAGTTTCTTAGATCTATTTCTCAATCTTTACCTTTTTAGGTCAACAAACCCTAGAACAGATTCTACATCATAAACCCCAATTATTCAAGTTGTCCATATTAAGGATTCCTTATTCTCACTTTGTCTTAGGATCATCATATCTCTATCTTATACATGGATTTTTGAAATAAAACCATTAAAATTAGGGTTTCTAAGCCCATTAATGATCTTTCATATATATATATGGAGGCCTAAATTAAGCAAATTATGCACAAGGATCATATTTTTATAGCTAAATCTTCCTTTTATTAACAACAAGTTAATATTGACTTAAATTATCCATAGAACTTTACTAAATCCAATTATCCTCAAATATTAGGGTTTTTCATTAATAACACCATTAAAGGTGACAACTTTATATGATTTTCGAATTACAAGAATAAACAGGCTCCAATTATATTTTTATTGAATACTACATATTTTTTTATCAACATCCATATATTTCTTGCCATGATCCGATCATCCTATGATTTACTATAATTTTTACAACTTCATCAATTATGGACCAATCACAGGATGCCATGTCAGCGCTAAACTATTATTACCTAATATTCCACATGGCTCTTGACTAAACCAATGAATGACCACCACCTAGCGCCATGTTGCGTGTGGCTTGATAACCTGCGGACAGGGAAGAAAGCCCTTTTTGCCCTTCCCTCTCAAAAGCAAGGCCAGGGGCAAGTAGATAATTTGGCATCTCCTCTTCTGCAACCTCGGGAGCCACATGCTTTGCAAAACAACATCCATCTGCAGTCAACTCTCAAGTTGACTCTGGGTATTCAGGACATTGTGAGGTAGGTGTTAGTGGATTCCACTCCATCTCGCCTTCAGGAACTCGATCATGGTATTTAATTCCTATGGTAGTGGTCAGGGCCAACGGGTCATGTAGGTGACTTGTAAGGACCCTGACCCCCGTTTTGGGCTTATCCTGTTTGCTTTGCCTAACCCTAGTTTTTTGTTGCTTGCTAATCACCTTTAGTGGTGATTAGGGTTTGTTTGTGCTTGTTGTGTGCTGGAGGTGATACTTGCAATTAACCCAAGTCTAGGTTTGATAAGCAAGTTTGTCACCTTAAGAGATGTTCTTCTCTCTCCTTGCTTTCTCTTGTGGTGAGAGGAAGGGTTGGGCTCGTTGCTTGAGTTACTTTGGGCTGGATGAGCCTTGTTGGGCCTTGTTATGCCTTGCTTGAGCCCTGCTTAACCTTGTTGAACCTTGTGTCGTCCATAAGTGCGTCGGTCATGGTTGTGTCGGTCATGGGTGTGTCGCCCATGGAGTTGTGTCGGGAAAGTGTGGGTGTATCGGCCTTGGATCACCTTTGACTCCTAGCTTCATTTGTGTCACCACTCTAGTGGACACTTGGTGCATGATTCTTGCATGTGGAAATTGCCTTGGACATGTGTATGGGGCAAGATGAGTGGGTGGTGTTCCCATGGACAAGTGTCCCTAGGTGGGTGACACATTTCCTTGCTTTACCTTGGTTTCTCCTCCATCCTCTTCTATATATGTGTCCCCTTTCTCTTGCTAAGGATCCTTTTAGTTCCTTAGTTTCCCCTCTCCCTTGGTGCATGACACCTCTCCTTTTTGCAAGCTAGTGGTTGATCCTCCTCCTTCTCCTTGGAGTCTTCTTCTTCCTCTAGTGGTGGCCGAACCCTAGAGTGCCTTGTTCTTCTTATTGTGGTGGTGTTTGAGCTTGGAAGCTTGGTGCTAGGAGCTTGGAGCTTTCTTAAGGCGGGTTACATAACTCCTAACCCTAAACATACTACCTTCTTCTATATTTTATGTTTTCATATGATCATAATCGGCCATGTATGTTGCTAGATATGTTTGTTGCTTAGTTGCACCTTTAACCTTGTGGATATAGTGATTTTTTTGTTATGGTTGAGGTTTTTTACCTTTGTACCCTAGTAGGCCGAACCATGGTTTAAGTTTCCTTATTGTGCAATACCCATTTCTCTCCTTGGTTATGAGAAGTGAGCTTGAGCTCTAGTGATGTGGGCAATACCCCTCTCTCATTTAAGTTGAGAGGTGAGTCTAAATCTTAGTTTCATGGGCAACACCCTCCTCTCACCATGGATTTGAGAGGTGAGCTTTGGATGACCTATGTTGAGGTGGATCCTTGTGGTTGCCCGATTTGTGATAGAGGTTGTGCAAGACCCCTCTCTCTTGGTTGTTGAGAGGTGAGCCGATCCTCTTGATCAATTAGGGTTTGGTGCCCTTGTGCTTGAGGTTGATGATGATCTTGTTGGGTTGTATCTTGCACGATATGACTTTGGGATAGTGTTGTCGTTTGTTTAGTCTTGAGTTGTACCATTGGCCGTGGTGCCTAGATGAAGTTTGGTTGGTGGTCGATACCCTTGTGTGCTGGCCGATACCCTTGTGTGGTGGTCGATACCCTTGTGTGGTGACCGATACTCTTGTGTGGTGGCTGATACCTTTGTGTGGTGGTTGATACTCTTGTGTATTGGGCGATATGCCTTGTTGGGTGGCCTTCACGATACACCTAGCTAAGGTAGTTGGCTTGGTGCTTGTTGTACCTTGGGTGTTATAGAGCTCAAGGAGCTACCTTTGTGTTGGGCGTCATGGTTGGTGGTGGTGATGCCTGATATGGTGACATATAGAAACCCTAGATAATGCCCTTGACCGATAGGCTTCTTTGGAGCATTTTGGTGTCACCTGAGTTTTGAGTATGTTGGGTGATACCATGCTGTGCTGGGACACTACATTTTGACAGAGCTAGCCTGGGGCATTTGAGTGGTGTGGCTACCCAATAGGTACCTTCACCCTAGGTGGGTGATAGGGCTTAGTCGATGCTGATAGATTGCTATTTCCTGCTTAGCATGTTGCATGATACCCTCTCTTATCCTAGATGCACATTAGTGCCTTGAGCATCTGGTATGTACGACATGTTGCCTGATATGTCTTGATCTCTAGTTGCGTGACACCCTTGGGTGGTGGTCGATACCTTCTAGGGTTGGCTGACATGTGTTTATACATATGGTTAGGCCGATATGCTTTTGGTAAGGGATGCCACACTACCCATTACAAGCTGTGGTGAGGGACACGCTACTAACCACCCCTTTTAGTGAGGGATATGGAAGTTTTGGTAAGGGTTCTGACAACCCAGGATGTATGTAGATGATAGTTCCAAGTTAATAATTATGATCTCCTTGAATCCTATATATACGATGATGAATTATTATGATGACCTTAGAAGCATATCATTTGCTCCACATGATGATGTGACCCATATCTATAATCACATGTATGAGGCATGAATGATAACGCTTATAATCATCAATGTTACCCTATACTTGATAGCATGATTGCTTTGTTAATTCCTTAATGACTTTAGTTATCTCTATGAATGTGTATACTAACCATGCAGGTGTTTCATGTGGATTCATAGCTAGGTAAGGGCTATGAGGTTTATATGTTTGAACAAAACTGCATTGTGATGGTCACTCTCGTTGATGAGATAACCTGCATCACCAGTATGATGTGTTAGGTCTGAGGATCTGAGTTTGGCCAAAGTGCCTAGTTGACGTGTTATCCTCTGATGATGAGATCAGGGATTGTTATCCCAAGTGATGAGAATACGTTAAGAGGCAGTGGTTTCTTGTAATAAGGGATTGAGATCCCAGGATAATGTGATGATGGTAATAATAATGTAATTTAATATTATGTATGTGTTACAACCTGGTTGCCTCAACAATCCACTTAAAATATACTAACTAATTACAGTGGAACATATCATGTAGTTTTCCCTGGCCATAGATCCATCATCGTCACTAGCTGGTGATGGTGAAATAGGTTCTCCTGCGGGTTAACCTGGAAGTGCATATTATTGAATATGTGTGGTTTATCCTGGTCAAAAATGAGGAGGTTAGAGTGCAACTTCGGTTGTAGACTCAAGATGTATTTAAGAGCATGGTGAACAGGCCCATGGCTCAGTGTGATAGAGCATGAATGCATTCATGGCTCAGGAAGCACGGTGAACTGGCCCGTGGCTCATATATACTAGCGCTGAGACCTGTACCAAGGCAGGCTAGAGAAAGGGTAGCCTACAGGAGCAGACCATGTGGCTGAGGCCACTTAACCATGAGACTGTGGTCCTGCTTGTGTTCGTGCACTGACCACAAGGTGGGAGGTCGTGGAGTCCGGCTCTTCCATTGACCTTGTATGGAATCGGCTTGGGATTCACAACCGAAGGTTGGATTTGAGCATTACAGCTCACTTACTCAGGGCATAATAAAATGTAATCCAGCCAAATAGTATATCTTGCTTAGAACAAAATATGGAACATTGTTTGAGTCCTTGCTTATATAGCTGATCTAGTTGAACTATGCACTTGTGCATACAATCCTTATATCTTGTGGTAAGTTCTTATAAAGCTTATCTTATCAATCATGTTCCATAAAGAAATGCCTAGTTATATGTCTCTCAGATATCTTTGTAAGCTTGATGGTAATAATAACCTTGCTCTATATACTTATGTAATCGTACATTTTATCAGTTATCTACTATTGTTGCTTTAACCTTTTTGAGGTTTTATGGTTTCTGAGGGAGTTATGTTTCTCGCTGGGACTGTGTGTCTCACCCTGTTGGTTTACAACCTTTTTAGGTGTTCACACTAGACGTGGTGGTGGTCGTGGGGTTGCGGCAGAGCAGCAAGAAGAGCAGTAGAAGGCAAGTGACGGATGCACTGCTATTTTGGTTGTTTTGTAGTAGAGTCCTAGAGTCATCCCTATACTCTCAGGTCCTCCGGAGTGTTTTGATGCCATTTTATTATATGTAGCTACTGAACCTTTGTATATCCTGATGCTGGCCAGATGTGGCCCGTTATGTATGTATAAACATGTGATGAACTCATGTGATGACAAGACAGCTGATCTTATAAGCTGTGGACATGTATCAAAACTTGTAAATGTTTATATAACCTATCTTCTTGCAGGATGAGGATCTGAATGTAATAGTTTCTTGGTTTATCTACTTTCCGAAATAAGTTTTAATTAATCTGTGTTTTTTGGTAATAGGTGGTTTATCGTATTTTCCCCACTTTTTCACGTGGCACCTTGTTGTCAGTGTGATAGTGGGATGTGTCGCCACAAGCTTGGTATCAGAGCCCAAGGTTCGCTGAGTCTACAGGGATCTAGGACTAGGTTGTGTATGTTCTTGTGAGTTTTCTAGATTTTCTTACAATTATCTTCTACCCTCAGCGGAAGAAAAAGACAAGATATCTGGAAACCATGAAGAACATGCTGCCGAGAGTAGTGATGTTGCATCAGTTGATGGAGCAGGAGGGCAGGCACATGGAGATCGGGTGCCTGAGGTCTCCCAAATTGACCCAGCCATTCTTAAAAACCCTGCCTACCAGCAGCTTATGGGGCAGATGATGGCTACAATTAATCTCATGGTAGAGAGATTGCCAGTGCCTCCGCCGAGAGCACAGGCTCCCCATGGTGAAACATCGGGTTTTGGGAAGACCTTTGAGTGGCTTCGCAGAGTCAGAGCTTCAGACTATGCTGGGACGACTGATCCAGCAGATGCAGATTTGTGGCTAACAGGTCTTGAGAAGGCCTTCCGGATCCTCGACATCCCCAAAGCAGACAAAGTCAAGCATGCTATCTACCTTCTGAAAGGTAGTGTTGGCCACTGGTGGGCCATCGAGGAGGAGAAGCGACCCGGTGAGGTGATCGGTTGGCAGGTTTTCCAGCAAGAGTTCGTCAGTAGATACTTTACGAATACGTATCTGGATGAGAAGATCAACCAGTTTGAGTGCGTGCGCCAAGGATCGATGAACATCACTGAGTATGAAGACAAGTTCATGGACCTGTTAAGGTTTTGTCCCCACATGGCAGTGACAGATGATGAGCGAATCAGACATTTTGAGATAGGCCTGAGTGCTAAACTGACAATACCTGCTGCTGCATTGGAAAACCGAGAGTGGTTTTCCACATTTGTGGAGTCTGTATGAAGGATTGAATGGTCAGTCAGGGAAAAGAGAGAGTCCATGTCTAAGAAGAGGCCTGCTCAGTTCCAGAGATAGGGGTTTGATGGCTTCAGGAAGCCAAGATTTTCAGCACCTTCTAGGTTAAGAGGTTCCCGTGCACTGTCACAGTGGTTCCCGAGTAAGGGAAGAGGATATGGTTCTTCACCATCTAAGGCACATAGTATAGCTTCAGTGTTAGTGACAGGGCCATCTAGGCCACAACAGCGAGACCAGTCATGCCATCTTTGTGGTCAGGTCGGGAAATGGAAGTCAAACTGCCCAAGGAAAGATGTTGAAGTGACACAGCAACCGAGGTAGAATCAGCAAGGGTCAGATAGACATCAACCTAGTAGTAGCAGAGGGAAAGGACGCGGTCAAGCCTCACAAGCGGGATCGTCTGCTCAAGGAAGCAAAGGACGTGGATAGCAAGCAACGACTCAATTCTACGCTATGAGCCAACCAGAAGCAATAGTCAACCCGTGAGTGGTGGCAGGTCAGATGGAATTATTTCATTCTGATTTGTCTTCTTCTTACTTTATATCTGTTCTGGTTGACCTGGGTGCTACACACTCTTTTATCACCCATAATATGCTTGAAAATTGTCTCTTACATGTTAGTTGTAAGAAAGATAGCTTGTTGTTACAAACCCCTCTTGACGGTTCGTCAATGCTTCGAGAAGTGTGTCCATCCTGTGTTCTATCTTTTTCGGGACACAAGATACAAGTGGATCTTGTACCACTTGATATGCATGGATTTGATGTGATCCTTGGGATGGATACCTTAGAGAAGTATAAGGTTGTGTTGCACTGTGGTTCCAAGCAGGCAGTGTTTGATGATGGTCGAGAGAAGTGGATCTTCCAAGGAGATAGGAAGATTCTCCCGACGTGTCTAGTGTCAGCTATGGTGGTATAAAAGTTGTTACAAAAAGGATGTACGGTGTTCTTAGCTCACATTGTGGATACCAAGGCAAAGGGTCCTAGCCTTGAGGAGGTGACGGTTGTTCGAGAGTTTGTAGATGTGTTTCTTAATGAGTTCCCCAATATTCCCCCATATCGGGAGATTGATTTCAAGATCAATCTAGTTCCAGGAACACAACCAGTTGCACAAACACCGTACAGGATGGCTCTAGCAGAGATGGCAAAGCTCAAGAAATAGTTTCAGGAGTTGTTGGAGAAAGGTTTCATCTGACCAAGCACATCGCCTTGGGGTGCTCCAGTACTGTTTGTTAAGAAGAAGGACAGATCGATGCGGCTATGCATAGACTGCCGGCAGTTGAAAAAAGTCACGATCAAGAATAAGTATCGATTACCGAGAGTAGATGATATGTTCGATCAATTGTGTGGTGTTACAGTGTTTACAAAGATAGATCTACGGTCTGGATATCATCAGTTGATAATTAACGTGGATGACATACCAAAGTCATCTTTTAGGATGAGGTATGGTCACTTTGAGTTTGTGGTTATGTCATTTGGGCTAACCAATGTGCTTGTTGCTTTCATGGATCTGATGAACAGGGTGTTTCATTTGTTTCTAGATCAGTTTGTTGTAGTCTTTATAGATGACATCTTGATCTATAGTCAGGATAGTCAAAAGCATGAAAAGCATCTTCGACAAGCGTTGACTCTCCTTCGCCAGCACCGGTTGTATGCCAAGTTTCGTAAGTGTGAGTTCTGGTTGAAAGAAGTAACTTTCTTGGGTCATGTGATATCTACAAAAGGAGTCAAAGTGGACCCCAAGAAGGTGGAGTCAGTTGCAGAATGGGAGCAGCCGAAGACGCCGATTGAAGTTCATAGTTTCTTGGGTTTAGCATGATACTACTGGAGATTTATAAAGGACTTCAGTGTGATCGTGTTGTCGATGACAAAGTTGACTAAAAAGGATGTACCTTTTGTCTCAGATGATCGTTTCCAGCAAGCTTTCCAAAGTTTGAAGGAGAAACTTACTAGTGCTCCAGTGTTAGTACTGCCAGAGCCTAGGAAGGGCTATGTTGTTTTCTGCGATGCTTCCAAAAAGGGCTTAGGGTGCGTGCTGATGCAGGAAGACCATGTGGTTTCTTTTGCTTTGTGACAACTTAAGAAACATGAGGGGAACTATCCAACTCATGATTTGGAGTTGGCAGTGGTAATTAATGTGTTAAATATTTGGAGACACTATCTTTATGGGGAAGTGTGTCAAATCTTTACAGATCATAAGAATCTGAAGTACATCTTCTCACAGAATGAGATGAACATGTGACAGCATCCCTGGATGGAGCTAATCAATGATTATGACTGCACCATTGAGTATCACCCTGGTAAGGCGAACGTAGTAGCTGACGCTCTTAGTCGAAAGTCTTCCCCTCTTCCTATGAAGAAGGCATAGTTGAGTTCCTTGGTATGCCATAGACAGGATATGTTTGTCTCCTTACGACAGATGAATGTGTAGATGGAAGTTTCCTTGTTAGTAGGACTTTTGGCACATATGCAAGTTAAGCCCACACTGAGACAACAAATCAAAGACGCACAACAAATAGATGATAAAGTACAGTTGATCAGGTCAGAGCTCGGCAACGAAAGGCGTGATGGGTTCCATGAGTTCGGGGATGGATTAGTTTGCTATCATGGTAGGATGGTGGTCCCCGATGTTGATAATCTAAGGAAGCTAGTACTCGAGGAAGCACACACATCGATGTATGCCATGCATCCAGGAGTCACCAAGATGTATCACAATCTAAAGGACTTGTATTGGTGGCCTGGCTTGAAGATGGATGTGGCCAAGTTTGTGGCTAGTGTGCGGTATGCAGCAAGTTAAGGCTGAGCATCAGATGCCAGCAGGTACATTACAACTCCTGCCAATACAACAATGGAAATGGGATCATATAACCATGGATTTCGTGGTTGGTCTGCCAAGGACAGCTAAGAATCATGATTCCATTTGGGTGATAGTGGACAGATTGACAAAGTCTGCCCATTTCATACCTGTGAAGACAACATATACAGCCGATAAGCTCGCTCAGGTATATGTAGATGAGATAGTACGCTTACACAGCATACCAGCAACGATAGTTTCTAACAAAGGTCCTCAGTTCACGAGTCATTTCTGGGAATAGTTGCACAAAGCTTTGGGAATGCAGTTAAGGTTCAACACCGGTTTCCACCCGTAGACAGATGGGTAGTATGAAAGAACTATTCAGACCTTGGAGGATCTTCTCCAAGCTTGTGTTTTACAGTTCCTAGGCAGTTGGGATATACATCTCAGTTTGATAGAGTTCGCCTATAACAATAGTTACCAGCGGAGCATTAACATGGCTCCTTATGAAGCCTTATATGGTAGGAAGGGAAGATCTCCTTTATGTTGGTATGAGTCTGGTGAGCATCGGCTTTTGGGTCCTGAGTTAGTACAACAGACAATAGAAAAGATCAAAGTAATACAGCAACAGTTGAAAGCGGCACAGGACAGACAGAAGTCTTATGTAGACAATCGCCGATGATCAATAGAGTTCCAGGTGGGAGACAAGGTCTATCTCAAAGTCTCGCCATGGAAAGGCGTGCTAAGGTTTGGCCGAAAAGGTAAGCTAGCACCCAGGTATATGGGGCCATACCCGGTCATAGCATGTATGGGCAAGGTAGCTTACAAGTTAGAGTTGCCGCTAGAGTTGCACAGGTTACATTCGGTGTTCCATGTCAGCATGCTGAAGAAAAGTCATCCAGACACATGGACAGTGATACAACTACTTGAGGTTGAGCTTGATGAAGACGTGACCTACGAGGAAGGTCATGTGATGAACCTTGACAAAAGAGCGAAGAAGATGAAGAGGAAGGACCTAGTTCTGGTAAAGGTTCTTTGGCATCATCGTGGCATTGAGAAAGCTACGTGGGAGCTTGAGGAAGAGATGAGGAGGAAGTATCCCTCATTTTTCTTTTTGGATTTCGTGGACGAAATCCCTTTGTAGAGGTTTATAGCTTGTAAGGACCCTGAGCCCCATTTTGGGCTTATCCTGTTTGCTTTGCCTAACCCTGGTGTTTTGTTGTTTGCTAATCACCTTTAGTGGTGATTAGGTTTTGTTTGTGCTTGTAGTGAATTGGAGGTGTTACTTGCAATTAACCCAAGTCTAGGGTTGATGAGCAAGTCTGTCACCTTGCGAGATGTTCTTCTCTCTCCTTGCTTCCTCTAGTGTTGAGAGGAAGGGTTGGGCTTGTTGCTTGAGTTGCTTTGGGCTGGATGAGCCTTATTGGGCCTTGTTATGCCTTGCTTGAGCCCTGCTTAACCTTGTTGGACCTTGTGTCGGCCATAGGTATGTCGGCCATGGTTGTGTCACCCATGGAGTTGTTTCGGGCAAGTGTGGGTGTATCAGCCTTGGACCACCTTTGACTCCTAGCTTCGTTTGTGTCACCACTCTAGTGGACACTTGGTGCATGATGCTTGCATGTGGCAATTGCCTTGGACATGTGTATGGGGCAAGATGAGAGGGTGGCGTTGCCCATGCCCAAGTATCCCTAGGTGGGCGACACATTGCCTTGCTTTACCTTGGTTTCTCCTCCATCCTATTCTATATATGTATCCCCTTTCTCTTGCTAAGGATCCCTTTAGTTCCTTAGTTTCCCCTCTCCCTTGGTGCATGACACCTCTCCTTTTTGCAAGCTAGTGGCCAATCCTCCTCCTTCTCCTTGGAGTCTTCTTCTTCCTCTAGTGGTGGCTGAACCCTAGAGTGCCTTGTTCTTCTTCTTGTGGTGGTGTTTAAGCTTGGAAGCTTGGTGCTAGGAGCTTGGAGCTTGCTTAAGGTGGGTTACATAACTCCTAACCCTAAACATACTACCTTCTTCTATATTGTATGTTTTCATATGATCATAATCGGCCATGTATGTTTCTAGATATGTTTCTTGCTTAGTTCCACCTTTAGCCTTGTGGATATAGTGATTTTGTTGTTATGGTTGAGGTTGTGTACTTTGTACCCTTGTTGGCCGAACCATGGTTTAAGTTTCCTTGTTGAGCAATACCCCTTTCTCTCCTTGGTTATGAGAAGTGAGCTTGAGCTCTAGTGATGTGGGCAATACCCCTCTCTAATTTAAGTTGAGAGGTGAGTCTACATCCTAGTTGCTTGGGAAACACCCTCCTCTCACCATGGATTTGAGAGGTGAGCTTTGGATGACCTATGTTGAGGTGGATCCTTGTGGTTGCCCAATTTGTGATAGAGGTTGTGCAAGACCCCTCTCTCTTGGTTGTTGACAGGTTAGCCGATCCTCTTGATATATTAGGGTTTGGTGCCCTTGTTCTGGAGGTTGATGACGATCTTGTTGGGTTGTATCTTGCACGATATGCCTTTGGGATAGTGTTGTCGTTTACTTAGTCTTGAGTTGTACCTTTGGCCGTGGTGCCTAGATGGAGTTTGGTTGGTGGTCGATACCCTTGTATGATGGACGATACCCTTGTGTGGTGGTCCATACCCTTGTGTCATGGTCGATACCCTTGTGTGGTGGCCATACCCTTGTGTGTTGGACGATACCCTTATGTGGTGGCTGATACCCTTGTGTGGTGGCTGATACCCTTGTGTGGTGGCCGATACCCTTGTGTGGTGGCTGATACCCTTGTGTGTTGGGCGATATTACTTGTTGGGTGCCCTGTATGGTACACCTAGCTAAGGTACTTGGCTTGGTGCCCATTGTACCTTGGACGTTATAGAGCTCAGGGAGCTACCTTTGTGTTGGGCATCATGGTTGGTGGTGGTGATGCTCGATATGGTGACATATAGAAACCCTAGATGCTGCCCTTGACCTATAGGCTTATTTGGAGCATTTTGGTGTCGCCTGAGTTGTGAGTATGTTGGGCGATACCATGCTGTGCTGGGACGCTATGTTTTGACAGAGCTAGCCTGGGGCATTTGAGTGGTGTGGCTGCCCGATAGGTACCTTCACCCTAGGTGGGCGGTAGGGCTTAGTCGATGCTGATAGATAGTTGTTTCCTGCTTAGCCTGTTTCACGATACCCTCTCTTATCCTAGCTGCATGTTAGTGCCTTGTGCATATGGTATGTACATCAGGTTGCCTGATATGTCTTGATCTCTAGTTGTGTGACACCCTTGGGTGGTGGTCGATACCTTCTAGGGTTGGCCGATATGTGCCGATATGCTTTTGGTAAGGGATGCCACCCTACCCGTTACAAGCTGTGGTGAGGGACACGCTACTCGCCACCTCTTTTAGTGAGGGCTATGGAAGTTTTGGTAAGGGTTCTAACAACCCGGGATGTATGTAGATGATAGTTACAAGTTAATAATTATGATCTCCTTGAATCCTATATATACGATGATGAATTATTATGATGAGCTTAGAAGCATATGAGTTGCTTCACATGATGATGTGACCCATATCTATAATCACATGTATGAGGCATGAATGATAAAGCTTATAATCATCAATGTTACCCTATACTTGATAGCATGATTGTTCTGTTAATTCCTTAATGACTTCAGTTATCTCTATTAATGTGTATACTAACCATGGAGATGTTTCATGAGGATTCATAGCCAAGTAAGGGCTATGAGGTTTATATGTTTGAACAATACTGCATTGTGATGGTCACTCTTGTTGATGAGATAACCTGGATCACCAGTATGATGTGTTAGGTCTAAGGATTTGAGTTTGGCCAAAGTGCCTAGTTGAGGTGTTATCCTCTGATGATCAGATCAGGGATTGTTATCCCAAGTGATTAGAATGCCTTAAGAGGCAGTGGTTTCTTGTAATAAGGGATTGAGATCCCAGTATAATGTGATGATGGTAATAATAATGTAATTTAATATTATGTATGTGTTACAACCTGGTTGCCTCAACAATCCACTTAAAATATACTAACTAATTACAGTGGAACATATCATGTAGTTTTCCCTGGCCATAGATCCATCATCATCAGTAGCTGGTGATGGTGAAATAGGTTCTCCTATGGGTTAACCTGGAAGTGCATATTATTGAATATGTGTGGTTTCTCCTAGCCGAAAATGAGGAGGTTAGAGTGCAACTTTGGTTGTAGACTCAAGATGTGTTTAAGAGTATGGTGAATAGGCCCATGGCTCAGGGAGCATGGTGAACTGGCCCATGGCTCAGATATACTAGCGCTGAGACCTGTACCAAGGCGGGCTAGAGAAAGGGTAGCCTACGGGAGCTAACTTTGTTGCTGAGGCCACTTAAGCATGAGACTGCGGTCCTGCTTGTGTTCGTGCACTGACCACGAGGTGGGAGGTCGTGGAGTCTGGCTCTTCCATTGACCTTGTATGGAACCGACTTTGGTTTCACAACTGAAGGTTGGATTTGAGAAGTATGACTCACTTCCTCAGGGCATAATAAAACATAATCCAGCTGAATAGTATATCTTTCTTAGAACAAAATATGGAACATTGTTTGAGGCCTTGCTTATATAGCTGATCTAGTTGAACTATGCACTTGTGTGTATGATCCTTATATCTTGTGGTAAGTTCTAATAAAGCTTATCTTGTCAATCATGTTCCATAAACAAATGCTTCGTTATATGTCTCTCGGATATCTTGGTAAGCTTGATGGTAATAATAACCTTACTCTATATACTGCTCTTATCGTACGTTTTATCAGTTATCTGATGTTTTTGCTTTAACCTTTTTGAGGTTTTATGGTTTCGGCAGTAGTTATGTTTCTTGTTTGGACTGTGTGTCTCACCCTGTTGGTTTACAACCTTTTTAGGTGTTCGCACTAGACGTGGTGGTGGGCGTAGGGTTGTGGCTGAGCAGCAAGTAGAGCAGTAGAAGGCAAGTGACAGATACACTGCTATTTTGGTTGTTTTGTAGTAGAGTCCTAGAGTCATCCATATACTCTCAGGTCCTTGGGAGTGTTTTGATGCCGTTTTACGATATGTAGCTGTTGAAGCTTTGCATATCCTGCTGTTGGTCGGATGTGGCCCGTTATGTATGTATAAACAGGTGATGAACTCATGTGATGACAAGATAGTTGATCCTATAAGCTGTGGACATGTATCAAGACTTGTAAACATTTATATAACCTGTCTTCTTGCAGGATAAGGATCTGAATGTAATAGTTTCTTGGTTTATCTGCTTTCCGAAATTGGTTTTAATTAATCTGTGTTTTTGGTAATAGGTGGTTTATGGTGTTTTCCGCACGTTTTCACGTGGCACCTTGTTGTCAGTGTGATAGCTGGATGTGTTGCCACATGACTCATCTAGGAAGCCGGAAAAGATAAGGAATAATGAGGTTAGGGCTCTAAGTGGAATTAGGAAAAGGGAACTACATTCAAGGTAAAAAAAAAACTCACAGATGATTCGATGGTTTCGTTGAGACCTCTACCCCCTTTATATAGGTATGGGTTTGTTGTGTAGAGGGTCCTCCTCACACAGAATTAGGGAAATCAAGAATTGTCCTCCAACGTCTAGCAAACTTAGGATCGTTTAGTCCGAGAAGGTATCCCGAACACAATGGAAAGGTTTCCATAATTACTCATGCATCTAAGAGTGAGATAAGCGGTGAAGAAGGATGCTTCAGTTTCCCACTCGGCCTGGGATTCTAGACGACGACTCGACACTGTCGGATCATGATATCAACAACTCATATCATCCACGTCATCCCCTGAATTGATTTATCTTTTTTTTTAAAGGAGCGGGGCTAATTATTATTCATTCCGTGCCCAACAACGGATAAAACAATACTAATGTCTACTTGGTTTCCAAAGGTAAACCAAGGAGGTACAAACGAATTAAAGGAAAAGGAAACCGAGCTATGTAAAGAGAATTTAGCTAAGCTGTCAGCCGCTCCATTATAGGCCCTAGGGACATGAAGGACTGCGCCTTGCAACGATGCACCATGCAGATGTATGGCCTCCCTGACATACAGAGTATACTTGGGAGAGGGGTTAGGTTTTGTGAAGGTGTTCACATCTTCGACAGAGTCTGAGAAGATGTAGAATTCGCGCCAATTTTTGCTGGTGCACAGGCGCAAGGCTTGAATAATGGCCGCAATCTCAGCGTGCAGAGGCGAGGAAGAGGCGACAATCTGACAAGAACCCAGGACATGGGTGCCTTGTGAGATGACCACATGAATCCCAACAGCAGCATGATTGTGTGTGTGCTTGAAGGCCGTGTTAGTGAAGATATATAACCCCCTAGCTGGGATTTGAGAAGAGGATACCCTAGTTTTTCTGGGACATTGCCCACGAGTAGCGTGGCTCCTGAGGATTGTGTCCACCCGAGCCTGAACGAAAGCAGCCTTAGTTCCAGCAGACTAAGTGACCCGCTGGTGTATCTGCATGTTTCGGCAAGTCCAGAGATGCCAGCAGGTGACCGCACGCAGTGCACGATCGCGACTGTTACTCAAACCACCGTCGTCCCCAATGCACCAATGGATCCATTCCCTGAATTGATTTATCAAATCCTAAATAAATGTGACATTTATTGAATTATACTTTGTATCACTGTAGGATTATTATGAAAATCTATATCTCTTCAACCATTAATCCTTTTGCTTCTAAATTTTAAGGGAACCCTATAATGACTTTATCTACATGTGTGTAATGTTTGGGACTCAAATTCGAAAGTATGAGAGACTTTTCTTCATGTACAATTTATCACTTAATAAAGCATATTTTATTCATATTTTCTCTCTCTTACTATATTATTTCCTTTATTTGGATTCCTTTTACCATAAAAAACCATGTGTATTTGAAATCTAATACATGATGATCAATCATACTACTTTCCATAGAATTCCACATATTTCTCATCATTATCTTAATTTCTTTTCTTATTTATGCATTATTTAATTTCCTTCAACTTTTTTTTCTCTTTTTATCATATTGGACACACTAACTCAATAGGGTCCACAAAATCATATATTTAAAGGAAATATTAACAAAGAAATACATTCATTACACTTAAATCATACAATTTTCATAATCTTACATTTTACTAGAAAATTGCATTTCAAACCATACAAGCCCAAAAAATAGGGTTGTAACATCCTTCCCCTCTTCTAAGAATTTTTCCCTCTAAATTCCACCAAACATCTAAACAATTCAGGGTAAGACTTTTCCATGTTCATCATCAGCTCCCATGTGGCTTCATCCTCTCCATGGTGCTTCCAAAGAACCATTACCATCTCTATCATTTACTCCTGAGCTCTCTCACCTTGGTATCTCATACCCTCATAGGTGACTCAGGATAAGTCAACCTCCCTTGGAGTTCAATAGGTTCAATGCTCAGCACATGGCTTGGGCACCACACATAGCCTCTAGATCGGGCATATGGAACACATCATGATTCATATTATCCTGAGGGGGTAAGGCTAAATAAAAGTAGCTCCACAATTTGTTCCAAAATCTCAAACAAAGCCAGGTATTGGGGACTCAACATTCCTCAATTCTTAGCCATATCTCAGAGTGGTCAGATTTTCAAAACACAGGTTCACCCACGGTCAAGTTCAAGTCAGTCCGCTTCACATCAGCACATGACTCATGTCGATCATGGGCTTTCTCAGCCATTGCTCAATCAAAGCGACTTTATCACCATACAATTGTCATTTTATTGACCTTCACAAGGTCCTCTCACCGACATCATCCTAGTGAAGTAGTGACTGACACGACCTCCCATAAAGAGCTTCATGCAGCCCAATACTGGCTTTGGTAGCTATTATAACAGACAAACTCAGCTAGTTGCACGTATTGATCCCGCAATCCACCCCAAACGAGAACATATGCTCTCATCAGACCTTCTAAAGTATGGATCATACTCTCTTCATTGTCCATCAGTCAGTGGGTGATATGTTGTACTAAACTTCAATCTAGTATCAAGTTCCTCATGTACTTACTTCCACAACATGGAAGCAAACTTAAAACCATGCTCGAGAATATTTTGGCACAGATTACTATGTGGTTGATCTATCTCCCTCATATATATATAGTTCAACCAGATCTGTCACCATAGAAGTGCTCTCTTAGGCAAGGGAATGTGGGAATTCATAAGGCAGTCTACCATAACCCTTATTGCATCATCACCTCTCTTGGTCCAGGGGAGACTCACCACAAGTTCCATAGTGATCTGCTCCCATTCCACTCAAGAAATTCCAATCCTCTATAGCAATACATAGGGTTATTAGTGTTTAGCCTTCACCCTCTGTCATGTATGGAAACTTTCCACGTGCACCTCTATATCCTTCTTCATTCTAGTCATTCAAGGTACCATGCAAACCTTAACCATCTTGGTAGTACCATGGTGTATGGTGTACTTAGAATCTTGAGCTTCTTCCATGACATGATTCTTCCTGGGCGAAACCTGAAAAACTCTAAAACACTCTAGTAGTGGATCTCACCACCTACTCTCCCTGAGAGATGCATCTGGGGTTTCTCTAACAACCTCTTTATCTCATCATGCTCTGGGTTGTATAACTGGGAAACCACCAAATCGACCAACAAGTTTGGTTGTATCTGGATGTTAGCCACACTAGTCTCATCTTCCAACAATTGCGGGGTCCACCTAGCAACCTCTTCTAGCCTCTCCACTAGATAAAAAAGATAGCTATACACTTGAGTTGGGCCTCGACTAAGAGGATCTATTATACCATTAGCTTCCTTGTGTGATGGATGATAGTGAAGACATACTCCTCCATATACTCCTCTTATCGTCCTTGTCTTGGGTTTAGGTCTGTCTGAATCAGGTAAACTTCAAGCTCTTGCATCCATCATCTCAGTTATCAATCCCAAACTTTAACTCATAAAATCCAAACTGCTCTTGACAAGTATGTCCTCATATGATGATTACCTTAGTTCATCTATGCCTTCATACCATCTATACAAAATACTTCCAAAAAGGATGTGGTACTTCCTCTATCCTCAAACATCATAGAAAGGTTTCAACTTATATCACCTTTATTCTTAGTATGTTGCACGTGTTTTATCCCCTCTCTCACATCCATAACAAGATGAAATAAGCATTTGCCTGCAGTCCAAATACAGAGTTCATCCCATTCCAGGAGTAGAGATGGTGCATCACACATCACCTTTACACTTTCTAATCTAAATTGAAACATACTTCCCATGGCTCCACACCATGAACATATCAATTCTATGTCTACACCCATGGGAAGACTTTTTCTATCACCTTTTGGTCTTAACATTCCTCTTATGTATAATAATTAGTCATATCCTCAAAGTCTCTATGGTGCCGGTACTTTTGGGGTGATCTTACCCTTATGCATCTATGAAGTGCTTCTCACATTTACCCCTTAGGCCCCATGAACTCATGAAGGTGGCCAACCTCCTAACCCATGGTCCTCGAGAAAAGGTAGTTGTTACCTCCCGACCCTATGGTCTTGTGCATCCAGGGAAAATGACAACTCCTACTTCTATCAATCTTATCCCTCCTTGACCTGAGTATTGACTTAGGATTCTATCATAGCTCATGGCACCTTTGTTGATACTCAATCACATATCATTCTTGAATCCTCACCCATCATCTCTCTAGGCACTCGTATCTAACCTTCTGTCCCTTCATAGGAATCATGGAGACCTACCTATCTCAGTCTGGCCCCATATAGGTTACCTCCCAGGTAACATATCCTTGTGCCCCTCAGAGATGGTCACTCATAGGTTCATAGATTCATGCTCCTACTATGTGCTCTTACAATTAGCTCATCATCTCTTATAAGTGACCTCTTAAGGTCACCTCAAACCTAAACAAGAGTTGGTGCTCACCCCAACATGAAGGGTCCCTTCCCAAGATAGGAGAAAACTATCACTTGACAGTATTAGAGGTCACAAATGTCCTTGCATCCAAAGCAAGTATCATCATGTATATGCATAGCTCCTATCTGGATACCTATGCCCATGGCTAGCAAGAAGACAGCCTATTAAGCCATTTCCAAGTTTCTTGGTATGTCATATGTGTTCATCCTTCCTCAAGGTTGGACCAAAAAGATACATACATATGCACCACTTTGTGTGAGTGGTTCATCAATCATATATCTCCACTCAAGTGGGATTTCCTTTCATTCCAACACATCAGGGGTGTCATGCTTAAATCCTACGAACCCAATTCAACCTCGTGAGAATTATATGCACCTAGGTACCTTTCCTTCCCCTCTTTGGTCTAGGAACCTCGGCCTCACCCCTTATGCATCAGTTATCAAACTACATGCTCAGTTGTTCAAACATGAACCAAACCTATAGAAGATATGGCATATACTTCCTAAAACTCTTCCACATGAACAACCCTTAGAGTTCTACACAGGGACAACCAACTGGGTGTGAGGCCTCATAACTTGTTACCATATGATACCTCTTCAGGGTCTTTGGAACTCCCCTTTCCTATGCCTAAAAGGTAGGCACACATATCATCTATATGTTTGCTCAGGAAGCCTCTTTCTCTTTTCTAGGGTTTGGTCCCTCTAAAGGCATCCAAGGTATGACAAGCATTTAAGGATCATGCATGAGGCAACCACATACCTCTACTTAGGGTCATATATTCTAGGCCACATCATACCAAACCTCGACATGGTTCCTCATATCTCAGAGTCTAGGTATACAAGCTCATTCATCTAGGTCTCACTCTCTCCCTATAACTGGCTTAAAACTGAAGCACCCTAAGATACACATCTATTTTTTCTTAGATGAAAAGTACCATCAAAACTTATGTCCAGCCAAGATCACCACAAAGGTCTGTGTTTATATTTTTTTTAGTATACTTATCTCATAACTAATTGTCATAACCCCTCTTTCTTGGAACTAAATATTGTTACCACCTTGATATCGGTCACTCCTATGTAGATGCATGCCTCTTTCCTGCAAATATATGATTGTTAGGGTTCCTATATGGTCACCACTAACCTTCTCAATGAGGGAGCCATCCCTAACCCTTAACAGGCACGTCCCACCCAAGGTCACGTCACCAAAAGCACTACGGGTCAAGAAGCCACTAATAGTCTATGCTACCCAGGTGTACCCAAAACCTCTACTTAAATCATGCAAGCCTAACCCACACACTTGTATGCATGGGCAACTATGATATCCAACTCATCGTGTCTTCTCTTTTTCTAACTACTACTTAAAGTTTTGGGTTGTGCAACATCCTCATAGGGTACATCAAGTCTCTTCCTTTTTTTTTAGGCTTCTTCCTCCAAGGCTATCCCTCTCCTCCTCATCCTACGAGATGGTCTAACCTCACTGTTCTCTTGAGGGCACGAAGACACATGCCATGCAGCCTAAGCATGTAAATAAACTTAGTCTAAGTTTCATCATTTAGACTTGTGTCCATGACATATTTATTACATGATTTTTATTATATGGTGGAGGATTCCTTAATCCTTATTAATCTTTACTTCAAAACTCGGGAGTGGGTGAATAGAGATAAAACCCTAAGATCTTACAATTTCTATTTGAAAAGGGTAGAGAAGGGATGAAAACATATGAGAAGACCTAGAGGTATCTTCTTTTGAGTCGAATCCTTAGATTTTGACCAGGTAGTCACACATATTCCAAGAGTCCTCATAAAATGACTAACGGGGTGGAGGAAAATCTTACCAGTCCCTGAATTGTGATCCTTTTCTAGACACCTCCATCTTTAAAAAATCCTCTCAAAACTCCCTTGGGGTCTAAAGAGTTTGTAAAATTTAATAACTATTATAGATTATTTAGAAAACCATGATCTGATGCTAATTGTAATGACCCCACTCCTCAGTAAACCGCAATTAAGGAAGACCAAGAAGCTAGAGCGGCTATCCCAAAATAGGATCAATGGTTTTGCAAATAATGAAAAATAATTAATAAATTATACCACGGACTAAGCTTGAAATAGGATAAAAATCTACTTTTCACATACCTTTAAAAAATAGGAGTTTGGAACTTTACCCAAAGTAGAGTTCTATCTAACTAAATCCTCCAATATTTATTTATCTTTATTCCACAAATATCAGTTTAATTGTTTGTCCACTTTCAATTATTCCTAAAACACCGACGAACAAAACACCGTTCAGTATAAAGAATATACCGATATGTGGTGGAAACCAAACTTTTACACATATATCATAACAACCTAATCACATCAAATAGTCTTTAACAATCCAAAATTATGTTTTCATTATAACTTCCCAACCATTTTTACTCATCCTCCAATATAACCTCTGTTAGGGTTTAGTCTTTGCAAAGGACTATAGGCTACCTTCTCCATCCTGAGCTTGGTACCTTATGGCCCACCTCTTTGGGTGCCCTATAGTCTTCCCATCCAGGGCTTGACCACTTATGACCTTCCTTCTAGAGCTTGGTCCTCATAAATCTTAAATCTTAAATCATGAGATGGTATGTAGGTTCGAGCAAGTCATATATAATTACATTATGATAACAATAGTCACTTTATAGATTGTAGGAAATAAAATCATCCAAATAGTTATTTTCATGCAATCGATGAAACCTTAGAAATTTCTGTGAAACTAAAGCGAGTAACCATAAAATTGTTGGTAAGTATGCTAATAAAGCTAGTCATATGATGATTGTAATGGCATACTTTGTAAATGATTTGAATAATAATAAAGGCAATTTCCATCTATATGTTTAATCTATTTTGAGATAATGTTATAATATGTTAGATGTCTAAAGGATCGTATTACTCAATGACGTATGTCTTCAGGTTAAGGACCTGAACAATGAGATCATACGGATGTTAAGAGTATACATTCTTGTTATGTCCCTAGTCGGTTGTTATTGTGGAAATAACCATAGACATAAACGACACAAAAGTCTATAGTGTGTGTTGGTTGATGGTAGAATCTCATCAGTCATGATATATGATATCAAATCAAACACACAGATACATGTTAGAGAACAGTGTATCAGATAGACCCGCCATAAGAGTGATGAATGGAAACCACACTTGGTTAGTCAGGATCATCTCTTATAGTATTGGTGGTGACTGTGGTTCTTAGACCTGAAATCACTACACTAATCACATGTTGTTGGGTACACTTTGACATCATCAAACGCAGTCCTGAAATATGGATTTTTATAAAGGTGATGATTGGGTGGATTTGACACATGGGGTTTTGACTATGAATATATGAAATTTGTCCCTCCTAAGGGAGTATGATATCTTGGCCACTTGATAAGCGAGAATGAGAAATACATGGACATGTATGTGTGAGTCAATATATTATATTGAGCTTGCATATATCTTAGACAGTCTGCTCTGGTTCAAAAAACATAGATTGAACATTTGTAGAGGATGATAAGTCCATGCCTCAAGTTCAATCTGGATTTCAGTGGCAAAGGAACTATACATTCACTGTAACACCAATAACAGATGGTAGGTTGAAAAGTTTTTTTCCAACTTTCATTTTCACTTGGGTAGCACTGATGTGCTACTAGGTACCGCTCTTTGCTTGTGAAGCCATAAGTTAGTTATGGACATTCACTACCAACGTGAAATGAAACCTATAGGGTCACACACATAGGATTAACCTGGAAGAGGAGTTTATCCCTGAATTATGTTTAGATTGATTACTAAAGTGTTTAGGTACTCAATTAAACATTCAATCAAAAGACTTGAGTCTAAATCATCAAGTTCAAGTGTTAAACCAATTGATCAGAGTGTCAGATTGATTGAGAACTACAGTAACTGAATTCTGCACAAACTGGACCACCAACCGATCAGTTCACTGGGTGAACCAATCGGCTCATGGTTAGTGAGATGACCGGTTAACATGGACCAACCGAGTAGGTGTTGGGTTTCTCAATTTGTGAAAAAATAGTTTTGTTTAACTTGTTCAATTTGATTGGGACAATAACTAATTTTTGCATTAATTAGAAACAAATAAGGAAAGTCAATTGTGGGCAAGTATGGGAAGTGAAACGACCGATTCACCAAGTGAATTGATAGGTTCACACTCCCAACCGATCCGGTCAAAAGTGAACCGATCGGCTCAACTACCCAAATGACCGGTTGAGTTACAAAATGACTGATTCGTCTACTGCAGTACAATCGGTTCATGGAAAATCCAGACTCTTCTACTCCCGCACAGACTGGGTACCGTGACCCTATCCTCTACTATAAATAGATGGGTACAGGGGGCTTCTCAGAACATACAACTCAGAACATCAGTTGCTCTGCAAAGTTTTTGTCCTCTCTAGTTGTGGTAATCGAGAGAGGCCAAGCAAGTTCTACCCATCCTAGGAGGAACAGCGAGGGAAAGACAACTATAGAAAAGCAACTAGTTGTGGGAGAGTGTGTCGGTGACTAGTACACCGATAGAGGGGGATGACTCCTTCTAGTCTATCCATCTCAGGATGACTATTGTTCTCAGTGGTCCATGTGGACTAGATTTCTACCACTCGGGAGGTGGACTGTTAACCACAGTCTGGGTCAAGACCAAGAGTTGCACAGACACCGTCAAAGACTAGGTGGTTGAAGACCACACTAGTTGTGAGGTATTGTCACTGAGAAAGACTCAGGACTAGGTATATCTCGCTAAATCATCCTATTACATAGTTGTTGATTCAATCTGCTGGTTATAGGTTTGTGGTTAGATAATTTTTTTTATTTCCACTACATGTTCTATCCCACAAAACCCAATAGTGGTATCAGAGCCACATCAACATACTATGTTTTAGGATTAATCGATATGATCAATTTTTGGTTTTTCACCATTTATTTATTGCATGCATGTGAATACTTAACGAGCTAATGTTCATATATGATTAAACACCATGATCCTTATATACATATATGATATGGTATATATATGCAATCGATACACGTTACCCAAAAACGGTTTAGATGGTGGATGTGTACTGTGGTTATGGCCTATAAACCCCTATGTATGTATTTGGTTGGTTGTGGTTGTTTTTATATCTGTCTATGTATCGATTCCTTTCTTCTATTCTGGATGTAACTCAAGATAACTTGATCCTTCTCTTATACCTTTGCTCCACCCAAATGTAACTGGAGGTTTCCCAAACAAATTTGCAAAAGTAGGATAGTTTTATTTCCTATTATTTTGAAGAACAATAGACACCCAAATGAGCAATTGGAGGACTGAGATGACAGATTGATGGTGCGAGATGAGCGGTTGGTGGCCTGATGAGGAGAGAGACATCCCAAAGAACTGACTGTCTGGAGGAGCCAGACGATTGGTTGGTGACAACCATCTGACTAGCCAGGAGGCGAGCCAATATGTCATAGGATGAGCTGATCAACCCGTAACGGCCCAAGCATAGATTTTCATCAACTACAGGTTGTTGAATGTGATGTAGGCCTAGATGACTATAATTCCTTGTGGATCAAGGAATTACAATAGGATGGTCATAATCATCTCTTTATCGCTTCACTTATTTTCTAATGGGATATAGCATGTATATGATACATATTGTATATGTGGTGATTATATATGTATATGTATATAAATACCAAACCCCTCAATGTAAATATTAAGTTTGAGATGCCTTCCAAAAGCAACACACATGAAAAACTTGATCAACTAAGTGTGGGCATGCCCTAGCATGGTGCATCATCTATCTCGTGGAAGTGTGATGGTGAATATGTGGGCCTGCCCTAGGAGGGTGCATATTCATTGTGTTTGCGTTGGACTTAACTAGGTGACCTTGATCAGATCAAGAACCTTGAGGCATGGAGATGAACATGAAAAAGAGTTGTCTGTGACATCTATCAAGAGCTGCATATGATGTAATTGGAAAAAGTTGCCTACCTGAAAGAATCTAGTTGTGGGTGACAGCCCTAGCTGGTCCATAACTTAGAGGAAATTAGGATCTTGCTCACTAGAAGGTTGTACGCTGCAATCTTCTAAATTTATGGTGACAAAATGCAGCGTACAACCTTAATTTGATTGAGATAGGAAACTTTTATGAACTTGCAGTCATATGATGATTGTAATCGCATACTTTGCAAATTATTTGAATAAAAATAATTTCAATCTATGTATATATGTTTAATCTATTTTGAGATAATGATATAACATGTTAGATGTCTAAAGAATCATATTACTCAATGATGTATGTCTTCATGTTAAGGACATGAACAATGAGATCATACAGATGTTAATAGTATACATTCTTGTTATGTCCCTAGTCGGTTGTTATTGTGGAAATAACCATAGAGATAAACAACACAAAAGACTAGAGTGTGTGTTGGTTTATGGTAGAATCTCATCAGTCATCATATATGATATCAAATCAAACACATACATACATGTTAGAGAAAAATGTATCGGAAAGACCCACCATAAGAGTGATGCATGGAAACCACACTTGGTTAGTCAGGATCATCTCTTGTAGTATTGGTGGTAACTGTGGTTCTTAGACCTGAAATCACTGCACTAATCACATGTTGTTGGGTACACTTTGACATCATCAAACGCAGTCATGAAATATGGATTTTTATAAATGTGATGATTGGGTGGATTTGACACATGGGATTTTAACTGTGAGTATATGGAATTTGTCCCTCCTAAGGGAGTATGATATCTTGGCCACTTGATAAGCGAGACTAGGAAATACATGGCCATGTACGTGCAAGTCAATATATTATATTGAGCTTGCATATATCTCAGACAGTCTTCTCTGGTTTAATAAACATGGATTGAACATTTGTAGAGGATGACAAGTCCATGCCTCAAGTTCAATCTGGATTTTAGTGACAAAGGAATTATACATTCATCGTAACATCAATAACAGATTGTAGGTTAAAGTTGTTTTCCAACTTTCCTTTTCACTTGGGTAGCACTGATGTGTGACTAGGCACCGCTCTTTGCTTGTGAAGTCATAAGTTAGTTATGGAGATTCACTACCACTATGAAATGGATCCTATAGGGTCACACATATAAGATTAACCTGGAAGAGGAGTTTATCCATGAATGATGTTTAGATTAATTACTAAATTGTTTAGGTACTCAATTAAACATTCAATCAATAGACTTGACTCAGAATCATCAAGTTCAAGTGTTGAAACCAAGGATTAGAGTGTCAGATTGATTGAGAACTATATTGACTGAGTTCTGATCAAACTGGACCACCAACCGACCAGTTCATTGGGTGAACCAATTGGCTCATGCTCAGTGAGTCGACCAGTTCACACTAGTGAACCGATCGGTTCACATGGGCCAACCCTGTAGGTGTTGGGTTTCCCAATTTGTGAGAAAAGATTTTTGTTTCACTTGTTCAATTTAATTGGGACAAGAATTAATTTTTGCATTAATTAGAAACGAATAAGGAAAGTCAATTGTGGGCGAGTCTGGCAAGTGAAATGATCGATTCACTAAGTTAACCAACTGGTTCACACTCCCAACCGACTAGTTCAAAAGTGAACTGATCATCTCACCTGCTCAAACAACCGGTTGAGTTATGAAATGACTGGTTCGCCTACCGTAGTACAATAGGTTCATGGAAAATCCAGACCCTTCTACTCCCACACAGACTGGGAACCCTGACCCTACCCTTTACTATAAATAGAGGGGTACAGGGGGCTTCTTAGAACACACAACTCAGATAATCAGTTGCTCTGCAAAGTTGTTGTCCTCTCTGGTTGTGGTAACTCAGAAAGCCCAAGCAAGTTCTACCCATACAGGGAGGAACAGCGAGGGAAAGACAACTATAGAAAAGCAACTGGTTGTAGGAGAGTGTGTCGGTGACTAGTACACTAATATAGGGGTACCATTCCTTCTAGTCTGTCCATCTCAGGATGGGTAGAGTTCCCAGTGGTCCATGTGGACTATCTATAGAGGTGGGAGATTTTTTCCACTCAGGAGGACGATTGTCAACCGGAGTACGGGTCAAGACCAAGAGTTGCACCTACATTGTTAAAGACTAGGTGGTTTAAGACCACACTAGCTATGAGGTATTGTCACTGAGAAAGCCTCATGACGAGGTATATCTCGCTAAACCACCCTTCCTATTACATAGTTGTTGATGGGATATGCTGGTTTTGGGTTTGTGGTTAGATAAAAAAATTGTTTCTGCTACCTATTCTATCCCACAAAACCCAACAAAGATAACCACATACATTATTTGGAGATCTCAAAGAATCAAGCAACTATCCAATCCAATCAATTGGTTCAATCAACCAATTAAGAAAAACACATAAGAAGTCTAAATCATGAAAAGCATGTATTACCTAATCATTACATACTCATCATAAACTATTTTATTCACTTGGTAATCCCTTCTAAGGTTTCTAGGTTGAATTAGGGTTTCCTTATAGTTTCTTAGATCTATTTCTCAATCTTTACCTTTTTAGGTCAACCAACCCTAAAACGGATTCTACATCAAAAAACCTTAATTATTCAAATTGTCCATATTAAGGATTCCTTATTCTCACTTTGGCATAGAATTCTCATAACTGTGTCTTATACATGGATTTTTGAAATAAAACCATTAAAAGTCATAATCACCTAAATTAGGGTTTCTAAGCCCATTAATGATCTTTCATATATATGGAACCTAAATTAAGCCAATTATACATAAGGATCATCTTTTTAGATCTAAATCTTCCTTTTATTAACAACAAGTTAATATTCACTTAAATTATCCAAAGAACTTTACTAAATCCATTTATCATCAAATCTTAGGGTTTTTCATAATAAAACCAGTAAAGGTGACAACTTTATATTCTTTATAGATCAATCACAGGAGGCCATGTCAGTGCTAAACTATTATTACCTTATATTCCATGCGGCTCCTAGCTGGACCAGTGATTTCCCACCACCTAGCGTCATGTTGGGCACGACTTGATCACCCGTGGACATGGCAGAAAGCCCTTTTTGCCCTTTCCTCTCAAAAGCAAGGCCAGATGCAAGCAGGTAATTTCGCATCTCCTCTTCTTCAACCTCGTGATCCACCTACTTTGTGAAGAAGTGTCCAACCGTGGTCAACTCTCGAGTTAACTCTAGGTGTTTGGGCCGCTGGGAGGCAGGTGTCGGTGGGTTCTGCTTCGTCTCACCTTCTGGGACTTAATCGTGGTATTTGTTTCCTCTAGTAGTGGTCAGGGCCAGTGGGTCATGTAGGTGGCTTGTCCAAGAAGCCAGTTATGAGAAGGAAAAACGAGGCTCTGAGCAGAATTGGGTGAAGGGAACTACGTGCAAGGTCAAGGAAAAACTCACAGATGATTTGATAGCTTCGTGAAGATCTCTACCCCCTTTATATAGGTGTGGGTCTGCTGCGTGGAGGGTCTTCCTCTCGCTGAATTGGGAAATCATGAATTATCCTCCAACATCCAGCAAACTCAAGATCATTTAGTCTGAGAAGGTGTCCCGAACGCAATGGAAAGGTTTCCATAATTACTCGTGCATCTGAGAGCGAGATAAGCAGTGAAGAGGGTTTCTTTAGTTTCCCACTCAGCCTAGGATTCTAGACAATGACCCGACACCATCAGATCATGAGATCAATGACCCATATCATCTGTGTCATCCCCTAAATTGATTTATGGAATCCTAAATAAACGTGACATTTATTGTATTAAACTTGGTAATCGTATCACTTTATGATTATTATGAAAATCCATATCTCCTCAACCATTAATCCTTTTATTTCCAAATTTTAACGGAACCCTCATAATGACTTTATCTACACGTGTGCAAAGTTTGGGATTAAAATTCAAAAGTATGAGAGGCTTTTCTTCATGTGTAAATTATCACTTAATAAAGCATATTTTATTCATATTTTCTCTCTCTTACTATTTTATTTCCTTTATTTGAACTCCTTTTATAATTAGAAACCATGCGTTTTAAAAATCTAATCCATGATGATCAATCATACTACTTTCCAGAGAATTACACATATTTCTCATCATTATCTTAATTTCTTTTCTTATTTATGCTATATTTGACTTCCTTCAACTTTCTTTCTCTTTTTATAATATTGGACTCACTAACTCAATAGGGTCCACGAAATCATATATTTAAAGGAAATATTATCAAATAAATTCATTCACTACACATTAATTATACACTTTTCATAATCATACATTTTACTGGAGAAATTGCATTTCAAACCATATAAGCCCAAAATTGGGGTTGTAACAACTATATTTGTTTGGTTGATGTATTTGAGGAGATTGTTAGTGTTTGTCTTGTGATGGATAGCTCTGAGGAGTTTCTTAAAGTCTCCCTTGATACGCCTCTAGTTGGCCAGGTAAAATTCAATATTAAATCTGTCAGGGCCAGGGGATTTGTTTCTACCTTGCGAGTGGATAGCCATATCAAGTTCTTTTAGGGAGAAAGGACATATATTGTGTTGTGGTCAGGTGATATAGCAGCCACATAAGTATTTCTAATTGATGGAGTCATTATAGTAGGCTTGTGTCCAGTATTCAAAATACAGTTGCAATGTTGGACAATGTGAGTAGTGATCAGGTGCTTGTTGGATGTGGTACTTCCATTAATACTTAATTTTGTAATAATAGTTTTTTGAACATTGTTATTGTAAGTTTTTTGGAAGAATTAAGTGTTTTTATCACCCTCCTTTACCATTTGATTTTTGCACATTGCTTCCACATGGTGTCCAAGCATTACTTTACATGTTCTAGTAAGCTTTGATAGTGAGAGCAGGGGTTGGGTCAGTTGATGGGTCACTATCTACAAATAGGTGTTGTTGTTCAAGGTCAACAAGTTTATGTGAGAGATTTCCAATGGTTTCTTTTTGCCTACTTTTCAAACTACTGGTGACACTTTTTGTGTTGTTTTAATATGGTATCCAACATTTTTGGTTTGGTTATCTTCTGCAACCCAATGCCTATTACACAGGTCCAGACATGTGGGATCGATGATCCAGAAGTTTTCAAAGAAAAATGGTTTGCGTCCCCATTTCTTCTGTTTCATATCGATGGGGATGGGGAAGTGGTCTGAGAAAGGTCGGTGGGAGACACTTACGTAGGAATGGGGGTATTTATCTTCCCATTTTATGGAACAGATGAAGTGATCAAGTTTGGCCCATGTCTTATGACAAGTCCATGTGTAGCAATCATTGTCTGGTGGGATATTAATCATGTGGTGGTTTTGAATTATTTTAAGGAAGGCTTTATCCGATGAATACATGTAGCCTATGGTTACAGTGGGTTTAATTCTATCTAAAAGTTGTTTAGTGAGGTTGAGGTCCTCTCCCAAAGCCATGGTTTGTCGTTATATATGCTCATGATGTGCGTACTTTCAACCATATAATATGATTTGTTTGTGTTGGGCTCTCCATAAATGTTAGTGAAGATCCAACTAAAGTTTCTAGTGGTTTTCGTGATGTGAAGAGTGATGGAAAATGTATGAGATTCAGTGTGTGTGATGTCAAAGAGTTTCGTATTGTTGTTGAGGTCTATAAGAAGACCTCCCTTGAAACCTAGCGGTGGGATTTGGTGCCAAGTGTTAGTTTGCTTCCTATTGTTTTGAGAGCAAAAGATGACAGAGTTGTTTTAGTTTCCTGAATGGTGATGATGTTTATATTTTTTTTGTATATATGTATGCATATTTCTTTTCTACCATTGAGATTTGATGCCCCAAAGACATTCCAGGAAGTAATCTTCATAATGTGAAATGATTCTAAACAAATCTATAAATTGTGGATTTAGTCGATATGCAATTTTTCAACATGTGAATTTGTGTTGTAGATCTTTCTGTGGTTTCTCCAGTTCATATATTGTTCCATGATATTTAGGTCTTGATGCGTTGATGTGTCATCATCAAATTTGATAACTAATTTATCATCAATGTTTGTGAAAGATTGTATATCAGACCAAGATGCTATTCTATGTTATCTATTTTGTTTTTGGAAATTCTAGAAGATGTGGAATCTGATAGTATATGTTTGGAAGTATAAGTAACTATAGATGTGGAATGTGAAGATGTACCATGCTCTTCTGTGGAAAAGTAGTTTCTTCTAGGTACTCCTTTAGGTGTGGTGGACAAGGTGTTGATGGATTGGATGGTTCTCATAGCCATTTCTTTTGTTTTTCCGCTTTAGATTCTGTGATGATCGAATCTCGTCAATGATAGCAGTCTTCAATTTTTGAACAATATTAGAATCTATATTTATAGTGGAGTTTGTATCATTGTTGTGTAAAGGAAAAGGTTTGAAGGAGTTCTATAGAGTATTGTTTGTGCTATCTGTAGATGGTGATGATGTTCTAGGTCTTTTGTTGTGGATAGAGAAGTTTCTTTCTTCATTAGACTTGGTAGTAGTGCTCTTTCTTTCCCAAACTAAGTTTCTTTTAGTAGGTTTTTTTATGTTTGTGAAAGTTTTTTTCGATGTTGGTTGGGAAGTACTAGGGGGTGGGTGAGAACTAATGTTGGAGAAGGTGGTCTTGATGGTAGATGGATTTCTAGTCGTAAGTTTGATCCTATATATTTTCTCACCTACACAGATATTGAGTGACGTAGGAAGTGTGATAGCCTATTTAATAGAGAAGACACAAAAGGCTTTGATGTATTGTGTGTGTTGTAGAGTGTCCTGGATAATGAACTGAAGTGTAGCTCCTATGAAGTGGGTGATATCTTTGAAAGCATCAACCTCCCAAAGGTGAGGTGATAGATTAGCTATCACAATCCATCCTGAACCACTAGATCCAGCAAGAGATGAACCTTGTTCAGGTGTCCACCGAGTAATCTTTGCTTGGACAAAGTTGGTTCCACAGGGAATTGTGATAACCTATTTGAAAAGGTGATCAAGCTTTATGCCTTCCGAGATAGAGTAGAGAAGCTGGGAGGGTGAAAGGATTTTAGGCTTCAGGACAGTGTGGCCAGGGAGAAGCAAAGAGATGGAATGGGTAACATCAAGGATGTTAATGGTGTTGTTGTCGATGTTATTTGTGATGGTGACAAGGATGCTACAACTAGTGAAAACTTTTAGGATCCTCATGAAGTTGGAAGGAAGATCGAAGGGGAACTCCTTCTCTAGATGTACAGATGGATCCATAAGGAAAGGTGGTGGGGGAGCAACTAGGTTTCTCAGGGGTTGTTGGTTTTTAAGGGTTGCTAACATGATGTAAATCCTTCGGTGCAACAGGAGGTGTTGTCTTTGAGCAGATGGATGGTTTTATAGGGTGTTTGAGATGGTGGTGAATGTGTGCATGTGAAGAGTGAGATGGTGTTGCATAATTCTTAGTTCAGAAGAGACAAGTGAAAGAGTCATGGGTGATAATCTCTTTGGCACTGAGCTTAGGTCTTTGATTAGATTTGTCAAATCTAGAATAACAATGTGATCTATTGGAAAATGTGGCAGGTGCATGGGGTATTGCCTTTTTCTTGGAAAATTATATATTGTCTTCTAGGCAAAGGGTGTTGTGATAGTAATAGTTGTATGATAGATGTCTAGGTTTTTGGCATATGTAGCAGCATCTAGGAGCGGTGCATTGGGACCTTGACTGTATTCTACCAGAGCATCAATTGCAATGCAGTGTGGAATTGGTGTTTTGGAGGGGCTCGTCGCCATGTGAAAAGATTGGTGTTGTTTTTGAAGCTTTCTATAGCGAAGTCAGTGGCTGAAGACTGACCAAGAGGTGGGAAATTGTGATTATATGAAAGCAATGGAGAGGTTGTATTGTGCGGTTGTACATTCTGAGAATTTCCCAAATTAAAGAAGGGTGGGGGAGAGAGATAAGAAATGAAAGATTGTTGGTACCTGTCTGCAATAGTAGCAGGATTTTATATCGATGAAGTTGTATTTTCTTCCTCAAAACTTGAAGGTGATGTCTGTGCTGAAGTGATCTCAATGAGATTGAATTTGGTAGCTTCAGTATGTTGATGTTTTTCTGGAATGAAAAGTTGATATGTGGAATCTAAACTTGTGGAGATGTTGAAATCCTTCGAGAATAAAAGTGGATATAGATCGATGGGTGTTTCATTGTTGAATTCAGCAACCCAAGCCATTAGGGTTCTGTTAGTGATGGGTCTCATAAAGATGGTCCATTCTAGCTTTAGTTTAAGTGTTGCTATCATGTCTGCCCATCCATGTTCTATGTAGATGTTAGACTTCTTGTCATAGTCAATGACGACATCGAAGCTTTTGTACCCTATTTGGATCTTGGTGATGCCTGGTGGGAGGTCATGTTCATGGTATTTCCAAGCTTGTGGTAGTTGGATGATGGAATGGTTAGCAGGATTGTCTAAGGGTAGCTCATGAACGGGAAATGTGATGCCATATTTGAACTAGAATGGATAGGGTTGTGCAAGGTTGATGGAAAAGTGGTCGACATGTTCTTATAAGCTTTGTAGAGATGAAGCGGGGTTCCGATCCACTAATACAATATAAGGACTGAATTCACATAGTGCGGAAATGGGAAGGGTCACCATAGTCCCCCACTATAATTCTGAATGAATATGAATAAAACAAGATCCAAACACTTCCACACCAAAATCGGTTTCAAGAGTTTTTGACATATAGTTTAACATGTCGCTTGTATTTTTACTAACACTGAAAAATCTTTTGTCATATCTAGAGATCCAATGTGAGGTTGGTTCCATTCTATGACTCGTAGTTTTGTAACAGTGTAGTGTGTGAGTCCAAACTTTTATGTTTTTCTGAAGCAAAACATGACAACAAAGTATGAAAAATGAACCATACAGAGATAAGGAAGCAGAGTCACCATTGCTCAAGAAAGAAAAAGCTAAACTCCCAATCCATATCTTGTGTTCATTTGTTTCATATTTTTTAATTGTACATATATACCAAAAAAGGGCCAAGGGAATATGATCTTCAACTCGAAAAAGAAAAATACAATCGCAACCCTAAAGCATCAAACAAAAACATTGAAAATGAAGGGAAAAAACAACGAGGAAGTAGTGCTAAAAGCTAACCAAAGATTAAATGACATAAGGACCCACAGATCACCATGATCCATGATCCAGGATTCTACATATTTTGATGATGTGTAGCCCTGCACCAAGGGTCAAATGGAAAGAGAGAAAAAAATTGAAAGAAGAAAAGAAAGAAAGAAAAAAAAACAAAGCATGCTTGAAAACACTTAAACTTCACAAAAATGAGGAATTCAACCCAAACTGTCTTGGTTTTTTTTTCTAGTGAAGTCATCAGTTTGTCACACCCTGCCCAAAAAATAATGTGTTTATATATATATATATATCTTAGTAGTGAAACTTATTCTTACAGTCACATGAAAAATAGAAAAAAGATGTTCAGATTTGCCTCCTAGTTTTATATGAAAAATGAGGGAAAACAGAATAGAACAATGTGAATACACAGTGGAACATTGTTATAAAAACCTAATTAGATAGATAAAAATATAAAATATAAAAGAAAGAGATTTAGATTCGATAATCTTGTCGTGAGTGGTGAAGGAGTAGCACCAACATCTCACCCGGTAAATTGGTTTTGAATCATTTCAAAGTATTTCAAAAAAACAGTGATTTTAAGTTTATAAAAAAATGGAAAATGCAATGAAACCATATTTATGGGCAGGCCTTTGTGTTGGATATGCTTGCATCCTTCTCGTCTTTGCCCTAAAGTCTCTTATTTTATGTGATTATGGGTACTTGTCAACTTAGGACCTATGTATAGTTAAGACTAATGGTTAACAAGTTCCTCAGAGGATGATAAGAAGATATGAACTATAATAAGATATCGTCCTCTATGAGATCATACAAGCAAAGATATGCAGATAGATAACATAAGAAGTTTAAGCATGTATGAACAGTTATATATAATTAGAACAATTTACAACTGACAACTAGATTAGGGATTAGGAGCACACCCAAATTACCATTTTCATAGATGATCACACTTTTTCATGGGTCTAAACTATAAACATGATTGTCCAATCAAAGATATCAAACTTTAAATTTATACCCAAATTCAAAAGACAACCGCAAATCAATAGAAAGTCTATTATAAAAATATAGGGTCAAACACAAGGACAAGGAGAGTATTGGAATAAAAACGGGAGATCTTGGCTTAGTTTTGTGAAATCAAACAGATGAAGATGGTAGTCCAGTGATATTTGACCATATCTAACGCTTTCCAAAATAATGCATTATTTTACATGTTTACAAATAGCAAGTTCAAGGGAATTCAAAATTTTACTTTCTTAATCCTTTTTCCAGGTGGACTGATTACATTCCACTTGTATGTGTTGTACTTTGCATTGGGTCAAATATAATAATGATTTTCTATACTTTCTAAACAACATAAAATTGATGGGTTGCTTCCTTTATCAGCAAGTCAAGAAATACACCAATTGAACATCTAAACTAGAAAAAGGACAAATTAGAAAGTACTAAGAACTAAACAATTAAAGCCATATCATGGCTAATAAATGTATGAAAGTTAAAGAAAATACATAGTAATATTGTATGAATTTGGATGTCATCAACCACTCCAAGTTTGTAACTTGTTTGTCCTCAAGTAAAACTCAAACTCAAGATCATAAAATAACATCCAAATTGAGCTAGGCAATAAATACTAAGATCAGAAAAAATTGTTTAGACTCACAAGTGGTCCATTTCATGTTACCTTAGAATAAACCCCCACCATACAAACAAACTTACTAATATAAGATCATAGAAACACCAATCATATTTAAGTGATTTCATTACAGTCCAACAAGATTTGTAGAGATGTAAACCATGAATATATGCATTAAAGCACAGTCACTTAGGAAATTGAGAAAAATGATGAGTGCGAGTAGTGAGATGCCATTAGGAATTTATGTGAACCAATTAAGTACGACACACCTCTCACTTATTTATTTTCTAGTACAAAAATAATAAAGGGAAAGGACTCTAATAACTCATGAGATTTCCTATCTGCATCAGACTGGTCCATGTAACAAACAGCGGTCCTTGCAGTCTGAGCTAATTGACTCAAAGCAGTGAGATGATCTCCTCGTACCGTGCTCAAACCAACCATGCAACTGGAAAAGTTTCAATGTTCTCCTAAAGGTACCTAAAAGACTCTCTAGTGAGTTTTAGATGACACTACTAGGCACAACATACCCGTGTTTGTGAGCACAGTCACTCACCTGTTGGGCATCATTGTTAATTCTCCTGAAAAGGGAAAAAAATCACTCATAATTTTATTCACTTAGGCTTTTAACACTACATTCTAATTTGTTGGGCATGGGTTCTATCTACTTTTATGAGTTTCTAATTTTATATATAAAGATCATTATTTTTGAGATTTTGTTTGGACAAGCTTCTATTTTTTTTTTACTCAATCTAATGTGGGAAAGCATGAAGATCATCACAATAAACAATCCAACTTAATTAAACTCAAAACTCGTCATCTCTCGCTCAAACCTTAGTGAAGATTTTTATATGGTTCAAGGATCCTTAGAATATTCCCAAATCTATGAAAATACCACTTGAAGGTTTAATCTTACACTAGCTCCAACAATAGGGCGCAAACCTTAGATTCATCATTTATAACACAAAATATACAAACAAGTAATTTAAAATTTTGGATGATAGTGCCTAATCTTCGAATTTTTTACTAAAATTTGTAAAAAGAAATCAATGAGATGAATGAAGCTAAGGTCAAGAAAATATAATTACAATGGGGTGATTTAACACAAGATGAGCATTAAACATGTCATGCATACCAACCTAGACACAATTGCAAACTAAAAATTACTAAACAATGTTCTAAAAATAGTAGAAAGTAAACTTTGATATATGAAATGAGAAACAAAGATAGAAGAGATAGAAGGGCATATTATCCTACCACCCCAAGCTTAAAAAATTTCTCATCCTTGAGAAAATTCAAACTTAGGAGAGTGGGGATGGAATGTATTGCATTCATATGTCCCCAAAAGGAAAGGGGGTCTCCCAAAGATATCAAAATATGGGTCCCAGATCCTAAGTTCTGGGAGCAAGGTCACTTGTGTCTTGCATATTGGATCCATCATGTATGAATAGAATGTAAAGAGTGGTGGATCTTTCCAAGTCTAAAATAGGACAATAAAATTCAAGGACTTGGTGACTTCATCTTTATACTAATCAAGAAATGAATTCCTTAGCATAACATTATCAAGATATCCTTCAAAGCATAAATTTCCATAGTTGGACCCCAGGATGTTAACACATAAAATGATGGAGGTAAAAGGTTTCAAGTCTGGAAAATAACTATTTTCTTCACCCTCCTTCTCAATGCCTGAGATTGGATTTCTTTATGTATACCCATGTTGAATATGGGACATCCAATCATCTTATATAGGTGGGGTAATCTTAGGTGAATCAAGTTGTGAATCCTTCACTCATTGAGAAAGGGGGTTAGGATGCTTTCATGAGTTGCAACCATGTTCTGAAAGTCTGTCAAAACTACATCCCCCATACTATCATCACCCTCCAAGGGAATGAAGTGGAAGTATAAAATCGGTGGTCATTAAGATCAAGATCACATTACCCAAATGTGTAGAAATCATCATCATCGTCATATAAATTGTTCCATACCAAAGTAGATGGTATGTTAGTAACAAAATGAAAATCCTCAACATGTGGAATGTTTCTTTGAGTTGGGACAGAAAACAAAGTGGACCATCAAGCGAGTCATCAAACTTATTAGTAGGGTGATATATGGTTTCTTGGTCTTCCACAGATATGTGAAAATCTCTATCATCAACTTCTATGTAAGGATATTATAAATCTTCAGCTAGTGGTTTCATTGTATCAAATGGGTGGCATGGGGGACTCTCCTGGATAGGGGAACCTTCAATAAAAACTTTGGTTGAGTCCAATGGAGGATCCGAGTAGGAAGGCGAAATGAATCCCTCAATGGGACTAGTGTATTGGACTTGATGGTTGAAGTACGCATACATGTGAATTGAGTGTGGATCCTAAGTATACACTTAAGGTGTATTAGCAAAGATTTGTTTGTCAGTGTAAATGTGGCTTCTATTCTTAGCATGAGCCTCTGACAATTCTCAGATCATGATGTTTTTCCTCATGGGCGTAGTTGAATATGGATCTATAGTATCTTGAAAGTAGGATCACATGGCTAACTTGAGTGCATCAATATTTTCTCTTGCATAGGTATTTAGTCTCATAATATCTTAGGTCAAAAACCCAACATGGGATGTCGGAGCAATATAGTCAAGAGTGGAAATTGATGAAGTAGGAGAAGTTTGTGAGGTTTGGTTCAAGGATGCCAACTTAAGTGGTTGATGCAAGTACACCAACTGAAGTGCATGGTTCTCTATGATCTGTCAATAATCTGGAGTGTGGAAAAGTCAGGGGTGAAAGTGGACAAGATGTGCTACCTTGTTGTGGATAGATCCATGGCTACAAAAAAAACAAAGAAAAGAGAGAGAGAGAGAGAGAGAGAGAGAATTTTATTTTTTTTGTAAAGGTTAGAAAAAAAATCTAAGAAAGAAAACAAAATCTAAGAACGGAAACAAAATTATAAAACAAAACCAAAATATAAATTAATGAAGAACTGTACTACCAGAATGAAAACTTAGTAGAAAGAGGAGTACACTACTAAAAAATATCTTGGTAGGATAAAAATAACAAAAAGAAAAAGTATTTTTTTAAGAGAAAAAAATAACAAGTCAAAGACTAGTTCTATGTGGACGTTAAGTTATTCGTGGTTATTTGTCACCTTATCCCCAACAATGACATCAAAAGTTGATCGCTATTTTTCTTGGGTCAAAAATGTAAACATTGTTGCCCACTCAATGATATCGAACTTTAAATTTATACCTAACTTCAAGAGATGTCTGCAACTCAATACGGAGTCTATTGTAGTAATACAAGATTGAACACAAAGACAAGGACAACAACATAATAAGAATCAGAGATCTTAGCTTAGTTTAGTCAAATCAAAGAGGTGAAGATGGTATTCTAGTTCTAATCAGTGATATTTGACCATATCTAATACTTTCCAAAATAATTCATTGTCTGACAACATGTACACAATTAGCAAGTTCGGGGGAATTCTAAAATTTAGTTGTTAATTTTTTTCCATGTGCATATATTACATTATGCTTGAATGTGTTGCACTTTGCATTGCGGTCAAGTATAATAATGAGCTTCCATGCTTTTCGAAAACATAAAATTGATGGCTTATTTCCTTTTCCTACAAGTCAGCAAATACACTAATTAAGCATCTAAATTAGAAAAGGATAAATTACAAAAACACTAAGAATTAAATAGTTAAAGGCATATCATGGATAATAAAGATCCAATAACTAAAGAAAAATTTGTAGTAATATTGCATGAATTTGGGTGTTATCAACAACCTAAAGACATTTTGATACATGTTGTGTTAGAGAAAACATGCTCTAATCATGAATAAGTATAATAAAGAGTGATTTAGTTCATCCGCTAGATTTTGGAGGTTGAAAGGGGTTCAGAATATGATGGATATGGGGTTTATTTATAGGATTGAAATAGGGATTTGGGTTTCCAACTTAAAAGTTCTGGAAAAGGCGGCAAATCACCATGATGTAGCACAAGGTGTGGCCCACAGATTCAGGAAATCCACCACGTGTCATCAGTTGATTGCTCTGATCTATCGGGTGGCCCGAAAAGCATGCAGTTGTTTTCCAATTTTATAGTTATTTTAGAAATGTTAAGGAGAAAATCGAGAAAAATCATAAATTTGAATAAAATAATGAAAGTGAGATAATTCAAAATTGTCCCTTAGATTTTCAATAAAAAGTAATTGGATTTGTGGAAAATAAGAAACATTTATCCAGGATATTACAATAGGGAAAATTATGAAACGTCTTATAGAAAAATAGAAGTTGGGTATATTGCACTTTTAGTCTAAAAAGAAACTTTATATATAGAAAGCCCCAAATCCGTTAACAGTAGGTAAAAACAAATGGATGAAATAGGCAGAAAATTATGGAAAATTTGATAAATGTGAGAAAGTGAGAAATGTGGGAATGTGGAATTGCTCCATATTTATCTAGAGGGCTAGCATTAACCATGATTTTTTTTGAGTAAGCAAAATGGGTTGCCAATACATATTCTACAATTGGCTTAAAGAAAATATCATTACTATTTTTGGATATGTTGATACCGATTGGGTAGGAGATGCTAAAATATTGTTGGTCCACCTTTGACTTTTGTATTATGTTACAAGATCATCCAATGGCCTGAAGAAGCAAAAAGCAATCAGTGGTTGCTCGATCAGGCATTGAAGTTGAATACAATGCTATGGCCCATGCATGTTGCAATTTGTAGGGGGTTCGATCCAACTTGATTGATTTTCGCATTCATGTTTGAACTCTAAATCTCCTTTATATTGAAGAGTGAGCTACTATTTATATTTTTAATAATCTAGTTTTCCATGAATGTACAAAACATGTCAAAATAGATTTCCATTTTGTACATCTCCAAGTCAAAGGTTAAAAGATTCTGACTCCTTCTATGGATCGGTGATCAAATTGTCGATATCTTAGCTAAACCTATTTCTCCATCACTTTTTCAGTGTATTGGTTCCAAGTTAAAATGTTTGTTCTTCATCTTGAGGGTAGCATATGTGGTTTGCTTATTTATTATTTTTTGATTATGCTTAGGCTTATTGTATTTATAATTCATATTATTATGTAAGTACACTTAATTAAGGATCCATTTACCATTTAAGTGTACCCATGTATTGCTGGACTCCTATATATACAAGACTCAAAACTTCATTACAAGCTATTCAGTATATTTTACTTCATTCCACACCATGATTACCTAAATTTTAATTTAACTTCTTAGACCAAAAAGAAGATAAGAAAAATAGATAATGTATGGATTTTATTTTTCAGTGAAATTTAATGGATGCATATATGATATAATTAGGGAAGGTTAAGGAAGAAGCAAAGGATCGCATGATGTGTCACAAGGTGTGACATGTGGATTGAGGCAATCAACCGGGTGTCAGCAGTAGATTGCTCTGATTCATCGGGTGTCACGATCAAGATGTAACATGTTTCCCGATTTTCAAATTATTTTAGGAATGTTTTGGAGAAAATTATAGAAATTTGCATATTCTGGATAAAATAATGAAAAAGAGATAATTCACAGTTGTATCTGAGATTGATCAAAAAAAATAAATAGAATATCCAAAAAAAGAACATTTTATTCGGGATCATTCATCTAGGAAATTGGGAAAAAAGTCTTATAGAAAAGAAGACTCTGATGGACATATTGCAATTTTAGTTTAAAAGGTATCTTTCTAAATCGAAAGCCCCAAACTTTATAAAAGTGGGTAAGATAAATGGATTAAATAGGTAGGAAAGTACAAAAAAATGGATAATTGTGAGAATATGATAAAAGTGGGAAAATGTGGAATTCACTCCATTAATAGATAGAGAGTTAACATTTATTATGATTCTCATTAAGTGAGAAAAAATGGGATGTGAACACTTCTTCTACAAATGGCCTAAAGAAAATATCATTACTATTTCTAGAACATTGATGCAAAATGGGCAGGAAATGCCAGTGATCACTGGTCCACCTCTCACTTCTGTGTTATCTTAGGAGATCATACAGTGGTCGAGAAAAGCAAAAACTAGGCTGCTATATATATTTCCAATAATCTAGTTTTCCATGAATGTATAAAACATATGGAAATAGGTACCATTTTGTATGTCACCTGGTCAAAGGTTAAAAAATTGTGACTCCTCATATGGATTGGTAATAAAATTATTGATATTTTAACTGAACTGCTTCCTCCATCACGTTTTTAATGTATTAGTATCAAGTTGGGACTACAAAATGTATACTCTCTAGCTTGGGAGTAGTATAAATGGTTTGTTTGTTTATTATTTGTTAATCAGACTTAGGACCGTTGTATCTATATTTCATGTTATCAGGTAAGTACACCTAAGTGAGGATTCATTTACCCACTTAAGTGTTCTAATGTATCCCTGGATGCCTATATATAGAATACCCAAAACCTCTTTACAAGCTATTGAGAATATTTTTATTTCATTCTACACCATTATTTCTTGGAGTTTGATTTAATTGCTTGGAATAAAAGGTAGACATGAAGAGTAAATAAGGTACAAAATTTTTTAGTGAAATTGAAATATATGTATAATATAATTAGTCAACTAGAAAGATATATTTAGAAGATCCCACCATAAAAACAGTAGATATATTATTATTGTTTATGTTTGTGTTGATGGACATACAAAAATACATGAGATTTTGGACATTGTTAGGGATAATTTAATAGATAAAGTGACCTTTTGAAAATGGAGAGCTCAGTGATGGTCACATTTTTTTAAAATTAATCTATAATCCTATGAAATAAAACTTTTTTGCCTTTTTAAAAGATAAAAATAGCATATGGTGGAAAGATTAATCCATTTAATGAGATCTAAGATATAATTGATTAATGATATGTATGTCATATCAGTATATTTAGTTGTTTGATAGTTTTTCTATTTTTATAATAATCCATAAAATTTCGTTTATATGATATGAGCATGTTTGACTTCAAGATTGGAACTCAATTATTATTGTATCCACATATTTATATAATTTAATTATGATTAGAAACAACCTCATGTAAGGTATAATCCACAAATATATCAAACAAAAATTGATAAATATTATATTATTTGTGTCTAACAGAGTACAATGTCACATATATGAAAGAGATATATTTCTATCATCGACTAAAAAGAAAAAACTGAAAATATGTTTAGCCTTGGTATTTAGCTGCAATATATAAATTGTTTTAGACTTGTTACTATTCCAACATACAAATCATTCAGTATAATAAAAAAAGAAGTTAGGTCACGAACATTATATAAATTTCCTTAAGTCATGTGTTGAGAAAGATAAAATGGTTATAACAAAGTTTGGGATCATGTATCTTGGAACATCATTAAGAAATTTACTAGAAATATCTACTTTATCTCATCCTTGAATCAGGTCAAGAAGGGAAAATAAATCAAACTGAAATATTTATCCTACATTCTAAAGAACCCAGTTATGCCCAATCCTCACTATTTCATCTTTGTTTCTTCTTATTCTTCTCTCAAAGCTTCCCCAACATTCTCCACTCAATAAATTATAATATTAGGAGTTGTTTAAAGTATATTAAACCAAACTCATGACTCAAATTTTATAGTCATATTTCTTTTAAACCAGATGTTATTGAATATTTCATGATTGATTGTAGTTGCACTTCTAACCACTCATTAATTGTACAACTAACTCCTTTAATCAGTCGACTAATAGGGCGGTATCAATCCTAGAAAACACCATCACTAGTAGCACTTCCCTCATGAGCCAAACAACTAGCTTTTCTTTTTCCAAACGAATGAGGTAATTGATTACATCCAATATTGTGTAAGTTGAATGCTTATTTTACCTTCATATTATTGACTTGTCATGCTATATCCTTATAAATTTTCCTTTCTTTTGCATTTCATAAATAACATCTCTATTTACCTTCACTGCCCCTTTTTTGTAGGAAAATTATTTAAACATGGTCCTATCGTCTGATAAAAGTCGACAATGTCCCCCGATGGCTGGGAAGCCTGATGAGGTTATGAAACCTTGTCCCTCAACAACATTTCCACACTTAACATCAGGCACCTAACTGATGGTTTTGTTGAGCCCCATCAACCCATGAGGGCCCTAGCATCCCATCGATCGATGTGGACTTTGCCAACCTATGAACTGAGGACATGACACACTTGTTCGCCTGATGAGATCTCAGTTCTCATCGACGGATGAGACCACAATCCCACTGACCGGCAATGTACAACAACCAAAACCCAACAAGAGTATTGTCTCCAAGTTTCCTTGACAAATGACCATACAAGATTGACAGACCCAATGCAAACTCATCGCCCAACCACTATCTAGCTCATCACCTGACAACTCCCCATACCCCCATCAATCGATGAAAAACCTACTAATTTGTACCTCAAGTTCTATAAAAGCATGTCCCCCTCCATCATTTGGGGGGATTGCTTCCACTCGACTAGGTTGACAGGCTACCTCTCCACACCTAGAGAAGGAAGAATATCACCGATCAGCCCTTCACTGGCCTCCTATGTGGAGCTACTATGGTGTTACCATCTGTCTAGGACATGCGAACCCATCACCCAACCACAAATTGTCTAAAGCTTCATTGCCATCACCATCCAGTCATCTACTTCCTCTTCTCCTAGGGAACATAGATTCACAAGAGAAGGAAGAAGTGAACACATAGACCATCAAACCATGTTCTAGATGTTCTCCTTGCCCCTCAAATGAGTGAGCATCTTCATCTAGAAGAAGAATGATTTTCCACCAAGTCATAATTGTCTTCTCCATCATGATTGTGGTTGAATCTTCCCTCTCCCCTTCTTATCTCTATTCTTATTATGAAGAGTGATTAGTCCTTATCGCAGGGGCATGAGGATTATCCACGCTTCATGTTCTTACATGTCTATATTTTTTAGACATTCAATGGCTTATATATAACTCTTCATTTCAATGTTAATTATTTAATGCATGTTTTGTAGTTTGATCACCTATTCTACATGATCTATTATTTTCTCTATCATGATAACTTCAATATTTAGCATTTGAATATTGTCTAACTTGCTCGATATCCGGACCAGAGCTTCTGAATATATATCTCCAGAGTAATAGATACATGATCCACAAGTAATGCGACATCAAGCTCGTGGAGATATCTATATGAGTTCTCATGCCTAACAGTTGGATCTTGCCTTTGCACCATTTCAATGATGTTATCTAGTTTAGACATTTCATGGATGTGTTTGTGCATGTTTCGGTGGTGAAACCCAATTTGACCCTAGTAACCTCCATCAAAATATAGAGCATGTTTTTATTCCATTATTTTACTTCTCTTTGAAGTAGATTAACTCAACCCAAGTCAACGTTCTAAATAATAGTCTTAGTTCAACTGGATACAAACTAGTAAGATTATTAAAAAAAACAATCTGTTGGGATTCGATCCTCAACTATAATGTGATATGACCTGTCATCTTATGGGTGGTATTATTGCTTGATATTTTGGTAAAAACTTAGGGACACGAACACTAGGTGAATTTGTTAGTGCAGAAAAAATCACATCAAATTATGGTGACATTGTTGGGGATAACGGAATCATCTAGTTAAATCAAGTTTTATGAAGAATAATCTAGGATTTTATTTTTACCATTCATACTATTGCATATATAGTTGAAACTGGTTCTTCTCCTTCCAACTGACTTGTGAAAGACCTTTCCATCTGAAGTACCTCAAAACTAGTGCATACATTGCTCCAATGGCATCAGATTTGCATCAAGCTTTGACCTTAAAATAGAATGAACCATTCATCTTTAGAGTAGAGAGAATCAAGCTAGACTAGCCGAAGAGGAACTCAACCAAGGGTTAATATGGCCATTGCAACATAGAGAGAGAGATACATATGCATTTATAAGAAGCATGTGTTGTTATTCAAGAGGAAATCCATGTAGCCCAAGTTATTGCACAAGAGACTAACTGATAGAAGGACCTTTGGAAATTTTCAATCCCTAAGGCCGTCGATGTTAGAAATCCAGTGCAACCTCCTTCAAATGATGCCCCTAAGTTTGAAATTACAAAACATTCCTTTCTAGGGAAAACAAGGAGATGATTTCCAGGAGAACATTTTGAAGTTCATTGACCTATTCACCATGACCAATAAAAATGAAGTCTCTAGTGATGTTATTGTACTTCATCTTTTTAGTTACTCTTTTTTTGACAAAGTAAGAATTTGATATAACGCTCTATCAAGTGGCCCTATAACTACATGGTATTAACTTCAAGAAAACACCTTGTGTAGTTCTATCCTCCTTCCCTTACATACACCATCAGATTTCAAATTATAGAGTTCACACAAGTCCCTGGTGAAATTCTAGTTGAAGCATGGGAAAGATATAATGTTCTTCACAAGTGTCCACACCAGGTGGAAGTTAAGTATCAAAAACATCCTAGTAATGACGTTGAAGAACTCAACCAACCCAAAATTCACGAACACCCAATTTCACCTAAGGCAAGTTGAACACTTCAACATAAAGAGATCTCATTGATGTCCAAGTAGAGGACTTATGAAGAATAAGAAGAAGACTCTAGAGATCACAGTAGAACTAAGGCACGCACCCTAAGGGACAAGAGAAGAGAGGGGGGACACTTCCAATATGGGACCTTTCTTCATTATTTTTATTAAGAACAAAGTTAAAATACAAGTGTCTTGAAAACACTTAATGGAATCGGAATGGAATCTAAATGAATGTGATTGGAATGTAAATGGAATGTGAATGGAATGCATGTAGAACCCGCAAGGTTATTCCTTTTAACGCACAAAGTCTCAAAATGTTTAGAGCATGCAATCCCATAACTGCTTGGTTGTTACCATGTGCCTAAGGGACGTGTTAGCTCCTTCGCATCTGTTTGTAGCACTTACTTGTTGAGCGGCTAAGTCCTTACCCTGTGGGTCAAGCCCACTCTAACTTGTTACAGCATCTGACTCTGTCTCACGGAACTCAACATTCTCAATCGTCCCTTTTCCCCACTCCCTAGTGGGTGAGAGTAACTACTCATGTGTTTGATCACTCTTGTCTGATCATAATCGTTCATTGGTTCACGTCCATTCGCATTGGCCTGCTCCATTCTTGGGTAAGCCGGGATAGTTGAGGCCAGTGCTAACACTCGGCTCCTTGCTCTGGATATAACCACCAAGCGTCACTTTACTAGTGTCTTCTACCCCACCATGCTTCACCCTTGGTTCATTGTTGCACGCACGTGTGATCTTTCGATATTTATAGGTTCCCCAAACTAAGTTCACTCACAACACTAAAATATACTCCCGCAAGCACATAGGGTCATGTTATAGCATAGATGAGAGGCAAGCAATGGGGGTTGAACCACAGGGATAGAGGGGGAACTAGAGCTTAGTTGGTGTTGGCTACATTAATAAAGTAGAGATTAGGGTTGAAGGGTTTAAAAGTGAGTTTGGTTTGATTACACTAAGCAAGCAAACAAGTAAAGGTAGTATGAAAGCTAGATTACTAAAAACTAGATTATCCTATGCAAGTTAGGTCTAAGATATTAGATTAAGCAATCAACTAAACAAGAGAAAAATGTTCAACAATACTCTAACAAGGAAATTCGTAACTCAGAACTAAGCTAAACACTAGAGTTAGCAATAATCTAGGTTAGCTCTAATTAGTAAGACTATGTAATTAGCTAGAATGAACTAAGGCAATTAAGCTAAACTAGCTTTAACATGCTAAGATGGCAAATTAGGTTTGAAGCAATGGATTGGATAGGTGGGACATTTGGGAATATGATTTGATATTAGTTGGGGGGTTCAACATGGAATGCAAATCTCAAAATTCAATCTAGATTACCAAACCAAACAACAAGGGAAGTGTTATTAGAATTTACCCTATACTACTAGTTGGAGAACTAGTGTTAGTTGTAATTCTAGTAGGACTTGTAAAGTATAGGTTTCTAGGGTAAGTGGTATTAGGGAAATTGAGAGATAAGGGTATGAATGGGAGGAGAGATGAGGGTTTTTCACCTCTTGTTACTTGCCATCTAGCCATTAGGAAGCTCTAGGCAATTGCACTAATCAGACTTGCACTAGCTACTTAGATCTCACACTCACTTGTAGAAAAAGGGAGATGTATGTAGGAACAAAGGCGGCTAGCTAGGGATCCACTAATTTGACCTAGGATCCCTTCCTAATATTTATACATACATTCCAATTTCCCCTAGAAGCTAAGTGTCATCAGGCATCACAAAACAAGTAATTTATGTTTAAGAGAACAAACCACATGGAAGATAATGGGAAATGAGATAGAAGCAAAGGGAATAATGATAGAATGAAATTAAGTTCATTACAAGTTATTTCCCCCAACATGGTATGAAATTCACATTTTAACCACAAACATCCCACCACTAGGGGCTTAGCTAGACATAATCAAAGAAAAGATAAAAGAAAGGGGAAAAGGGGATATGACTCCATGAAGCTTGAAGTTGATCCTTCTCCTTCACCTCCTAGATGTTGTTGGGTGACCTCCCTCCTCCAAGGTGGATTATAGGCATGAAAATGAAGGGAATTATGGTATAAAACCTAGAAAACTAGGTTTATATGGCCGAAATGAGGTGGAAATGGTGGGTGGAGAGCATAAATGCAAGGGGAATGCAATGAATGCTCAAGATTGGGTGAGGAAGAGTAATGGAAGCTAACCTAGTATTGTGGTCGTCACCCATGTATATATAGGTGGTGGTGGAAGCACTAGGGTAAGTAGTGGCATTTTTTTTAAAACAATGCAAAAAATACTAGGGTTTAGGTGGTAGCATGGTCGTGCTGAGAAGCACAACCAAGGTGGTTAGAGGTGGGAACAACCATGGTGGTGTGCAACAATCATTCCAAGAAACTGGAAAAATCACAGGTAGAAATGGTGAAATGGAGGTTGGTATCAAGGTCATGCTGGGCAGCACGGCCGTGGTGGCGGCTAGGTAGAACGGTTGTGCTGGGTAGCACGGTTGTGGTGGTCAAGTTGGAAGTGAAGTTGTTCCCTACAACACACCCATTTTGTCTTCAGCTAGCACAACCGTGCTGGGAAGCATGGCCATTTTGGGGACTTCATGGCAAGGCAATGTTGGGTAGCATGGCTGTGGTGGTTGAGTTGTTGTAGCTTGCAAATTTTGGGATTTTTCCTGTAACTTATGCATTGGCTAGCACGACCGTTCCTTGGCACCACGGCTGTGTTGGGGTCTTTAGTAGCAAAATCAACTTAAATCTTCATGATCAATGGACTTCTTTGCTTGATGTCGTACTTGGCCATTAGGGGTAGATTGAGGAAGCTTTGGGGTCTTCTTTAGACCCCCTCCATGAGTGAAGGAACCCTAGAACTCCTTCCTTCTCTCTCATCCATCCAAATCATGGTCCAAGTACCTCAAAAGTATGCAAAGGATGTTCGTAATTGCATTTGACAATAATAAACATATTGGGGAATTTAACTTTCATTCTACTATGTTTAGATGTGAATAAAGTACAAAATGGCACAAGATGAAGCCTTAAAATAGGGATGCCTCACCATTCCAAACTTAAAACATACTTGTCCTCAATTATGCTCCAACTTAATCTCTCTCTTCAGTTTTCTTTCTATAACCCAAAATTACAAATGCATAGAAAAAAAAGGATTATTGACTAAATGGTTTTAAAAGTGACTAAGTGCATGTGTTCCACCTCTCTCCTCTCCTCTTTCACATACCAATCATGAAATGAGCACTGAGCAACAAACTTCAAATATAAAGCATTGAATACACAAGATTTCCATATGTCCTTCACATGATTTTGGGTAAACCGTTTCATGTTGGCGTTAACCAATGATGACTAGGAGTCTTGTTTCACTTTCATGCATTCAAGCTTATGCCTCAAACCACACCAAATGACCTAAATGGTTGTAGAAAGGGTAAAGTGAGCTAGATTTGATGTTTTCTAGCTCAATAGGTATGAAAATGGAAGAAAGGATTGCGGTAAGATTTTGGAGTGCTTTTACATACTCATCTTTTCTTTATTTAGATGCTCTTAAACAGGAGCATCCTTTTTATTTTATTTTTGGTTTTTATTTTCTTCTTTTCTTTTCATTTGTCCTTAGTGTAGGTAGGGGATATGGTGGATAGAGTGAAGTAGGGAGATGTAGATATGGCCACCCCCAAACTTTTGGAGGTGGCCAAGGCTGAATATGTGCTCTAAGGCCTCCTTTCATGAGGGGAGGGGTATGAAGATGGTGAGAGAAGAGTCGGGTTAAAGGGGGGGGAATTAGTGTAGTCCTCAACATAAGATTTCATGCATGAAAACTAATCCAATACTTCATCAAATGATATCACACCACATGATTGAACAACATGAGATTCACATTTATATCAAGTGATTCCATAGGATATAAGCGTTTATAGCTTTCTCAATTCACAATTCAACTAAAACATTCACAAACTTGAGAGAAGTGATGCACATGTAAAAAGTCAACAATCAAGACCATGAAGTAACAAACTCTAAGAACACAACATGCATTTTCCAAGGACCAAAATTTTCATTTCAAATAGTGGAGATTAAGCTAAAACATGCTTTAGGCAAGAACATTCAAGTTTAGGCAAAATTGGCCAAAATGGTGCCAATTTGCATGTAATCACATCTAAACCTAACTTTAGGGAAATTAAGACATAAATCAAAAAAATCCTACTTAAAAACACACAAAAATTACCAAAATCTACTTGAGAATGCAGTGCATGACATGGAGGAGCAAAAAGAGTAAAAATTTTGAAAAATTACGCAAAAATGCATGAAATTGAACTACATGTATGCCTGGATGCAAGAAGACACACAAGATTAGGATTGACAAGTATGAAGTTTAGTCAAACTATTTGATCCTATTGCAAAATTTAGCACAAGGTATATATATAAAACTATGGTGAAAGAAGGGTTTACTGCCTACCACCCCAAACTTTTAAATCATGTTCTGCTCAGCGTGAAATAGAAGTTTAGAATAGTATGGAAAAGGGCATGGAGTCATGGTAGACAACTGCTAAGAGATGGAATGATCAATGTAGCACTAGGTAAGTAGGGCAAGACCACCATGTCCGTCCTAAGCAACACGACCATTCTGTCTTGCCGATTACATGTCCGTGCTATGTGGAACGACTGTTCTGGGCTCATTACGGTAACTTTTCTACTATTCTGCAATGTTCTCTTCAACTTTGATATTCTCCTTGGATAGACCTTTGTACATCACCTTTTTCTTCCTCGTACCTTTACTAACATGATTCACAAACAGAGAAACTATCAAGTATAGTGTGTGTGTGGGTGTGTGTTTCTTGGAAAAAAAATGAAAGTGTGATAAAACAACAAGGTTTGAGAATTTCAAACCACGTGGGTTGCCTCCCACTAGAGCTAGGTTTATAGCCTTTATCCGGGCTTGTTGTTTTCTTTACTTAGTGTTGACACCCACGGTGTCTCCTTTCTCTTCCATAGTGATCCTTTCTAGAGTTTTGACGAATTGGGCTTCATCCCAAGGAGTGTACATTGATCGGAAGTAAGGACTTGATCTCCATTGTTCTAAAGGGTCATAGTAGCCTAGACTGTCTCCAAAATCTTCTTCACCCAACCAGTATCTTTCTTTCTCAGTGAATATAAAGAAGTCAAACTTTCTCCTTGTATGTGTGACCATCATAGTGCCCATACGCACATTAATCTCTGCACCCACAGTGGACAAGAAAGGTCTCCCCAAGATGAGGTATGCTTTTCCATCAATGGGTCTAGAATCCATGATCAAAAAATTGATCAAGTATGCAATATTTATCCTTTGATCCATTAATACTATTTTTTTTAGCAATATTCCTAGGGGTTTCCTCTTATTTCCATCACCCAAGACAAGGACACATTCTACCAGTTCCATTTTCCTGAGGTTGAGCCGTAAGTACATGCTCAATAGCATAATGCTTATTCATGCACCTAGATCTAGGAGAGCATGCTCAACAGGTTGTGTATTGATGTAGCATGTGATGAGAGGAACTCCTGGATCATCCCTTTTTTCTAGGAAACCAATGTCCAAAATGAAGTTCATAGATCTTGTTCCAACGACTTCATTTGGTGGCAATAACACAAGTTTTCTCCTCCCCGTGCAAACATCCCTTACCAATGAAAGGAATGTTTTGATGCCTTATGTTCCTTGCTTCAAGGTCCCTAATAGATTCATGATATGGATATTCTTCTCTTGGAGAAAGGTGCCTTCTAAAGCCTTATGGAATTTCTCACTAGTTGCATCAAACATTTCTACAGAAATTTGTGGGCCTTGAGGAGGCATGATGGTGATTCTTGTCTCATGCGGATATTTTGGCTCCCAGCAAGGTATTGCATCAAGTGTTACAATGTCAATAGAATGTGGGGTAGCAAACATGATCTTGTCACAAAAGGACGGAAGAACCAAATCTCTAGAACTTTTGTTACTTCCAAGAAATGGTGGGACAATTGAGGATGCTTCTTCATACACAAATGGGATAGAAGGATCTTGGATGTACTCGATATTTTCAAGCAACAACTGAGAAGCAAACACTTTGGCAGTTTTGTGATCTCTACTAGACTCTTCTAGAACTGAATCTGTATCACAAACCTCAATCATTTCATCATCCCCTTTTTCAAGCTCTTGAGGCGCTTTCCTCCCCCATATGATAGGCACCATATTCACTTGTTCATGGGAAGAAGGAGGAGCTTTTGAAGATGAAAGTGGTGGCAATCTTTGATGAGGTGGTGGGTAGGTTGTTGCGGTGGTGGTGGTTGATAGGTGTGTGATGGTGATGGAGGATATTGATAGTTGAAAGGGGGTTGGTGAGGTGGAGGAGCATATGGATGTAGTGGTCCTTAGTAATGGTGAAGTGGGGGCACTTGGACTTGTGGTGGGACTTAAGCACTTGGAGTGGTGCTCACATAACTTCCATCATTGTTGGTATTGGCCATGGGTTGATATGGGAGCTTTCCCTCTTCACAGCGAGCAAGTGAAATGGAGATTTGGTCAAGCCTTTGTTCAAGGCTGCTAATTTTTTTCCTTGAGAGGACACCTCTTTCTTCACCTCGTCGAGGCTCCTTATCCTTCATAAAACTTCTTCTTCAAACTTGGAGTTGTGCTTAGGACCATGGTATTGTCTTGGTTGCCCTTGCCCTTGACCATCCTCATTTTGTTGTTTCCATGAAAAGTTGGGATGGTTTCTCCACTCGGGAGTGTAAGTGTTGGACATTAGACCTTAAATGTTCCAATTACCAAAGGAATGCAAAGCATGAACTTCTTCTTCATTTAATTCAACTGCCATGGTGGGATGACTAGAAGAACCACCATCTTGGCTCTTTATCATATTCATCATGTCCACCATCATTTTCGTCATGTCGGGGTTGGCGGCAGCCTGGGCTGGAACTATAGGAGGAGGTGGAGGAGTGTAGTTTCGGTCACAGTACCCCCTTTTACTTTAGGCTCGGTGGCTAGAATTCTCCGTAAGATGCTCAAACAAGGGATATGATTCCTCAGGTGGCTTTTCCATGAAGGTTCCTCCACATGATGAATCAACATTGTTTTGGCTCAATTCCACTAGCCCCGTGTAGAAAGGTTGAACCAACCTCCATTGAAGTACTTCATGATGTGGGAAGTCATAGAGGAGATTCTGAAATCGTTCCCAAGCTTTGTGAAATGGTTCATTCTCTTTTTTCATGAAGTAAGTGATGCATCTTTGCATCGGGGTCAACTTGGAGATCGGGTAGAACTTCTTAAGAAACACGGTCTTCACAGCATTCCACGTCAATAACTCGGGCTTGGCCATGTACCATTCCTTAGCCTTTTCTTTTAGATAGAAAGGGAAGAGTGTCCTCTGGATGGAATAATCGGTGGTAGTGGGTGTGTGGAAGGTGGAATAAGTCTCAAGGAAGGTGTCGATATGATGGTAGGGGTTTTCATTCTCCATCCTATAGTAGGTAGGGAGGAGTCTAAGATGCGAGATCCCTAACCTTGATTAAAGTGTTCAACGATCTTAATTGTCATAATTTAATTCTTATAACCCTAATATAACCTTTTGGTATGCTTTGAAATCATAATACAAGCTTAAGTTTCACATTTGGTCCAATTTGGACACTATTTGAGTAAGTTATGCAATTTTATGCACATTTTGGACGTTTTTGCAATTTACCCAATTGAGAGGTTTTCTTTGCAATTTATCACTTGAACTATGTTCCTTGGATATTCTATCATCATTATTGAGCTTTTTTATCCATGGGTAACCTATTTAAACCTTGTTTTGAAGGTGTTTTGCTCAAGGGTATTTTAGGGTTTACCCCTTCATGGATGAGCTACCTTTAGTAGCTATCAACTAATGAATTATTTGATTGGCTTGGAAATTCGACAAAGGAGAGATTATAAGGTCTATATGTATTTTGGGGGAGCTTCTTGTGTGTGTCCTTGTATAGTCTTAATAGTTTAAGGACATGCACACTTGGAAAGATACTAGAACTTCAACTTTTTCATTTTCTTTATCTTAAAGTTTCATATACTTATCCCTAAGAACCCAAACGAGACATTTTCTCTCCACCACTTCCCTCCTTATATCAAACTTGTTCTCCCTTTGTGCTACTATGAATTTCCTATCCAAGGAAGAAGAAATAAGGGATCTTCTTGGAAAAAGAATCTAGGGTTGCAAATGACTTCCTTTTAGGGTTTAAAAAGCTTCCTTCTAGTGATCTTGACCTAAAAGAGTAAGAATCCCCTTATTTCCTCCATTTCTTTATTTTTTATCCTTCCTCCTACGTTTCTAAAGGTCATTACCTTTCTGTTCCATGGTATAAATTGCTCTAAAGCTCTAAAACCCTACCTTTCTTGCTCCTCATACTTAGGGTTTGCTCATTTGATGAAGAAAGGTGCTAGATGGAAGAGTTCACAACTAATGCTTGGATTTTATACCCTACTTTCTTGTGTTTTCTTATGTTTGGTAGTTTATCATCTAATTAGAGGTAACTTTTATAACTTTCTCCATGTTTATTGCTTACCATAAGCTTTCTAGCTCATGTTCTTGCTTGAAAATGATGATGCATGCACTAAAAAGCTATGCTTGACTTGGATTTTGATTTTTATAATGTTCCATGTTATGATTTCAGTTCTAGATTAACCTGTATTCATGTGTAAGTTATTCCTAAGGTATAATATGACTTGTATCATGTTGGTTTGACAACCTACGGTGCTAAGCACCTATCAGCCAATGGTCAATTTCAGGGTTTTAAGTTGATTTCTTCTATAAACCCATGACCCGATGATGGCACCATTGCAACAACCCTATGGTGTTGTCTTCATGACAGATGATGGTCGGGATCAAAGGTTTCAAATGATGGTGACAACCTATGGTCACCCCCTTAGGTCATGTTTTGGATCAATTAGAAGTTTAATGATCAACCATTAAGTACCCTACTGATGTTATCAATCAATGATGACATTATCTTAATATTTGATGTTGATTAATGAATATAGTACTGATCTAAAAAGCTATGGTGAATTAATGGTCACTAATGATGGGGGATCATGTATCCACAACCTATGGTGAGTATATAGTTGTAGCATCAATTAAGCCTTAGACCAATGGTTTCTTGGGTCACTTGATGCAATGGTCGGACCTATACTGTAATTGATGGTTTTAACAAATGAACTTGACCCAATGGTCAAGATCTAATGTTTATTCCTCCAACAAAGTGGAATTATGTCTAATGTAATATGTTTTTCCTAATAATGTGATTTAGATGGTTTCCTTTATATGTTCAACTTAAGGAGCTTACTTATTGATAGTGGATGGCTTGTTTTAAATGAACAGTCAATTGTGGGTTTTACCCTACTCTCAATAGAACCCTTATTGTTGTTAATCAAAGGATGTCTAGGGTTAAATGGTGACTTTTATAGATCACAACTCATTAAAATTATAGATGATTCATTCAAGGTGTTTACTTATGTAAACAACCAATGGCTTTGCATTTTCAACATTTCATGGTTAGAAGTTGATGTCTCAATATTCCCATTGTTTTGGGTGAAGCATGTAGTGTAATGTTATGATTCAAATGATGAGAATTTGATGGTTCAATGCCTTAAACTTGAAGTATTACCCTTGCCCTCATATCATTAGGATTTATAATCACCATAATGAATTAATGGGTAACCCTAATGAGGTATAGCTTGTTATACCTAGCTTTAATATAACTAAATGATGGTAATTGGGTATGAATAGTCCTTGAATGACTAATACAATCTTGGAGTACTCTCTTATTGTTGTTGAAACCCTAGTATGCTATAACATGATGGTTACAAATTGATTTATGTGTGGGTTCATACTTGATAATAGTATGGAATGTGATGGTGATGCTTCACCTTATGCATCCATGATCTAATAAGGATGCCATGAGTTAGGGTTTGGGTATGCATGATGATTTGTAACATTAATATAATTTATCTTGTTGAACCTAACTCTAATGCAAATAGATAAAGATGAGTATTCATGGTTAACCTTCTAATATGATGGAATTATGGTAAAATAACCTCCTTAATATGATAATAACTTTAATGCGTTAATTGGTGGTTAACTTAGCCACATGGTTGATACTTTCTTATGCTAAACATTTGCATTATGAATATGATGAGGTTTAATCATATCTAGATTCCTTACATGTTAATGTAATAAAGGAATGTTCTTAATGTTAGTATAACCCGTCCATGATTGTTTATGAATATCCCCTAGCTCATTAATTCAACATTGTGTTGACCTGGTGTATTATATGTAAGCGATGTTATTGAACCTTGTTATAAGGCATGCAAAGATAATGATGATCTTTTAGGGAAGAGTATGATGGTCTTAATGACCTTTGGGCATGGTTGATCCGGAATGAGGTGTAATCCTCTTGTGTTGATAAGGGTTGATACCATGTGATATTGTGAAAAGTATTTATATCTTATGATAGTATGATGACAAGTGTGGTCTCATGAATGGCAAGTGAATAGTACCTTATGATGATGAGATGAGAAATTATGTTCCATACATTTTATATCTTTAAAAAGTTGTGATATTTATATGCCTGCTAGAAGTGAATTAGGCTTTGTTTGTCCACTTGTTTGATGCAGTCTTAATTCACCCAATTGGCATAACTAATCAAGTGCAACTCTAATCATGTAGTGCCTTGTGCCGTAGAGCCATCTTCAATGTCAGAACTTGCTGGATGGTAAAATGAGTATTCCTAAGGGAAACTTAGAGTGCTTACTATTGAGTATGTGGGGGTGGCAAGTTGAGGATATATCCTAGTCATCCACAATGTAGGTTGTGGATGATGGATATGCCCATGCCTCATACATCTGATGTGATTGAGGACAACTGCAGTTGTACCTCAAATTAGAGGGTTTTGTATACCCTAGTTTCTAATGTCGTGACCTATACCAAGGGAGGACTAGTGGTTAGCAGCTTGACTATATGTTGTTGTGGTGGCATATTTGACAGATATGTCACTGCCTATTTACTCGTACTAACCGAGTGGATGAGATCTTAAGATACTGGCACTCCTAGATCTTATACGGAACCGAATAGCCCTTCACAGGGGTCGGTTGGACTTTGGATGGTATGATTCAAATTCTCCGGGGCATAATAAAATATGTAAGACATCAATATAGCATTTCTATCTAGGGTTATATACAATGCTTCATATTGGATGATAACCCTCATTTGCTTTCTTTTCATTGAGATCTTATACAGTACAATAAGTGATAATAGATATGCTTATGATTTAGTATGCTCATGTTGTAAACATGCTTATATTGTTAAATATACTGACACTGATGGTTAAGATGATGCTTCTAGCTATGTTTAATATTGCTAGCAATACCTATGTAATTTTAAATGTTTAAACTACTAATCATGCCTATGCAGTTAATTGTGATATGATGTTAGTTCTATTTATGATATCAATCTGTTCACTTAATTTGAGATGCCAATATTGATAGCCATGTTATGTTACTAGACATATTCATGATGTTAGGGATGCTTATGCTACTAGATTGCTTGTGATGTTAGCAAGGAATATGATGATAGTCAGATTAATGATAATGATTGTTATTAGATGCAATTTGATGACATTGAGTAGATATCTATCCAGAGAAATGGATTTATTTGTTATCTATATATGCATCGATGATCATACTTATTGCTAAGATTATTAATTTAATCTATTTAGTATACTTGAAATGTTCAATCTGTTCAATTGATTATTAAATGCTCCAACTTCTTAGTTATCTACTATTTAAAATGTTGTAATCAATAAGTATTGTTGGAGGTTATATCTTTTGCTAGGACATGGGTCTCACCCTTGTGGTTTGCCACATCTTTTTAGTTAATCGATAGTGATGACAACAGAACTATGGGAGTAAATAGGAACTACAGTAATGAATCTTTGAGAAATATGATTAGATGTCTAGTGTGTCCTAGAATCGTCCTTATACTCTTAGGTCTAGGTAGGAAAAGTTTGTATATGGTGTTTCAAATGAATTAGAATTTTGTTAGCATGTTAATGTTTGTTGTGTGGCATATACAAATATTGTTCTCCTATGTATATATATGTTGTGGCTAAGACGATAGAACAATTTGTATTAAATCCTTGACATAGTATGGATATAAGAAAGATGTTGGGCTCTTATGCAATGTTTCGGAGTGGGTGCTGATGTTGAAATCGGTTTTAATTTACCCATATTTTTGGGTATGTGATTAATTAGTGATCGATGTGTTTTATGTTTTGAGTAATCTCATTTAGAGTAATGGGTTCCCAAACAAGAAGTGTGGGTTTAAAGGAGAATTGTTGACCGGAATTTGGTCAACAAGGGTGGCAATGGGGGAATTGTAGTTCCCCAGGGTGAAATACTCATGGAGGGGGCGGTTGGGTAGCGGTGGTTGAGCATTTTCATGAGGTATTTCAGCTTCATGTCCACCCATCTCGGTTTCTCAGTGTTGGTTACGGTATCTTTGGTGTCTCCTTGTACCTATCTCGGGGTTGTATAACACCAAGTCAGTACAAGTAGAATGTGTATGATGCATGCACAACTATCACTTGCACAATACACAAACAAGAAACAAAAACCAAGTTAGAATGACAATATGCAAAAGTGAATAAAGAATAAAGAATAGAAATGATGAGGGCAATAGGAAAGGCTAAGCTACACTAACTAGCTAAGTCGAGTGCCTCTATCCCCAGCAATGGCACCAGAAATCTTGGTGTGTTGTTGCACGCACGTGTGATCTTTCGATATTTATAGTTCCCCAAACTAAGTTCACTCACAACACTAAAATATGCTCCAAAAAGCGCACAGGGTCATGTTATAGCATAGATGAGAGGCAAGAAATGGGGATCAAACCATAGGGATAGAGGGGGAACTAGAGCTTAGTTGGTGTTGGCTACATTCCTAAAGAATATATTAGGGTTGGGTTTAAAAGTGGTTTTGGTTTGATTACACTAAGCAAGCAAGCAAGTAAAGGCAGTATGAAATCTAGATTACCACAAACTAGATTATCCTAGGCAAGTTAGGTCTAATAGACTAGATTAAGCAATCAACTAAACAAGGGAAAGATGATCTACACTACTCTAGAAAGGCAATTAGCAACTAATAACTAAGCTAAACACTAGATCAAGCAAGAATCTAGGTTAACCCTAATTAGCAAGACTGAGCAATTAGCTAGAATGAACTAAGGCAATAAAGCTAAACTAGCATTAGCAAGCTAAGATGGCAAATTAGGTTTTAAGTAATTGATTAGATAGGTAGGTTGTTTGGGAATTTGATTTGATATTAGTTGGGGGGTGTCAACATGGCATGCAAATCTCATAATTTAATCTAGATTACCAATCCAAACAACAAGGCAAGTGCAATTATAATGTACCCTATACTACTAGTTGGAGAACTAGGGTTAGGTGTAATTCTAGTAGGACTTGTCAAGTGTAGGTTTCTAGGTTAAGTGGTATTAGAGAAACTGAGAGCCAAGGGTAGGAATGGGAGTAGAGATGACGGTTTTTCACCTCATGTTACTTGCCATCTAGCCTTTAGGAAGATCTAGGAAATTGCACTAATCACACTACACTAGCTACTAAGATCTCACACTCACTTGTAGAAGAAGGGAGATGTATGAAGGAACAAAGGGGGCTAGAAATAGATCCACTAATTGGACCTAGGGGCCATTCTTAAGATTGCTACATACATTCCAATTTCCCCTAGAAGCTAAGTGTCATCAAGCATCACAAAACAAGCAATTTATGTTTAAAATCACAAACTACATGCAAAATAATGGGAAATGAGATAGAAACAAAGGCAATCATCATAGAATGAAATTATATTCATTACAAGTTATTTTACCCCAACATGGTATCAAAGTCACATTTTAACACCAAACAGCCACCCACTAGGGGCTTAGCTAGACAAAATCAATGAAAAGATATAAGAAAGGGGAGGAAGGGGATACGACTCCATGGAGATCAAAGTAGATCCTTATCCTTCACTTCCTAGCTGTTTTAGGGTGACCTACCTCCTCTAAGGTGGATGATGGGCATGAAAATGAAGGGGATTATGTTAGAAAACCTAGAAAACTAGGATTCTATGGTGGAAATGAGGTGGAAATGGTGGGTTGAGAGCCTAAATGCACAAGGAATGCAATGAATGCTCAAGAGTGGGTGGAGAGGAGTAATGATAGCCAAGCTAGTATTGTGTCCACCACCCATGTATATATAAGTGGTGGTGGAAGCACTAGGGTAAGTATGGGCATTGTTGGAAAAATTGTGTAGAAAATACTAGGGTTTATGTAACAGCCCTGACCTAGGTTACACTTTAACCCTGGTGTTTTTATTAAGAAAGATGATTATATGTTTAATCTTATCTTGTGAAAAGTAATTAGGGCTCATGAGAAACTTATGTTTCAATTTTGGTCCTGTTGAAACAATGTTGAAGCAATGTTTGCTTATTTTGGACTAAAGTGCAAATTACCCAAGTTGAGGGGTTAGATTGCAAATTTTGCATGATAATATGTTCCTTATGTGTTTAAGAATCATGAAAATTAATATGATGAAAAGGTATGGCTTGTGGTAGCCTGAGTACCAAGGAAAAGCTGATAAAGCAATGTTTATGCATTAAAACCTAATTTTGGTGTAAAGTGCAATTTACCCAAAACCTAGGGTTCAATATTCAAATTACCACTTCAATAAGGTCCCTAATGTTTCTTGGCACCATGTAGAGAAAATAAAATGAGAGGGTCGCCTCATTTGAATTAATTTGTAGGAGAGAGAATCTTGATATTAAAATAATCAAGATTTAATCCTAATTGAAACCCTAATTTGATTTATGGCAAAAATAAATGTATTAATTAAAGGGCCTTCAACAAAAATTAAAATGTTTGGATTCATATGTGTGTGTGACCACGAAAATATCCACGGGAGTGGATAACTCACACACAATTTTATAAGAAAAAGAAATATCCACTCACATATGGATATTAATATAATATGAATTGAGGTTCTTAATTTGTTTTTCTTTAAATCATGGATAATTGAGTGGAATAAGAGGAAAACAAGATAGAATCGTCCCTAAGGAAGATGAGGGGGAAGAGGAGGCCACATTTTTGGGATTAAATGGATTTTTTGCAAAGCATATTCTCTCTCATTGAATTTTTATAAAAGAACCTTTTACAAGCCAAATGGAAGGCTTTTTCGAGCCCACTTCTTCTCCTTGGTTGGGAAACGACCAAGGGAGCTTGGGAGGGTCAGGAGGACGACCCCCAACCTGTTGGTAAGGTTCTTGATCCATTTCACCTTGATTCCATGGTGGAAATCGAAAATAAATTATGGATTTCTTCCTATTTCGATCTCCCATTCAATTCGAACCATTCGTTTTCACTCAAATCTTGAGGACGAGCCTTGGAATGGTGAAGGGAGTTGCATCCACCATTGTTGTCTTGAACATGGAGCTTTTGAGCTCAATTGGAGGTGGGTTTTATAACTTGAAACCCTAACTTTGTTATTGCATTCAATTCCCGTCAAATTATGATCATTTCTATATTTACAATTATTGATTTGGTTGATTGATGCAATTTCCATGGAAATCACAGAAGGTTTCGTGGGTCTAGAGCTTTATGATAATGAAATAATCATAAGCACACACCTCCCCAAATATCTAGACCAAACGGTTTCAATCAAATGTCCAAAAGGTTTGTGTTTTGGGAGCAAACAGTTTCAAACCGTTTGGAATGAAACAGTTTCACTAAACCGCATAGAAATAAACCATTTAAGACTATTTGGTGATGTTGAACATGGTTGACCATTTGGGGACTTTTTCATAATGATATAGGTTAAAGACCCACCAATTATTATTGATTAACTCCAATCGGTTCATGAGTTGAAGGTCCATCAATCGCCTAAACCCTAATCGGGTTGAGTGCTGATTTCATAAGTGATTGAGTTTGAAACTTGGGTTGATTGACCCAAACGTCTTCAAAACTGTTTGGGAATCACCCAAACGGTCTCAAGACCGTTTGGAGGTCTATGGTTGAGTATGGCTAAGTTTTTGAAGATCCAAAGATATGGTATCAACCCTAATCGGCTAAGTGCTGATTTTCCAATTGAATAAGTTGATGGTTTGGGTTGATTGACCCAAACGGTTTCAAAACCATTTGTGAATCACCCAAACGGTCTCAAGACCGTTTGTAGGTCAACCAAGACCGTTTGGAGGTCTATGGTTGAGTATGTTTAGCTATTTTAAGATTCAAACATATGGTATAAACCCTAATCAACTAAGTGCTGATTTTGCAATTGAATGAGTTGATGCTTTGGGTTGATTGACCCAAACAGTTTCAAAATCGTTTGGGGATCACCAAAACGGTCTCAAGACCATTTGGGGGTCACCCAAGACCGTTTTTAGGTCTAGGGTTAAATTTGTTCAAGTGTTTGAAGGTCCAAAGATACCAAATTGAAATACAATTAAGTGCTGATTTGGTGACCAATCCTAGGATCCAAACCCTAATTGAATGACATGGTTGATGATGATATGATGACAAAATGGTCTCAATACCATTTGGAGGTCATCCAAACGACCCCAAGACCGTTTCTGGGTCACCCAAGACCATTTGGAGGTCCAGGGTTGACTATGGTTAGGTGTTTAAAGATCTAAAGGTACTAAGTCGAAGTGCAATCAAATGTTGACTTATTGATCAATCCAATGATCCAAACTTTGATTGATTGACTTGGATTTTGATGTTGACATGGGAAAACGGTCTCAAGACCGTTTGGAGGTCATCCAAACGACCTCAAGACCGTTTGGGGTCAGGTCATGTCCAATTTGGATGATGGTCCAATAGTTTTAAAGCAACTAGACTCGCATTGGTTAATGTTGAAGGATCATCGATTCCAAACCCTAATTCAGCTGATTCAAACCCTAATTGATGATTAATTGAGGGTTAATTTAGGATCAAATCAGTTGAAGGATGACCTAATTAACTCAATTGAAGTATGGTGATGGGTCCAATTCAAGATTGGTTACATGAATTCAATGATTGAAGGAAGCAACATTGAGAACCCCAAATCGATTTGATAGGTTGAGACCATCTTTGGTCCATGCGATTTTGAGGAGGTTTGGACCAAATGGTCTCAAGAACGTTTGAGTCCAAATAGTCTCAAGACCATTTGGGACCAAACGGTCTCAAGACCGTTTGGGACCAAACGATCCCAAACCGGTTGAGTCCATGTGGTTTCAAAAAGGTACTTTAGCAAACAGTTTCAAGTACTTGCTTTAGAAAACGGTCTCAAGCACCACCTATACCAAACGGTTTCAAACCGTTTGAACTTTGAAAGACTAAGACCGTTTGGGACTCAAGTAGTCAATATTTATTAAGGATTCAATTGGTTAATCCACTTGGACACCTATTGTAATTGAAAATCCAATTGGTCAATTCAATTGGATACCTTATGTACTAGAGGTCCAATGTAATTGAATCTCTTGAGAATCAAGATGATGAATGACCCATTGATCAAATGATGATTAGTAATGATAATAAATGAAGGTACAAAGGTTGAAATCCTAATAGTACCTAAGTGATTAGTGCCAATTAAGGGATGAACCCTAATTGCTTATAGGAACAATGAGGTGGTACTCTATGTTAATCATAGTTGTATGTACTTGATTGAAGGGTTGATATGACCTAATCAAGTTGAGAAGATGATAGCATGAGGTTCATACATGAATATGATTCATGAGGTGATTAAGGGTATGATTATTAAGCAAAGAGATCATGAAACCCTAATCATGAACATAAACCCTAATTGACAGGGATATTGAACTCTAACCCTAATTGAGGTCAATTCTAAATGAAACCCTAATCTAGGGTGAGGATGTAATCCTAATCTAGGGTAATGATATATGAAACTCCAATTTAGGGAAATGAGATGTAAAACCCTGATTGGAGATTAATAGTAGACCCAGGTTGTGGGTAACCATAGTGGAAACCTTAATTGAGGTTGATTCCATGTGAAATCCTAATTGAGGTTGATTCAATGTGAATCCCTAATTGAGGTTGATTCAATGTGAATCCCTAATTGAGGTTGATTCCATGTGAATTGCTAATTGAGGTTGATTCAATGTGAATCCCTAATTGAAGTTGATTCCATGAGGAACCCTAATTGAGGGTGATGCCATGAGAAATCCCTAGTGGGACGAATAGTAAACATTAAGTATATAAAATGAGATGTGGAAGCCTAATGAATGGCGATGCTATATGCAATCCTAACTCTAATGAAGTATGATAGCATGTGAAATCCCAAAGCCCTAATAAAGGGTAAAAGTATGTGAAACCCTAATTGAAGTTATAATACATGAAGCTTTAATTTGGGGCAACATGATGACAACCCATAACCCTAATAATAAAACAGTGGGTAAAACCTTATAAAGGTGAAACATCATAAATGATTGATTATAGGCAAGCTTATTGTAAGAAATGCCTTAACCTGAGATGAGTCCATATCAGTAAAGATAGTTGGACCATTCTTATGTGTAACCTATGCACTTCATGGTAACAGTGATAGGTTAGTGGATGACAGGATTAAGATGGGAAATACCTTAATCCAAGATAAGTTGATAACTTAAGAAAGTTGAAAGTAATGAGGTAAGTGATATATCAAGATATGTAAGACTTCACAGTTAGCATCTCAAAGTTGATATACTTTGATAACTATGAAATCCTAATATGAGATGGGAAACCTTAACCCTAAATTGGGTAATGGGACATGAGAAATCATAATATGATATGAATAGTAAGCCCTAACCCTATTGAGGGAATAGAGGTGTTACTATTGTATTACATGAAGTAATATGTTATGTTTCCTACTGAGAGGTGACAAGATGCTTTATGGGCCTTATAAGCCATGAGGATGGTTGTTGCCTAGTGAGAGGTAACAAAATGTTTTAAAGGTTACCCAGGATTGATATAGATCAATACCTGGAATAAAATCATAGGATTGAGATAGTTCAATACCTAGAATAGAGGCACATGATTAGCATAGTCTAATACCTAGAATGCACAGGGTTGGCTACCTCCCAATACCTAGAATAATAACACAGGATTGGCTAATTCCCAATACCTGGAATGCACAGGATTGGCTACCTCCCAATACCTGGAATAATAACACAAGATTGGCTAATTCCCAATACCTGGAATGCACAGGGTTGGCTAACTCCCAATACATTGAATAATAACACAGGGTTGGCTAACTCCCAATACCTAGAATAATAACACAGGATTGGCTAATTCCCAATACCTGGAATTCATAGGGTTGGCTAACTCCCAATACCTGGAATAATAACACATGACTGGCTAACTCCCAATACCTGGAATACACAGGATTGGCTAACTCCCAATACCTGGAATAATAACACAGGATTGGCTAACTCCCAATAACTGGAATAATAACACAAGATTGGCTAACTCCCAATACCTGGAATGCATAGGATTGGCTAACTCCCAATACCTGGAATAATAACATAGGATTGGCTAACTCCCAATACCTGGAATAATAACACAGGATTGGCTAACTCCCAATACCTGGAATACACAGGATTGGCTAACTCCCAATACCTAGAATAATAACATAGGATTGGTAATAACCCGATACCTGGAAGAGTTGCATAGGATTGACATAGATCAATACCTAGAATAGTTGCTCGGGATTGACATAGATCAATACATGGAATAGTTGCACAAGATTGACATAGTTCAATACTTGGAATGGATACACAGGAATAATATAAGTCTAATGCTTATACTAGTTGCACAGGATTGGTGTAATCCAATGCCTGGAATATTTATATAGGATTGTTATAGACCAATGCCTGAATAAGACATGATGATGCACACTCAGATGTCCAATATAAGCAAAGTCTGTTTAGCAGATTGGCTAAGGCCAATAAGTTGAAACAATAATGTCTCATGGGTGACACATCAAGATAATGAGTGTCACAAGAGAAGTTTGACATGATGGTATAATATGGAGGATAAATGATATACATGTTCTTCCTATTTCTTATTAAGAGAAAAGTTGATCTATTGTTCTATCATAGATAGTTACAATGCTTTAAGATGAGAATGCTTTAAATTGCATATCCTCTATCTATTTTTATGTATATAACTGTAATAATAATGTTTTGGCAGAGAGTTATATCTCTCGCTGGGACAATTTACAATTGTCTCACCCCCGTGGGATCCAATGTTTTTAGGTGGACACAGACAAAGAGGCAGGAAACCTTTAGTAGAGAAAGAACAGCAGCAACAGTATCAAGGACAATAGTGATATCTTAGGTGGAGATACTGCCTGTCTAGTCATATAGTTAGAAAGTCCTATGTGTCGTCTCTATACTCTCAGGTCCTCGGAGTCAGTAGTCAGTGTTTTTATTAAATCGATCTGAGATTTTCGCTTGATGCCTTGAGGTTTTATGATGTATGCACATAATGTTGAATAGGACACCTGATGTTGCAATCATCGAGAAGGGATAGTACATGTTGTGTACTTATGGAACAGAATGTAAATATTGAACTTTGGTTCTTGATGAAAAAGATTTCCTATGTGTGGATCTCTTTGCAAAAAGTTTTAATTTTTAGGGATTTTCAGTAATCCGTTGCAAATGATTTTCTTCCGCTTAAGTAAATTTCGTTTTTATAAGTTGGATGCCACAATTTAGTGGTATCAGAGATCTAGGTTCGCTGAGTCTATAGAGACATAGGACTAAGGTAGTAGAGTATGTTCTGGTGTCATCCAGTGTATCTGATAGTGTCTTCTGCTCATATAAGAGAAGAATAACTTAAAGATGATTGGGTCAAATGAGGAGGTTGCTGCTGACAGCAGCAATGTTGCACCAAGAAGAGGTGCATGGGAGCAGGCAAGAGAGAGACAATTGCCTGAGAATCCCCTAGATGATCCATCTATGATAAGAAAATCTTTCTTTAAGTATTACTGTTGGAGAATTTAGGGCAACAATAATGTATAGAGTGGATCAAGCATTGGCAGTGTAACCTAGATTACCAACCCCAATGATGATGTTTTAGATATCAACATGATTTGTAATCAGCATCTGCAGGTTGAAGAAAAAGGAAATGATGAATTTCTGGACTTAAAGTGAGTTTGTGCTCAACCTTAGCGTGTTGAATCAATCTTTGAGGCAGAGTTAGCCTGAGACAGTGAATAATTCATGAATTATGACAAGTAGACAAGATAATGTCATTCAAATATGTCATTTTATGAATTCTTGGATTAACTGAGAAAGGAATTGATTGAACTTTCCTTGATTAGTCCTATGAGGACTTATGTTTTGCATAGTAAAACATTACAAATGTTTTATGTTGTTCTTACCTCCTTGAGAAATGATGAGGTACAGAAGAGATTCCTAAATGAAATTTAGGGATGTTAAGCCTTATGTTTGTGATAATATGAAAAGAAGAAATATGATAGTATACAAAGTGCATACCACTTAATCTCAGTATTTATATACCCTGGCCAGGTATACAACTATTGATGATAAAGTGGGTATGGAAACTCTTAGATTGTTGTCTTTTTGATTGCTCTCATCAAGTAGTCATTATGAGACAATATAATGAGTATTATAAAATCAGAAATATGGAATGAATAAATGTTTCATATCCTATGCATAAGAAAGAGAGTCTGAGATAATCTCAGATGAGCATGTTGTATGAGGAACTAAAGGTGTACTCCTTATAAGATAAGAATAAGAATAAGGGAGATGGACCTTGTTCAATAAATGCTGCCAGCATAATAAAAATCCTTCCCATAATGAGGAAATGGGAATTGTGATGAGATCATGAGATGATCATAAACATGCTAGATAATAATAAAGAAAGGGATAATGACATGCAATCATCCTTAGAAATTCCAATGCTAAAGGAAAGGAACCTAGGATGAGATAAAGAGTAAATGGTTCATGAATATTTGAAAATACATGAATAAATAAGAGGAATATGAATCCTTGTTTTCTTTCCTTTCAGGGACATGACAATCAAGTGGGTCTTAGGACACTTGATGTGCATAAAATAAATATGTTCATGTGATGGATACTTAGAAAAGTATCATTTTATCTTGAACATTGGTTCCAAGATGAGGACATATCTAACAATTAATGTTCCAAGATGAAAGGAAGAGAAATATATGATGTTCTTCCAACACATGTGATAGATACCAAGGTGAAAGATTCTGGTATCTGAGAGTTATCAGATGGATTAGGTTGGCTACCTAGAGTTGTCAACTATGAAATTAGTTTGATTTTATAAAATGATATGAACATCATATGTTAGGGGTTTATGCTCTGCATAAACATGATATTAATGAAGAATGTATGATGCTTCTTTGAACAAGAGAAGTGCTATTTGACACAAAGTTGACTCTATAGTCAATGATGAGGGACAGTGGGGCATGTGCCTTGTGTGTTGATTCTATGAGAATCTTGTATGGAAACACTTTTTGTTGATCAAAACTCTATGTTGTCTCCATAATAATGAGGTGTTATGTGAGTAATGATTATATGATGCATGGATAATATCTATTTCCCTTTATCTGGGATTTCGGGGACGAAATCCTTGTTAGGGGTTTATAATTTGTAACATCCCTGACCTGGGTTACACTTTAACCCTAGGTGTTTTGATTAATAAATATGATTATATGTTTAATCTTATCTTGTGAAAAGAAATTAGGGCTCATGAGAAACTTATGTATCAATTTTGGTCCTGTTGAAACAATGTTGAAGCAATGTTTGCTTATTTTGGACTAAAGTGCAAATTACCCAAGTTGAGGGGTTAGATTGCAAATGTTGCATGATAATATGTTCCTTATGTGTTGAAGAATCATGAGAATGAATATGATGCAAAGTTATGGCTTGTGGTATCCTGAGTACCAAGGAAAAGTTGATAAAGCAATGTTTATGCATTAAAACCTAGTTTTGGTGTAAAGTGCAATTTACCCAAACCCTAGGGTTCAATATGCAAATTACCACTTCAATAAGGTCCCTAATGTTTCTTGGCACCATGTAGAGAAAATAAAATGAGAGGTGCGCCTCATTTGAATAAATTTGGAAGAGAGAGAATCTTGATATTAAAATAATCAAGATTTAATCCTAATTGAAACCCTAATTTGATTTAGGGAAACAATAAATGTATTAATTAAAGGGCCTTCATCCAAAATTAAAATGGTTGGATTCAGATGTGTGTGTGACATCCTTGATCCTTGCAAGGACCACGAAAATATCCAAGGGAGTGGATAACTCACACACAATTTTATAAGAAAAAGAAATATCCACTCACATATGGATATTAATATAATATGAATTGAGGTGCTTAATTTGATTTTCTTTAAATCATGGATAATTGAGAGGAATAAGAGGCAAACAAGATAGCCTCGTCCCTAAGGAAGATGAGGGGGAAGAGGCGGCCACATTTTTGGGATTAAATGGATTTTTTGCAAAGCATATTCTCTCTCATTGAATTTTTATAAAAGAACCTTTTACAAGCCAAATGGAAGGCTTTTTTGACCACACTTCTTCTCCTTGATTGGGAAACGACCAAGGGAGCTTGGGAGGGTCAGGAGGACGACCCCCAACCTGTTGATAAGGTTCTTTATCCATTTCACCTTGATTCCATGGTGGAAATCAAAAATAAATTATGGATTTCTTCCTATTTCGATCTCCCCTTCAATTCTAACTATTCCTTTTCACTCAAATCTTGAGGACGAGCCTTGGAATGGTGAAAGTAGTTGCATCCACCATTGTTTCCGTGAACATGGATCTTTGGAGCTCAATTGGAGGAGGGTTTTATAACTTGAAACCCTAACTTTGTTATTGCATTCAATTCCCCATCAATAATGATCATTTCTCTATTTACAATTATTGATTTGGTTGATTGATGCAATTTCCATGGAAATCACAGAAGGTTTCGTGGGTTTAGAGCTTGATGATTATTACATCATTATAATAACACACCTCCCCAAATATCTAGACCAAATGGTTTCAATCAAATGTCCAAACGGTTTGTGTTTTGGGAGCAAACGGTTTCAAACCGTTTGGAATGAAACAGTTTCACTAAACCACATAGAAGCAAACGGTTTAATCCCGTTTGGTGATGTTGACCATGGTTTACCATTTGGGGACTTGTTCATAATGATATAGGTTAAAGACCCACCAATTATTATTGATTAACTCCAATCGGTTCATGAGTTGAAGGTCCATCAATCGCCTAAACCCTAATCGGGTTGAGTGCTGATTTCATAAGTGATTGAGTTTGAAACTTGGGTTGATTGACCCAAACGGTTTCAAAACCATTTGAGAATCCCCCAAACGGTCTCAAGACCATTTGGACGTCACCCAACACCGTTTGGAGGTCTATGGTTGAGTATGGCTAAGTTTTTGAAGATCTAAAGATATGGTATCAACCCTAATCGGTTAAGTGCTGATTTTGCAATTGAATAAGTTGATGGTTTGGGTTGATTGACCCAAACGGTTTCAAAACCATTTGGGAATCACCCAAACGGTCTCAAGACCGTTTGGAGGTCAACCAAGACCGTTTGGAGGTCTATGGTTGAGTATGGTTAGCTATTTGAAGATTCAAACATATGGTATAAACCCTAATCGGCTAAGTGCTGATTTTGCAATTGAATGAGTTGATGCTTTGGGTTGATTGACCCAAACGGTTTCAAAACCATTTGGGGATCACCCAAACGGTCTCCAGACCGTTTGGGGGTCACCCAAGACCGTTTTGAGGTCTAGGGTTAATTTTGGTCAAGTGTTTGAAGGTCCAAAGATACCAAATTGAAATACAATTAAGTGTTGATTTGGTGACCAATCCTAGGATCCAAACCCTAATTGAATGACATGGTTGATGATGATATGATGACCAAATGGTATCAAGACCATTTGGAGGTCATCCAAACGATCCCAAGACCGTTTGGGGGTCACCCAAGACTGTTTGGAGGTCCAGGGTTGACTATGGTTAGGTGTTTAAAGATCTAAAGGTACTAAGTTGAAGTGCAATCAAATGTTGACTTATTGATCAATCCAATGATCCAAACTTTGATTGATTGACTTGGATTTTGATGTTGACATGTGAAAACGGTCTCAATACCGTTTGGAGGTCATACAAATGACCTCAAGACCGTTTGGGGTCAGGTCATGTCCAATTTGGATGATGGTCCAATAGTTTTAAAGCAACTAGACTCGCATTGGTTAATGTTGAAGGATCATCGATTCCAATCCCTAATTCAGCTGATTCAAACCCTAATTGATGATTAATTGAGGGTTAATTGAGGATCAAATCAATTGAAGGATGACCTAATTAACTCAATTGAAGTATGGTGATGCGTCCAATTAAAGATTGGTTACATATATTCAATGATTGAAGGAATCAACATTGAGAACCCCAAATCGATTTTATAGGTTGAGACCATCTTTGGTCCATGCGGGTTTGAGGAGGTTTGCACAAAATGGTCTCAAGAACATTTGAGTCCAAACAGTCTCAAGACCGTTTGGGACCAAACGATCCCAAACCGGTTGAGTCCATGTGGTTTCAAAAAGGTACTTTAGCAAACAGTTTCAAGTACTTGCTTTAGCAAACGGTCTCAAGCACCACCTTTACCAAACAGTTTCAAACCGTTTGAACTTTGAAAGACTAAGACCGTTTGGGACTCAAGTAGTCAAGATTTATTAAGGATTCAATTGGTTAATCCACTTGGACACCTATTGTAATTGAAAATCCAATTGGTCAATTCAATTGGATACCTTATGTACTGGAGGTCCAATGTAATTGAATCTCTTGAGAATCAAGATGATGAATGATCCATTGATCAAATGATGATTAGTAATGATAATCAATGAAGGTACAAAGGTTGAAATCCTAATAGTACCTAAGTGATTAGTGCCAATTAAGGGATGAACCCTAATTGCTTATAGGAACAATGAGGTGGTACTCTATGTTAATCATAGTTGTATGTACTTGATTGAAGGGTTGATATGACCTAATCAAGTTGAGAAGATGATAGCATGAGGTTCATACATGAATATGATTCATGAGGTGATTAAGGGTATGATTCTTAAGCAAAGAGATCATGAAACCCTAATCATGAACATAAACCCTAATTGACAGGGCTATTGAACTCTAACCCTAATTGAGGGCAATTCTGAATGAAACCCTAATGTAGGGTGAGGATGTAACCCTAATCTAGGGTAATGATATATGAAACTCCAATTTAGGGAAATCAGATGTAAAACCCTGATTGGAGATGAATAGTAGACCCAGGCTGTGGGTAACCATAGTGGAAACCTTAACTGAGGTTGATTCCATGTGAATTCCTAATTGAGGTTGATTCAATGTGAATCCCTAATTGAGGTTGATTCAATGTGAATCCCTAATTGAGGTTGATTCCATGTGAATTCCTAATTGAGGTTGATTCAATGTGAATCCCTAATTAAATTTGATACCATGAGGAACCCTAATTGAGGGTGATGCCATGAGAAATCCCTAGTGGGACGAATAGTAAACATTAAGTATAGGCAATGAGATGTGGAAGCCTAATGAAGGGTGATGCTATATGCAATCCTAACTCTAATGAAGTATGATAGCATATGAAATCCCAAAGCCCTAATAAAGGGTAAACGTATGTGAAACCCTAATTGAAGTTATAATACACGAAGCTTTAATTTGGGGAAACATGATGACAACCCAGAACCCTAATAATAAAATAGTAGGTAAAACCTTATAAAGGTGAAATATCATAAACGGCTGATTATAGGCAAGCTTATTGTAAGAAATGCCTTAACCTGAGATGAGTCCATATCATTAAAGATAGTTGGACCATTCTTATGTGTAACCTATGCACTTCATGGTAAGAGTGATAGGTTAGTGGATGAAAGGATTAAGATGGGAAATACCTTAATCCAAGATAAGTTGATAACTTAAAAAAGTTGGAAGTAATGAGGTAAGTGATACATCAAGATATGTAAGACTTCACAGTTAGCATCTCAAAGTTGATATACTTTGATAACTATGAAATCCTAATATGAGATGGGAAACCTTAATCCTAAATTGGGTAATGGGACATGAGAAATCATAATATGATATGAATAGTAAGCCCTAACCCTATTGAGGGAATATAGGTGTTACTATTGTATTACATGAAGTAATATGTTATGTTGCCTAGTGAGATGTGAAAAGATGTTTTATGGGACTTATAAGCCATGAGGATGGTTGTTGCCTAGTGAGAGGTAAAAAAATGTTTTAAAGGTTACCCAGGATTGATATAGATCAATACGTGGAATAAAATCACAGGATTGAGATAGTTCAATACCTGGAATAGAGGCACATGATTAGCATAGTCTAATACATTGAATGCACAGGGTTGTCTAACTCCCAATACTTGGAATAATAACATAGGATTGGCTAATTCCCAATACCTGGAATGCACAGGATTGGCTAACTCCCAATACCTGGAATAATAACACAGGATTGGCTAATTCCCAATACCTGGAATGCATAGGATTGGCTAACTCCCAATACCTAGAATAATAACACAGGATTGGCTAATTCCCAATACATGGAATGCAGAGGGTTGGCTAACTCCCAATACTTGGAATAATAACATAGGCTGGCTAACTCCCAATACCTGGAATAATAACACAGGATTGTCTAATTCCCAATACCTAGAATGCACAGGGTTGGCTAACTCCCAATACCTAGAATAATAACACAGGGTTGGCTAACTCCCAATACCTGGAATGCACATGATTGGCTAACTCCCAATACCTAGAATAAAAACACAGGATTGGCTAACTCCCAATACCTGGAATAATAACACATGATTGCCTAACTCCCAATACCTGGAATGCACAGGATTGGCTAACTCCCAATACATGGAATAATAACACTAGATTGGCTAACTCCCAATACTTGACATAATAACATAGGATTGTCTAACTCCCAATACCTGGAATAATAACACAGGATTGGCTTACTCCCAATACCTAAAATAATAACACAGGATTGGCTAACTCCCAATGCCTGGAATGCACAGGATTGGCTAACACCCAATACCTAGAATAATAACACAAGATTGGTAATAGCCCAATACCTGGAATAGTTGCACAGGATTGACATAGATCAATACCTGGAATATTTACACGGGATTGACATAGATCAATACATGGAATAGTTGCACAAGATTGACATAGTTCAATACTTGGAATGGATACACAGGAATAATATAAGTCTAATGCTTGTACTAGTTGCACACGATTGGTGTAATCCAATGCCTGGAATATTTATATAGGATTGGTATAGACCAATGCTTGAATAAAACATGATGATGCACACTCAGATGTCCTATATAACCAAAGTCTATTTAGCATATTGGCTAAGGCCAATAAGTTGAAACAAGAATGTCTCATGGGTGACACATCAAGATAATGAGTGTCACAAGAGAAGTTTGACATGATGGTATAATATGGAGGATAAATGATATACATGTTCTTCCTATTTCTTATTAAGAGAAAAGTTGATCTATTGTTCTATCATAGATAGTTACAATGCTTTAAGATGAGAATGCTTTAAATTGCATATCCTCTGTCCAGTTTTATGTATATAACTACAATAATAATGATTTTGCGGAGAGTTATATCTCTTGCTGGGACAATTTACAATTGTCTCACCCCTGTGGGATCCTATGTTTTTAGGTGGATGTGGACAAAGTGGCTGGAAACCTTTAGCAGAGAAAGAACAGCAGCAGCAGTATCAAGGACAGCAGTAATATCTCAGGTGGAGATACTGCTTGTCTAGTCATATAGTTAGAAATTCCTATGTGTCGTCTCTGTACTCTCAGGTCCTCGAAGTCAGTAGTCAGTGTTTTTATTGAATCGATCTGAGATTTTGGCTTGATGCCTTGAGGTTTTATGATGTCTGTACATAATTTTGAATAGGACAGCTGATGTTGCAATCCTCGATAAGGGATAGCACAGGTTGTGTACTTATGGAATAGAATGTAAATATTGATCTTTGGTTCTTGATGAAAAAGATTTCCTATGTGTGGATCTCTTTGCAAAAAGTTTTAATTTTTAGTGATTTTTAGTAATCCGTTGCAAATGATTCACTTCCTCTTAGGTAAATTTCATTTTTATAAGTTGGATGCCACAGTTTAGGTGGTAGCATGGTTGTGCTGTGGGTAGAGGTGGGAACGGCCGTGGTGGTGTGGAACGGTCATTTAAAAAAAGCGGAAAAATCATAGGTTGAAGTGGTGAAATGGAGGTTGGTAGCATGGTTGTACTGGGCAGAATGGTCGTGGTGGCGGCTAGGTAGAACGGCCATGATGGGTAGCACGGACGTGGTGGTCGAGTTGGAGGTGAGCTTGTTCCCTGCAGCATGGCCATTTTGTCTTGAGCTAGCACGGCCATTCTGGGAGGCACGCCCGTTTTGGGGACTTCATGGCAGGGTCGTGTTGGGTAGCACATCCATGGTGGTTGAGTTGTTGTAGCTTGTAAATTTTCATATTTTCCCTATAACTTGTGCATTGGCCAGCACGGCCGTTCCTTGGCACCACGGCTATGCTAGGATATTCAATAGAAAAATCAACTTCAATCTTCATGATCAATGGAATTCTTTGATTGATGTTGAACCTTGGCCATTAGGGGTAGGTTGAGAGAGCTTTGGAATCTTATTTAGACTCCTCCATGAGTTAAGGAACCCTAGAACTCCTTCCTTCTCTCTCATCCATCCAAAGCATGGTTCAAGTACCTGCAAAGTATTCAAAGAACATACATAAGTGCATTTGACAATAATACACATATTGGGGAATTTAACTTGTATTCTACTATGTTTATATGTGAATAAAGTACAAAATGGCACAAGATGAAGCCCTAAAATAGGGTTGCATCAACCCCCATGTTCACATCCATCCGCAAAGCAAAGTATAACCATCACAGTCGTTCGCTCACCCACGTTCCGCCACTCAGGTCGTGTGACACCCCGCTAGTGAGTCACGTCAAGTCCTAACCCAACCTTGATTGTGCATCAGACTTTAGCTTTGAGCTAGGTGAGTTGTGCATGAGTTCGGTCTTGCCCACCTGAGTTGTTGCTCTCCTCATCTATGCTTGGTCAGCTGCCCACGAGTTGAGACCAAGCCTTTAGATCTTTATCCAAGTTGTTACTCGCCCCACTTGAGCTTGGCCAATTGCATGTATGCTTAGGCCAACTTCATTGGGTCTCCTGGAGTTGTCATTCATTCTTACATAGCACAATCCAACTGCATCCAAGCTCCATTTTTTACATGTGAGTTGCTCACAAGCTACGGCTCACCAGTGGTGGATGAGATCAACTGAGCCTGAGTTGAGTCTAGTTGTGTGCATTTAAGACCCTTGACCCAGTTTAATGCTAATTTGTGCTTACTTTGCTTAATGATATACTTATAACCTTTCTCTAATCCTTTGGGATGTTTTGTTATCATGTGAAAAGCTTATGTTTCAAGTTTGGTCTTGTTTGAGTGTTGTTTGAGCTATGTTTGCTTATTTTGGATCAAAATGCAAATTACCCCAGTTGAAGGGTTTTCTTGTTATTTTTCACCTATATAATGTTTCTTCCCTTTCTTGATATCATTTAAAGGATAGACAAAGAGGTGGGCACCTTGTTTGAGCCTTGGTTGAGTGATGACACCCTTAGTGGTGATTAGGGGTTTCTAGGGTTTAGTGTATGATGACCTATGTGTACCTTGTGAGTTGTCTCGACCTAGGTCGTGACCTAGGGCATGTCTTGTCAGTTTCATGGTCGATACACCTTCCCTAGGTGTGTTGGTCATGTACAAGATGGTATTGGGTCAAGAAAGATGCTTTTGTATAGAGTGTCTCAACCTAGATTATGTGTAGTGATTTATTGTCACGACCAAGTGATGTTGTGGTGTTGTTGTCACGACCATGGAAGGTGTTCCTTGGTGGGTCCCAACCGTGGTGACCCAAGTGGTCAATGCACAACCTAGAGTGTATCCCTATCTTGTGCATGCATGCATAAAGTGGTTGCATGTCTATCTTATTCATGGGCAAGTGTTCCTTTGGTGTTCTAATATGTCGACACCTCATACATGCCTTACTTCCCTCCTCTTTTAGGTATATAAAACCTTCCTCTTCATTACCAAACACTCTTTTTTGGCCCTATCCTCTTCCTCATCCATTGTAACTGATCTAGGAGATTTGGGAGCAAAGGAGATCATATCTTGAAGTCATGGTGGTCGATCAACCTTGCTTGAGGAAGGATTTGTGATAGATCAACTAGTTTGGTGGTGGTTTTTGGTGAATCTTCTATTAGTAAGAGGTTCTAGCCTTTTGATCACATTTTCTCCATGAAACACCATATCCTTCTTCCTCTTCCTTGTTCTTAGACTAGGGTTCTACCCTAGTGGTCTTCTTGAGAGAAACTCCTCTTTATAAAGGCCCTTAAATCATGGCCCTACCATGATGGTAACTAGTGAGAGGATGTGTTCTTCTCTTATGTCTCTTCTAGCTTTGGTTCTTCCTAGGGTTTCCATCCCCTCTTTCTGAATCTACTTTTTCATCATAGTGTCCGTCTTTTTTTAGGTGATTTGGTGGTCAAAGTGTTAATCAAGGTTGGGGCTTCTTTCCTTCTCTTGGAGCTTGTGTGATGGAGCTTGATTCTATACAAACAAAAGGCGGGTCATATATCTTTCCCCTCTTCTATTTTAGCACCATAAAAATGTTCATTTGTTGTTTCTTCTATCTCTTGAATATGATCTTAACAAGCTAAAAGATGTTATTATGAATTAGGGTTGGATCTTTGGTGATAGTCCTATGAAATTTGCTTCTATCTTCCAAACCCTAATTTGTCTTGCACCAAATTTTGAGATAAATACAAGATAGATAATTCTTCAACCTTGATTATAGATTTCTATCTTTATGAATGGGGATTTGGGTACCTTAGTGTAACATGATTTAATATTGTTTTATAGGTGTTGAACATGAGTAATCACCTCTATTAATGAGGCTCTATTGTATAGAATTCTATCATACTCAAAAAGATGTTGATGAACACTTTTGTATGGTGATCCTTCCTTCATTTCAAATGAGCATTCCTTGGTGATAACCTACTAATTTAGTTATGGTTCATCCTTAATTTGAGGATGGTTATAGGTTCTTGTGGCTGATTAATCTTGTTGTTCATTACATATATATTTTAGTCCCATATGTTTGGCTTATGGTCAATAACCATGATTTATTTAGAAATGATAAAAGTGATGACCCTATAAGTATTACAATATTTGGTGTTATTAACTTTATGGTTAAGATGGTAAATATAGTCCTTATGATTTTAGGGTTATGACTTTGTAGCATTGTCATGTAGTTTCTCTCTTTCTAAACCCTAAATCTATGTGCTCAATTCCTAAAGTGCTCTACAGAAGATGACCTTATATACAATATAAGCTTTGGTTTAATCTGTTGGGTTTTAGGGGAGGCAGAGAAGGCAGCGGAAACAAAAAATTTCTCCTCCCCAAACCCAGAACAAGGAAACGCGTCAACGTCTATACAATAGGAAAGGATGGTTTGTGGAATCATACCTTATCCCGAGGCTTGCTCGGCGACAATACCTCGCACCTTGCGCGGTCTTCACCTCCTATCTTGGACGGTGTCTGTGCAGCTCCTGGTCGCACCGGGACTGACGGGATTGAAGGTTGTCCTCCTAGTGGCAGAAACCTCCCGCCTCTAAAGTAGTCCACACGAACCACCTGGAACTCCAATCTCCTTGTCCCACAAGGAATTGGAAGGAGTCTCACCCTCCTATCAGCGTACAAGTCGCCAACACACTCTCCCGCCACCAGTCACAACTGCAGTTGTCTTTCCCTTGATGGCCTCCCTTATCGGGTATCACTTGCTCGGGCTTTCTCGGTTACCAAAACCAGAGAGAACGACAACTTTGCAGAGCAACTGGTTTGCACTGAGTTGTACTTTGAGAATCCCCCAATACCCATATATATAGGAGGGTCATGGGATAGAGTTCTCTATCACGGGCAATGTGGGACTAAAAGCAGGAGTAGAAGGGTTCGAGATTTTCCACAAAACAACCAACTTGCAACTTGAACCGATCGTTTCATTTCTGAAACGGTCGGTTGGGGACCTGAGTCGGTCGGTTGACACCTCAACCGATCGGTTGGGATACCTCAACCGGTCGGTTCACTTCTGAACCAGTCAGTTCGTGGTCCTGATTAGTTCCATATTGACTTTCAATCTTTTGTTTATAATTGGTATCAAATACCAATCCTTGTTCCAATCAAATTGGGCAAGAAAAATGAAAGGAAAATTCTCACCAATCCTACTTTCCCAACTTGCTCGGTTGCACCAGTTGAACCGATCGTTTCAACACTTGAAGCAATCGTTCACCTTGTCCATGAGCCGATCCAATCACCACTTGAGTCGATCGATTCACCAAGCTCAGCCGATCGGTTCATCGCATGAGCCAATCGGTTGGGAGTGCAAACTATGCAGAAATAGTCAATTGCAGTTTCAATCAATCTGATACTCCAATCAATGTGTCCAACACCTTGAACATTATGACATTGAGATATCAATTAATTGAGTGTTTAATTGAACTACTAAACTCCTTTAGTAATCAATCTAAACATTGTTTGTGGACAAAACTCCTCTTCCAGGCTAAATCCTATGTGTGTGACCCTACAGGTCCTTTTTCACGTTGGCAGTGAAAATCCATAACACTTATGACTTCACAAGCAAAGAGCGGTGCCTAGTCACACTTCAGTGCTACCCAAGTAAAATAGAAAGTTGGAGAACAACTTTCAATCCTACAATCTGTGAATGGTGTTATAGTGAATGTATAATTCCTTTGTCACTGATATCCCGAATGAACTCAAGGCATGGAACAGTCATCCTGTCAACGTTCATTCACTTTCTTGATCTCAGAGTAGATTGGAAGAGATATGTATGACATCAATATCACATATTGATTCACACATGTGTGCGCACGACTATTTCAATCCTACTCATCAAGTGGCCTTGGATATCAAACTCCCTCAGGAGGGACAAATCCCATATCTATCACTCACCCCTCAAAAGCCCCATGTGTTAAAGCCACCCAATCATCACCTTTATAACAACCCATGTTTCAGGACTGCGTTTGATGATGTCAAAGTGTGCCCAATGACATGTGTTGAGTGTAGTGATTTCAAGTCAAAGAATCACACTCGCCACGATCACTGTGAGTACTGACTGTGACTACCATGTCATGGTTCCATGTGTCAAACTGACGGTGGGTCTGTCCGGTACACTTGTTCTCTAACAAGTACCTATGTGTTTGGTTTGATATCTCTATATCATGACTAATGAGATTCTGTCATCAACCAACACCACAATCTAGTCTTGTGTGTCATTGTTGTCTATCTACCTTCCATAATGACATCCGACTAGGGACATAACTAGAATGTACAAACTCTTAGCATACGTATGATCTCATCGTTCAGGTCCTTAACCTGAAAGCATACGTCATTGAGTACTGTCATTCTCTAGACATTCAATCTGTTCTATCATTATCTCATATGACTGAACCAGAAAGAATTGAATGCTTTCCTTTGATGTTTATCAAATCAATCTTAATGTATCCCACCAATCATCCCATGATTGGCTCTCAGGGCATACATACCAACAAACTCCCACTTGCACTATGAGACAATCACCCTTGAATCATATTCATAGTGATCTTCAAACATGTCCCACATGTTACTATGCTCTTGTGCCAACATAGTGAGTCATGGCAACACCTTGTCAAAGTTAGTATAAAATACATGTCTCACATCTCTTCGTTGTACGTCACACGTATGAGATGGAGTTGCCATAATATGCAATCTAGTATTCCTTTGCTAACCTTTAGCCACATTGCATGATCAAGGATTCCAAACTTGTCATCAATGACTGGAATATCTATAAGTTCATCTCATGAACTTCTAGATCCATATAGTATCCACTGTTGTTCTCTAACACACAGATACTCGGCATTTCCTTTTAAATGGTTTTATTGGAAAACTTCCAATTATCAACAAACTTTCACTTTTATATATCCTATATATATTTTGCGATTAATTTTCTGTCCTTTCGGAAGTTCACATCAATGTAACTCTTTACATTGAACTCTTCCTTATCTCCATAAAACTAGTACTTCTCAAGTACTTATCAAGTTCTTATGGTTTCCAGTAACCCTTACTGGAAGTAGACAGACATCCACTCGTCATGTCCCACATACGAGTTATCAGGATGAGCACATCATATTGTCATGTCCTACATACAAGATGATGAATGCATTTTATTCTTGCCATGTCCATACATGCAAGATATAATGGGATGATTACATACATGATAGATCCATATCTATTCTTAGTGTTCCCATTCTTCATAAGAATTGGACACTTGACCTTGGGATACTAACTCCATGTAACATGGACAAGTTTTCTTCCACTAAATCTGTGCATACTGAACCCTTCAGTACAGATTTCCAATGTATGCTTTCTCTTTTCAGGTCAAGAGGTTTTCGAGAACTATCTCTATTCCTGTCATATAGGAAACATCTCTATCTTCCTTAAAGATAATTTCCACTTTTGGATTTCCATTCTAGAACATTTCCATTTCACATCAACATGTGGAATGTGAACACGCTCCCACTAAATCACATATCCCTCCTTTATCTTTGACATATCAGTCAAACCCTTTGACTATATTATCAAAATAAAGATCCAATTCTGAGTTGCTTGTACTCAATCAATCACATTCATTAGTCCATTGTAACTTATAGACTTCATTTGCATTAGTGGATTCAGAAACCTTATAGGTTGTGTCACATACACATCCTTGTTTTATTCCTCATAGGAATGCGGTTTTAGTATCCATATGCCAAATTTCTTAGTCATTAAGTTGCAATCAACAAGCATCACCCTTCTCAAAATGTTATCCATGTGTCTTAACGCTTAAGACTTATTTGCACTTATGGATTTTATTCCAATGGGGGCTACCATCAAGGTCATACCTTATGGTTCACATGGATGTCATTTAGGATGTAATGGTCATAAACCATAACTCAAAATTAGGTTCCTCATATTCATCTAGATAGTTGACTCATCACATGAACAACTAATCATACAGATAATTAAGGTGTATCTGTCAAGGATATAAGAACTCACAACTCCTTGTGATTCTCAATGTCATTTATTAGTGTGGGGTATTCTTTTATTAAGAAGAATTCAGTTATTTGATCATCATTCTCTAACTCCTTAGAGTGTGATTCCTTCTTGATTTAGACATCATCATGCCTTAATCATGAGTTCACTATGATACACTATCATAATCACTCATAAAGATCTCAAACATTTTGTCCAAGTATTTCATTCATTGATCTCATCAAGAATTAACACTTTACCAAATTCGTACTTCATCTATGATATTCTTGAACACTTCAAGATATTCATATTGGTATTTCTCTAAACACCTTTTGAAGTATTAGCATTTGTTCCAATAGGTATGTAAATACATCACATGTATTATACCTAATAGGATAATCATTCTCCCACTACCATTAGTGAAGATTGATTAATCATGTCCAAGATATTCTTGTCTCTTACTGGTTCTCTAACCAAAAGAGTCTAGATTTATCCATCATATGGACACTAGAAATGAATTTCTTATGATTGATGCTAATTTGATTGTTTGAGTTATCTATAACTTTTAGGTATAATTTTATCTTATGCATATCAAATACCACAAGATAAACAAGGCATTGCCACAAAGATCATACCTTTAAAAGATTGAAACATCAACTTTATTGATTGCCATCATTGTCATACAATATGCAAAAATAAAGTGTTTCTATCTATTGGAAAATATGAAATAGCAGTTCATAACTATATTACATGCCTTTTCGGCTGAAAATAAACTAAAGTACTCCTATCTATGGTGGCAACATTTGCCCCATTTATTGAGTGCTTTACACTTTACATCTTGGTATCATATACCTCAAAAAGTGTTACAAGTTTACTTTCATGACACCTTAAGTAGAGACGTATGTCGCCTCCTTCTTCTTTTGTTCTTCCAGATAGAGATGACAATTCCTTTTCCAATGTCCTGGCTTTTGACAATGGTGGCAATTGCCTTTCTTGGTCACGCCTCCCTTGGCCTTGAGAGCTGAAGACGACTTGGGCTCCTGGCTAGCATCAGAACCTTTCTTAGCTTTGCCATTGCCCTTGCGCTTGGACTTGCCTTTCTTGCTCATGATCACCATCACAGACTTAGGCTTGTCCTTCTTCATCTGTATCTCAGTTGTCCTCAACATGCCCAACAACTCTGAAAGTGGCCTATCAAAGTTTTTCATGTTGTAGTTCATCACAAACTGACTGTAGGATTCTAGAAACAATTGCAGTATCACGTCAGTAGCCAACTCTTGGCTCAGTGGAAATCCCAGTCTTGTCAGGTTCTCCACATACCCAATCATCTTGAGTGTGTGAGGACCAACTGGATCTCCTTCTGTCATGATGCATTTGAATAGTGCCCTTGAGACATTGTATCTCTCTTGTCGTGCTTGATCTTCATACATGTTCCTGAGATGCTGAATCATCTCAATGACACCCATGTTCTCAGGCTGTCCCTGCAACTCGTGGTTCATAGAGCACAACATCAACCACTTTGCATCAATGGTATCATCAGAATGCTTCTTGTAAGCATCCCTTTCTGCCTTTGGTGCATTAGGAGCAGGTTCCTCTGGAATTGGAGTATCCAGGACATAGAGCTTTCTCTCTTGAGTGAGAACAATTCTCAATGTCCTATACCAGTAGTGGAAGTTTGTCCCATTTAGCTTTTCCTTTTCAAGGACCGATTGCAAAGAAAAGTGATTGTTGTTTGTTTCCATTTGTACTACAAAAGAAAAATATGCAATTTTAGTCCAAAAACGCATTTTTGACTTATTTGATTGATTTGAAAAGTAGACGATATAATTAGGCCTTTACTTAATTATCGCTCCCACTATTTTACTTCAAATTGATAGCCCTCACCATCAATTCGGAAGATTGCAGCGTACAACCTTCTAGTGGGCAAGATCCAGAAATCCTCTAAGTCATGGTAGGCAACTCCAGAAATCCTCTAAATTGATAGCCCTCACCCATAACTTAGATCTCTCAGGTAGGCAACTCTTGCCAATTGCATCATATGCAACTCTTGATAAGATGTCATATGCAACTCCTTGCCATGATCATCTCCATTCCTCAATGTGCTAGATCCTATCTAGGTCACCTTGTTAAGTCCGACCCAAAGCAAACACGATGAATATGCACCCTGCTTGGGCAAACCCACATATCCATCCTTCATGCTTCCATGAGATAGACAGTGCACCATGCTTGGGCGTGCCCACACTTAGTCGATCAAGCTTTTCACGTGTGTCGCATTTGGAAGGCATCTAAAACTTAATATTAAATGAGGGATTTGATTTTTATGTACATATACATATCCAATCACCACAATACATAGTATGTATCATATACATGCTATATCCCACAGAAAACATGTGAAACGATAAAAGCAATGATTATGGCCATCCTAATGTGATTCCTCGAGCCAAGAGGAATCACGGCCATCTAGGTCTACATCACATGCAACCTATACAAGATGAACATTGTGCTTTGCCTTTCTGGGTTTGATCAACTCATCACATGAATGATCGGCTCACCATCAGACTGGTCGGCTGGGTGCCACCAGCCGATCGGTTGGCTCCTCCAACCGATCGGTTCACTTGGTCTTCGTGCATCTTATCATGGTCGCCACCCGCTCGTCTCGCTCCTCGAACCGGTCATCAACCGATCGGCTCACTCCTTGAACCAATCGTCTAGATCATCAACCGATTGGTTCACGCCTTGAACTGATTGTCTCAGCTGTCGTCAGGATGTCCTCCGTTCTTTGACATAATAGGAAATAAAATTCTATCCTATTTTACATTGTAAAAAGAGAAACCTCAAGTTACATTCGAGGGGAGCAAAGGTAGGAAAGAAATCTTGAATTATTTCGAGTAGCATCGGGAATAGGAGAAGGAAGATCGGTGCGCAGACCGAGACGTAAGCAACCACATACAACCATACACAGATTGGGTTTATTGGCCATAACCACACTATAAATCCACCACAAAACTCGTTTAAGGGGGGCGCGTATCGAGTGCATTAATAATATATTTCATATATGTAAATTGGGATTTGTGGATTTAGGATTGGATATGCATAAAGCCAATATTATTCGCATCGTATGCAATAAATAAAGGCGACAAACCAAAATTGATCATATCAATATTCCTAAAGTATAGAGCAGTTGACGTGGCTCTGATACCACTGTTGGGTTTTAGGGGAGGCAGAGAAGGCAGCAGAAACAAAAATTTTCTCCTCCCCAAACCCAGAACAAGGAAACGCATCAACGTCTATACAATAGCAAAGGATGGTTTGTGGAATCAGACATTGTCCCGAGGATTGCTCGGAGACAATACCTCACGCCTTGCGTGGTCTTCTCCTCCTGTCTTGGACGGTGTTTGTGCAGCTCCTGGTCGCACCGGGACTGACAAGATTGAAGTTTGTCCTCCTAGTGGCAGAAACCTCCCGCCTCTGAAGTAGTCCACACGGACCACCTGGAACTCCAATCTCCTTGTCCCATAAGGAATTGGAAGGAGTCACACCCTCCTGTCAGCTACTAGTTGCCAACACACTCTCCTGCCTCCAGTCACAACTGTAGTTGTCTTTCCCTTGTTGTGCCTCCCTTATCGGGTAGCACTTGCTTGGGCTCTCTCGGTGACCAAAACTAGAGAGAACGACAACTTTGCAGAGCAATTGGTTTGCACTGAGTTGTACTTTGAGAAGCCCCCAATACCCATATATATAGGAGGGTCATGGGATAGGGTTCTCTATCACAGGCAATGTGGGACTAAAAGCAGGAGTACAAGGGTTCGAGATTTTCCACAAAACAACCAACTCGCAACTTGAACCGATCGTTTCATTTCTGAAACGGTTGGTTGGGGACCTGAGCCGGTCGGTTGACACCTCAACCGATCGGTTCACTTTTGAACCAGTCAGTTCGTGGTCCTGATCAGTTCCTGATTGACTTTCCTTCTTTTGTTTCTAATTGGTATCAAATACCAATCCTTGGTCCAATCAAATTGGGCAAGTGAAAAGAAAGGAAAATTCTCACCAATCCTACTTTCCCAACTTGCTCGGTTGCACCAGTTGAACTGATCGTTTCAACACTTGAAGCAATCATTCACCCTGTCCATGAGCCGATCGACTCACCACTTGAGCCGATCAGTTCACCAAGCTTAGCTGATCGGTTCATCACATGAGCCAATCGGTTGTGAGTGCAGACTGTGCAGAAATAGTCAATTGCAGTTTCAATCAATCTGATACTCCAATCAATGTGTCCAACACCTTGAACATTATGACATTGAGCTATCAATTAATTGAGTGTTTAATTTAACTACTAAACTCCTTTAGTAATAAATCTAAACATTGTTTGTGGACAAAACTCCTCTTCCAGGTTAAATCCTATGTGTGTGACCCTGCAGGTCCTTTTTCACGTTGGCAGTGAAAGTCCATAACAATTATGACTTCACAAGCAAAGAGCGGTGCCTAGTCACACATCCGTACTACCTAAGTGAAATAGAAAGTTGGAGAACAACTTTCAATCCTACAATCCTTGAATGGTGTTACAGTGAATGTATAATTCCTTTGTCACTGATATCCCGAATGAACTCAAGGCATGGAACAGTCATCCTATCAACGGTCATTCACTTTCTTGATCTCAGAGTAGATTGGAAGAGATATGTATGACATCAATATCACATAATGATTCACACATGCGTGCGCACGCCTATTTCAATCCTACTCATCAAGTGGCCTTAGATATCAAACTCCCTCAGGAGGGACAAATCCCATATCTATCACTCACCCCTCAAAAGCCCCATGTGTCAAAGCCACCCAATCATCACCTTTATAACAACCCATGTTTCAGGACTGCGTTTGATGATGTCAAAGTGTGCCCAATGACATGTGTTGAGTGTAGTAATTTCAGGTCAAAGAATCACACTCACCACCATCACTGTGAGTACTGACTATGACTACCATGTCATGGTTCCATGTGTCAAACTCATGGTGGGTTTGTCTGGTACACTTGTTCTCTAACAAGTACCTATGTGTTTGGATTGATATCTCTATATCATGACTAATGAGATTCTGTCATCAACCAACACCACAATCTAGTCTTGTGTGTCATTGTTGTCTATCTACCTTCCACAATGACATCCGACTAGGGACATAACAAGAATGTACAAACTCTTAGCATCTGTATGATCTCATCATTCAGGTCCTTAACCTGAAAGCATACGTCATTGAGTACTGTCATTCTCAAGACATTCAATCTGTTCTATCATTATCTCATATGACTGAAACAGAAAGAATTGAAAGCTTGCCTTTGATGTTTATCAAATCAATCTTAATGTATCCCACCAATCATCCCATGATTGGCTCTCAGGGCATACATACCAACATAATTACCATATTCTTAGTTGCGGTCATCATGTTACTCATAGAATTATGAATGATTTTCCATATCTGTTGAAGTTCATATTTCTCTCTCCTAAGTAGTTGGCTTAATGACCTTCATGGTGACTTATTCAAGGGTTGAATAACCATGATTTCTAAGTTTTGAATATAGTGACTTTTGGTATTCTTGTTGGTCAGCCTTGGGTTCCGACGGAGACATATGCGTCTTTTGATGAGTTGAGGTCAAGACACCCATGTATGGGTTTGGGTTGAGACATCATACTTAGATTTGGGTCGAGACATGTTCTACCATGATGTGGTCGAGACATCTAGTTTTAAGTCTTTGGATCGAGACATATGTACCTCTTGGTGTTTGGGGTCATAACATGTGTTGTACTTCGATTGAGATTCCTTTGAGTTGGTTTTGGTTGAGACATATTTGGATGATGGTGAAAACACTTTGATGTGACATTGTGTTGTCCTGGGTTGCGACGTTGTATTGTCCTGGGTCATGACATTATTTTGTCTTGGGTCATTGATGAAAGTGTATTCATCTTAGTTTTAGTCGCCACTTTTGGCCCAGTTTTGCACTGAATGCTAATCGTCACCCCTTGAATATGCTCATATAAAATTTTCCTCAGTTCCATATCATTATTTATAGTTTTGATCAAATATATTTGTCTCCATTGCATGATTTAGCATCGCGCTATGTGTGCTGGTATAGGAGGTGTAGCGGAGGGTGGTCCCCCAGAAACTTTTAATAAATTGTACCCCTTTTTTGATGGCCAGTTCCTTCATCAGAAAGCATCCTCATCAGTCTGAGGATTCATCGACGTAGGCCAATCGACCCATAAGCAATACCCCCCCCGGGTGGGTTTGTTTCATGAGGCCACGACCACCGCCAAGGAGGCAATGACCACGATCTCAAACAAGGACCGCGACCATGATCTCAAGGAGGACCTCGACCTGAGGCACTGCAAGCTAAAGCACACTTCCTCATAAGACACCATGACACCAGAGAACATCGAGACCTAAAGAGGACCTCGATCTGAGCACACCGCAAGCTCAAGGAGATCACGATCAAGATAGACTGCGTCCAAAGTCAAGTTGCGATCATTGTTGAGACTCCGACCGCGACTGTAGTCTAGAAGTAAGTCAATGGAGTGTGCCTATAAATAGGCCACCCACCCATCTTTTCAAGGGATCTCTTCCATGATGCTGGGAGGCTTTTCCTCTATGCCCAGACCTCAGGAAAATGATCTCCACCACCAAGGAATACCTCTATAGAGTTCTTACCTCTCCTCCATCTCCACTCCATCCAGATCTATCTTCTAGCCACGAATGTGGTTGGTCTTTAGATCTCCAGATCTACTCTATCAGCAGCCACCTACCACTCCTTTTCCTATGAGTAAGTTCATGAGAAGAGAAGGAAGAAGGAGAGAGAAGATCTGCCTCACCTGCCTTGGTGTTCTCTCCCTCCTCGTTGTAGATCTGCCCCGACATCGTGTAGAAGACCGTTTCTACACCGAGCTCCGGCCACCTTCTTCACCATGACCATGGCGGAATCTTCCCTCTCTCTTGTTTTTCTTATTTCTACCATGAAGAGTGAGTAGTCCTCTTTGCTGGGGTGTGAGGACTAGCCCCCCTGCTCATGCTTACATGTTCATCATAAACCATTCCATGGCTTGTATATAACTTTTCATCTCGTGTTAATCGTTTGATGCATGCTTGTAGACTAATCACCTACCTTGCATGATCTATTATAACCCTTTGTTGCAAGAACTTCAATACTTAGGTTTATTAATATCATTTGACATGGTTGATTCCTTGACAATAACTTCTGAAAGATATCTTCGGAGTAGTAAGTGCATGATCTACAGGTGATGAGACATATGATGCCTATAGGTGATGCTTATGTGAACCTAACTTCCGTATGAAGGGTTTGCAACTCCATTTGGATGGTTTTATATTGCCTGAATGTGTTTTGGACATGTTTGCATGTGTAGTGATGGTGAAACTCGGTTCCACCCCAGTGATTCCCATCATTAATCTAGACTCTATTTTAATCCTTCTCTTTACTTTCCTTGCATTTAGTTTAACTAAACCCAATCAACTCTTTGTTCTAAATATTAGTCTTACTTGGATGGGATTCGACTAGCAAGATTCTTACAAACATTGTCCATTGGGAATCGATCCTTAACTATATCGCGATAAGACTTGTCCTCTTGCGGGTGGTATTATTGCATGAGGTTTTGGCAAAAACTCAAGGATTTCAGCCCTGGGTGAATTTGTTAGTGCAGTAAAAACCATGTCAAATTATGGTGTCATTGTCGGGGACAACGGAATCATCTAGTTAAATCTAGTTCTATTGAGACTAATCTAGGATTTTACTTTTACTCTTGATACTATTGATCATTGATGCGATGATTTTGAGTCGCATTTATAGACTTGTTTGATATGTATTTTATGCATTTATTAGTCATTTTCATGGTTAATGTTGCATAATTTATTCATTTTGGTCTATGCTACTTCTTTATGTCAAATTCCCTTTATTTAAGCATTTTGAGTATTAATTATCGAAAGAATATATTTTGTGTGGATTTATGTGGTTTTGTGTGTTAATTTTAGGAAAAACAAGTATATGATGCCGTCGATACCATCGACGGTGGTCGATACCATCGACCGGACCACAGGTTGCCATCCACAAGGACCAGAAGAAAGTCGATACTATCGACTGGGATGTCGATGGTATCGAGATACCATCAGGTTGCTGGCGAGAAGTGTGTCGATACTATCGACAAAAATGTCGATACTATCGACTGGTGGAGCTACAGCGACACAACACAACAAAACCATCGCTACAGGTTCGTCGATACCATTGACCCGCGTCAATGGTATCGAGATGACATCAGGCGCACAGACGAAAGAAAAGAAGGATTGCCGCTATCATGCTAGGTAGATACCATCGACCCACGTCGATGGTATCGACACCGTCAGATATGAGTTTGTTTCAGATTAATCTTAATCGGACGGCCGTGGTTAATTGGCGACCTAATTCGGAGATATACCTAATGACGGCGCCCTTGACTCGGGGAGGATGTCATTAGTTGCTGCACACATCTCGGAGAGCAAGGAGAGAAGAACGGAGCACGAGAGCCCGACCCAGTCGATCCGGACGCTGAAGAAGATGAATTCCACTACTGAAAGGCGGGAGAACGTGAATTCCACGCCAAGGATCGATTGGACCTTCTCTGTTCAGGGGTTTAATCACTCAATCGTGTTTTCCTTCATGTTTCCCTTTCTCTTCTCCACATTGTACTCTGAGATGAACATGCGGGGCTAATCCCCTTTGTCTTTAGGACCGGGAGTAGCCTGGGGATACATTGTATGATGATTTTATAATAGTAATTCATATCTTATCTCTTAAATCCATGGTATAATTTTGTTTTCTCCAATATATTGTTATGCTTGATCACCATAATAATAACCTAATGCCCTTAATTGCTTTGAAAGAAGAATTAATGGTTGAAAAGAGATGGAATTTACATTAATTAGCAAATCCCTTGAACAAGGTGGTGTAAGATTGATGGTGGATACCGAGAGGTCATTCCTAATGCACCTAGTTTAGGGTATAGGTTACTACGACGGTGGAACCGACCTAGACATAGGTAGTGAATTGTACCACGACAGTGAGCAATTCTGATTCCAGGACACTACCCGGATAGAGAGATAAAATTGAGTAACTACATAGAATTTAATACAATGAAAACCCGCGGTGAAACCGCAACCCTAAAGATCCTCTTTTGAATTGATTAAACCAACATTTAATCGATTTATTATTTTGTTTCATTTTTATTTTCTTTTAATTTTAACAACAACTCTCAACTATTTAATCGGCTTAGCTGATCGTGAGTAGTTAGTAGGAGTCCCCGACGATTTCACGTATCCCTGAGTTCGACTCGGGCCTCACAAAGGCCTGTACTATTTCGACGTGTTCACTTGCGTTTCTGTGCACGGTAAATTTGCGTCAAGTTTTTGGCGCCGTTGCCGGGGATATGGCAATTTGTCGGCACTTCGAGTGCTGTGAGCAGCCACTCTAGGCCACATTTTTATTTTTTTTATCATTCCAAAAATTTATAATCTATTTTCTAAATATTTGCAATCGTCAAGCACTGTACTAAATTTAATTTTTCTATTTTCAGGTACTGTGCATGGTGCAGACGCGTAGTAATGACTATGCGGGACACGCACCAGAGGTTCCACTGACAGGACCTGATGACGAGGAAGGCCACAATCAAGACCATTTAGAAGAAACATATTCAGAACCTGGACAAGAAGAGATGGACGAGCCACAGACAATATGGGAGAAGATCAAGGCTTCTTCCTCATCCGCTTCCAAGGGGCCGATCAAGAAGCAAGCGGTGAATATTCCGACATACAAGATTGATCCGGCTTTAATCAACTTGGTGAAGTCAAATGCTTTCCATGGGCTCAAAAATGAAGACACCGTCACGCACATAAGTCAATTCGTGGAGAATTGTGATATGATAAAAATCGACAGATTTCCACAAGATGTGCTCTACTTGAAGCTCTTCCCGAGTTCTCTAGCGGGAATTGCGCGAGAATGGTTAAATAACATGGACGATGAATACATGGAGTCTTGGGACCACATGGTGGAGGTTTTCATTGAGAGGTTCTTTCCGCCCAAGAAGACCAATGACATGATCAGAAAGATCCACAACTTCACCCAATAAGCAGGAGAGACCTATTCTGAGACCTGGGAAAGGTTTCAGATCATGCTCAGGCGATACCCGCATCACGGTCTTGATAAGGAGACACAAGTCAAGATCTTCTATTTTTCTCTCTCCGAGCATGATAGAAGCAACCTCGATTCAGCCGGTTCTGGATTCTTCTTGAATAACACGGACACTAGATGTTGGGAGATCTTAAAGAACATGGCCAAGAAACAATCATGGGAGAAAGAGGCGTTATGGAACAGGTTCGAGTGGTAGGTGAATCTAAATCCATAAAGGAGCTGAATGACAAGTTAGATCTTCTAGCCAAGAAATTGCTAGCTAAGGAAGATGCATCCGAGGATGAGGAAGCCCAAGTAAAATTCATGCAACAACAGAGCTATAGAAACAATGATTATGCTTGGAGGAGGGATAAGAAGTTCTCATGGAAGGATCCTAATAACTTCCTACAAGATCCTGATGCAAAGCCACAACCTAGAGCTGAAGATAAAAGCACCGAATTGCTAAGTCAAATGGTGCAGCAGAATCAAGAAATGATGACTATGTTCGGTAAACAACTGCAGTCTCACGGTGACATCTTGACCAAATTTGGGCAGACGCTGCAAAGCCATGGAGCACAAATGAGGGCGTTAGAAACCACCGTGACCCAGATCTCAAATGAAGTGGCGGCCATCAAGCATGTCAATCAACAGAGACAGGCTGGGAATGACGATGTGGTTCCAGCACATCATCAAGTTAAATACATGTCTGTGATCAATGAGGAAGAACCCCAGGTGGTAGAAACAAAGGATCGAAGCAAAATGAGGTTTGATACGGAGGCTACACCAGCAATATTATATCCTCACAGTCATTATGGACTACCAGGCAGAAACACTCCTTTCAGGAAATCCCGCCAAGAGCCCATGATGGTGGTGCCCCCCCCCCCGCCTAGGCAAGAAGAGCAAGTGAAGACCGTCAGTCAAGGTGCGGAAGCATCCATTGCGAGAGAGGAGCCACAACAAGTTATACCTGTTGATGATGTTCTGACAAAGTCCATGCCAGAGGGATTCATTGAAGAAAGCTTAGGGGAGCTGGCCCCGAAAAGCTCATATGTGCCACCTCATAAGCGTGTTAATGCGGCAGTTGTGTCAAGTCTGGACAACTCTAAGCCGAAGAAAGAGCACTGGTATTATAAGAAATTCTTGGAGATGTTCAGAAAACTTCATATCAACATTCCATTAGTCGAGATGATTGAGAAGATTCCCACCTACGGGAGGTTTATCAAAGAAATCATCAATAAGAAGAGGCGGATTAAGGACACGGATGTATGCCGGATGAATTAAATGGTGAGCTCAATCATCCATGGGAGTTTACCACAGAAGAAGAAAGATCCAGTGAGTTTTTATATTCCATGCTCGATAGGCGATCGACACTTCCTACGAGCTCAGTGTGATTCAGGCGCAAGCATAAATCTCATGCCACAATCCACATTTAAAAAGCTTGGGTTAAAGGACATGAAAAAGTCAGCGGCAACCATTGAATTGGTTGATGGATCTATTGTAAGGCCATATGGAGTTTTCGAGGATGTACTCGTCAAGGTGGACAAGTTCATTTTTCCAGTAGACTTCATCATCATGGATATGCCACAACTTCAAAGTTGCGAGATGCTACTAGGTAGGCCGTTTCAAGCAACGGCCGATGTAGTAACTGCAATTGGGAGAGGTATGCTGACGTTGGGGATTGGTCAAGATCGGGTGGAGTTCAAGCTACCGCATGATCCTTTGAGCACTTTCTCCACATTATCGAGTGGATGACAAGCTTCAAGTCGTCTAGCCTAAGACGTTAAATAAGGGCACTTGTTGGGAGGCAACCCAACCATTGGTACCTTAGTTTAGTTCATTTACATTCGTAGTTTAATTTGTTTTCACTTAGTTTGTAGTGTAAAAAAGATATTGTGATCGTTTGTTACATGTGCAGGGCTGAGGCAGAGTCGATACCATCGACCCTTGTGTCGATGGTATCGACCATGGTACAGGTTGGTGACTACAGGAATCGCACTACGTCGATACCATCGATGGCCTCGTCGATGGTATCGACATACCAACAGGCAGATCGCAAGAAGAAGTTGATGGTATCGACATGGGTGTCGATACTATCGAGATCTCTGAAGATTTTCAAAACAAATCGTCTCAGCAAAGTCGATACCATCGACGGGCGTGTCGATGGTATCGACACATTCATGCAAAGAAGGCGGCGGCCGGCCTCACGAGGGAGTTGCCCTAGTCAAAGAGTCGATACCATCGACTTGCGTCGATAGTAGCGACGCACCACGTCAACGATCCACGAGGAAAGATCAACGGCGATTGCGGCAACAAGGAAGTCGATCCGGGGGACGGGTCGATACCATCGACTTGCGTCGATAGTATCGACGCGTCACCAATCCGGGCCCCACAGATCCAGCCATCGACAACCGTCGATACTCGTGGAAATTAACACACGTAACCACATAAATCCACACAAAATATATTCTTTCGATAATTAATACTCAAAATGCTTAAATAAAGGGAATTTGACATAAAGAAGTAGCATAGACCAAAATGAATAAATTATGCAACATTAACCATGAAAATGACTAATAAATGCATAAAACACATATCAAACAAGTCTATAAATGTGACTCAAAATCATCGCATCAAACTCCCCTAAGCTTGAACATTGCTCGCCCTCGAGCAACTAAACCTTAGAATAGAATTTCCAGAGTCAACTAAAGAACAAAGCATCACAACAGACATCCCACATGACTCCCATCGGACATTCGCATATCGGCCCTCGCTAACCATAGAATGATAATTACCCTAAAGGTGACAGTAATCATCCATAAAAGATATTGACCTCAAAACTGATGAACACTATCATATAAGGCAGTTATCATAATAAAATTCTCCGGTCCAGACTTAGTGCATCTTGTGATCTTCTAAACTACGTTGCTCGCCCTAACTACCATCTACATGGAAGCAGTTCTCCTGATATTCACTAGTGAGGAGAAATTCATGGTGGCCTACCAATCCGAGCAACGGGTGGATGAAATAGGTGGCTCATGGAAGAAGTGGAAGCATTATACGATTTCAACATGCATACAACAAAAATGTCCTAAATGATGCAAATGCACATGAAAAATGCCCTAATGCCTAAGATTAGGTGGAATGATGCATGCACTAACCATCCGTCTCAAAATGAGATGGATATCTAATTAAGCTACATCATGTACTCACTTATCTTGAAATACAGGTGAGGTTATGTTCCTTTCTCCTTCGTATTCTTGTTGCTTCTGAATAACTTTTTTTTTTCAATTTCTGATTTTTTTCTTCTTTTTTTTTCATTACAAACCCTTATATCCATGATTGACAATGAATACTTATTAGGCTTATTTTTTCTGCATAACTCAATATTTGCACTGTTTGGAAGGTATGGAACAATTTTAATAAACCATTAAAGCATAAATGAGGTAAATGACATACTTTATGCATAAAAGTTATGAATGCAACTACATGACATGCACCTATGGGTAATGTGCATGTATACCTATTCTAAAAAAAAATCTTATTTTTCATGCAAACATATGAAGGTGGCTGCAATGCAAGTCCTATCTACCTGCCATGCAATCAAAAAGGTTAAAACTGAACTTTACTTCCAAATCTTGGGTGGATTGTGAAAAGCAATGAGGTGGACAGATCACAAGACTAGTTGACTGAACCTTTGAAAAATATTATATGTCCCTCCTTACTGACCTGTGTGTAGTTAAGAGGTTTTTTGGGGCCGTTGTCGGGGATACGGAAATTTGTCGGCACTTCGAGTGCTGTGAGCTGCCACTCTAGGCCACATTTTTATTTTTTTTATCATTCCAAAAATTTATAATCTATTTTCTAAATATTTGCAATCGTCAAGCACTATACTAAATTTAATTTTTCTATTTTCAGGTACTGTGCATGGTGCAGACGCGTAGTACTGACTACGCGGGGCACGCACCAGAGGTTCCACTGACGGGACCTGACAACGAGGAAGGCCACAATCAAGACCATTTAGAAGAAACAGATTTAGAACTTGAACAAGAAGAGATGGAAGATCCACAGACAATATGGGAGAAGATCAAGGCTTCTTCCTCATCCGCTTCCAAGGGCCGATCAAGAAGCAAGCGGTGAATATTCTGACATATAAGATTGATCCAGCTTTAATCAACTTGGTGAAGTCGAATGCTTTCCATGGGCTCAAAAATGAAGACCCCGTCGCGCACGTAAGTCAATTTGTGGAGAATTGTGATATGATGAAAAATCGACAGATTTTCACAAGATGTTCTCTACTTGAAGCTCTTCCCGAGTTTGATGCGATGATTTTGAGTCACATTTATAGACTTGTTTGATATGTGTTTTATGCATTTAGTAGTCATTTTCATGGTTGATGTTGCATAATTTATGCATTTTGGTCTATGCTACTTCTTAATGTCAAATTCCCTTTATTTAAGCATTTTGAGTATTAATTATCGAAAGAATATATTTTGTGTGGATTTATGTGGTTCCATGTGTTAATTTCAGGAAAAACAAGTATCTGCTACCGTCGATACCATTGACGGTGGTCGATACCATCGACCGGACCACAGGTTGCCAGCCGCAAGGACAAGAAGAAAGTCGATACTATCCATAGGGATGTCGATGGTATCGAGATACCATCAGGTTGCTGGCGAGAAGTGCATCGATACTATCGTCAAAAATGTCGATACTATCGACTGGTGGATCTACAGCGACACAACACGACAAAACCGTCGCTACAGGTTCATCGATACCATCGACCCACGTCGATGGTATCGAGATGACATCAGGCGCACAGAAGAAAGAAAAGAAGGATTGCCGCTATCATGCTAGGTTGATACCATCGACCCACGTCGATGATATCGACACCGTCAGATATGAGTTTGTTTCAGATTAATCTTAATCGGACGGTCGTGGTTAATTGGCGACCTAATTCGGAAGATATACCTAATGACGGCGCCCTTGACTCGGGGAGGAAGTCATTAGTTGCTGCACACATCCTAGAGAGCAAGGAGAGAAGAATGGAGCATGAGAGCACGACCCAGCCAATCCAGACGCTGAAGAAGATGAATTCCACCATCGAAAGGTGGGAGAACGTGGATTCCACGCCAAGGATCGATTGGACCTTCTCCGTTCAGGGGTTTAATCACTCAATCACGTTTTCCTTCATGTTTCCCTTTCTCTTCTCCACATTGTACTCTGAGATGAACATGTGGGGCTAATCTCCTTTGTCTTTAGGACCGGGAGTAGCCCGAGGATTCATTGTATGATGATTTTATAATAGTAATTCATATCTTATCTCTTAAATCCGTGGTATAATTTCGTTTTCTCCAATATATTGTTATGCTTGATCACCATAATAATAACCTAATGCCCTTAATTGCTTTGAAAGAAGAATTAACGGTTGAAAAGAGATGGAATTTATATTAATTGACAAATCCCTTGAACAAGGTGGTGTAAGATTAATGGTGGATACCGAGAGGTCGTTCCTAATGCACCTAGTTTAGGGTATAGGTTACTACGACAGTGGAACCGACCTAGACATAGGTAGTGAATTGTACCACGACAGTGGGTAATTCTGATTTCAGGCCACTACCCAGATAGAGAGATAAAATTGAGTAGCTATATAGAATTTAATACAATGAAAACCCGCGGTGAAATCGCAACCCTAAAGATCTTCTTTTAAATTGATTATACCAACATTTAATCGATTGATTGTTTTGTTTCATTTTTATTTTCTTTTAATTTTAAAAACAACTCTCAACTATTTAATCGGCTTAGATGATCGCGAGTAGTTAGTAGGAGTCTCCGAAGATTTCATGTATCCCTGAGTTCGACTCGGGCCTCATAAAGGTCCGTACTACTTCGACGTGTTCACTTGCGTTTCTGTGCACGGTAAATTTGTGTCAAGTTTTTGGCGCCGTTTCCGGGGATACGGCAATTTGTCAGCACTTCGAGTACTGTGAGAGGACACTCTAGGCCACATTTTTATTTTTTTATCATTCCAAAAATTTATAATCTATTTTCTAAATATTTGCAATCGTCAAGCACTGTACTAAATTTAATTTTTCTATTTTCAAGTACTGTGCATGGTGCAGACGCGTAGTAATGACTACGCGGGGCATGCACCAGAGGTTCCACTGACGGGACCTGACGACGAGGAAGGCCATAATCAAGACCATTTAGAAGAAACAGATTCAGAACATGAACAAGAAGAGATGGACGAGCCACAGACAATATGGGAGAAGATCAAGGCTTCTTCCTCATCCGCTTCCAAGGGGCCGATCAAGAAGCAAGCCGTGAATATTCTGACATACAAGATTGATCTGGCTTTAATCAACTTGGTGAAGTCGAATGCTTTCGATGGGCTCAAAAATGAAGACCCCATCGCGCACATAAGTCAATTTGTGGAGAATTGTGATATGATAAAAATTGACAGATTTCCACAAGATGTGCTCTACTTGAAGCTCTTCTTGAGTTCTCTAGCGGGAATCGCGCGATAATGGTTAAATAACCCGGACGATGAATACGTGGATTCTTGGGACCACATGGTGGAGGTTTTCTTCGAGAGGTTCTTTCTGCCCGAGAAGACCAATGACATGATCAGAAAGATCCACAACTTCACCCAACAAGCAGGAGAGACCTATTCTGAGACCTGGGAAACGTTTCAGATCATGCCCAGGCATTGCCCGCATCACGGGCTTGATAAGGAGACACAAGTCAAGATCTTCTATTTTTCTCTCTCCGAGCATGATAGAAGCAACCTCGATTTAGCCGGTTCTGGATTCTTATTGAATAACATGGACACTAGATGTTGGGAGATCTTAAAGAACATCGCCAAGAAACAATCATCGGGTGAAAGAGGCACTGTGGAACAGGTTCGAGTGGCAGGTGAATCTAAAGCCATAAAGGAGCTGAATGACAAGTTAGATCTTCTAGCCAAGAAATTTCTAGCTAAGGAAGATGCATCCGAGGATGAGGAAGCCCAAGTCAAATTCATGCAACAACAGAGCTATAGAAACAATGATTATGCTTGGAGGAGGGATAAGAAGTTCTCATGGAAGGATCCTAATAACTTCCTACAAGATCCTGATGCAAAGCCACAACCTAGAGCTGAAGATAAAAGCACCGAATTGCTTAGTCAAATGGTGCAGCAAAATCAATAAATGATGACTATGTTCGGTAAACAACTGCAGTCTCAGGGTGACATCTTGACCAAATTTGGGCAGACGCTGCAAAGCCATGGAGCACAAATGAGGGCGTTAGAAACCACCGTGACCCAGATCTCAAATGAAGTGGCGGCCATCAAGCATGCCAATCAGTAGAGATAGGCTGGGAATGTCGATGTGGTTCAAGCACATCCTCAAGTTAAATACATGTATGTGATCAATGAGGAACAACCCCAGGTGGCAGAAACAAAGGACCAAAGCAAAATGAGGTTTGATACGGAGGCTACACCAGCAATATTGTATCCTCACAGTCATTATGGACTACCAGGCGGATACACTCCTTTCAGGAAATCCCGTCAAGAGCCCATGATGGTGGTGCCCCCACCTAGGCAAGAAGAGCAAGTGAAGACCGTCGGTCAAGGTGCGGAAGCATCCATTGTGAGAGAGGAGCCACAACAAGTTATACTTGTTGATGATGTTCCGACAAAGTCCACACCAGAGGGAGTCATTGAAGCAAGCTTAGGGGAGCTGGACCCGAAAAGCTCATATGTGCCACCTCATAAGCGTGTTAATGCGGCAGTTGTGTCAAGTCTGGACAACTCTAAGCCGAAGAAAGAGCACCAGCATTATAGGAAATTCTTGGAGATGTTCAGAAAACTTCATATCAACATTCCATTTGTGGAGATGATTGAGAAGATTCCCGCCTACAGGAGGTTTATCAAAGAAATCATCAATAAGAAGAGGCGGATTAAGGACACGGATGTATGCCGGATGAATGAAATGGTGAGCTCAATCATCCATGGGAGTTTACCACAGAAGAAGAAAGATCCAGGGAGTTTTATATTCCATGCTCAATAGGCGATCGACACTTCCCACGAGCTCAGTGTGATTCGGGCGTGAGCATAAATCTCATGCCACACTCCACATTTAAAAAGCTTGGGTTAAAGGACATGAAGAAGTCAGCGGAAACCATTGAATTGGCTGATGGATCTATTGTAAGGCCATATGGAGTTTGCGAGGATGTACTCGTCAAGGTAGACAAGTTCATTTTTCCAGTAGACTTCGTCATCATGGATATGCCGCAACTTCAAAGTTGCGAGATGCTACTAGGTAGGCCGTTTCAAGAAACCGCTGATGTAGTAACTACAATTGGGAGAGGTACACTGACATTGGGGATTGGTCAAGATCGGGTGGAGTTCAAGCTACCGCACGATCCTTTGAGCACTTTCTCCACATTATCGAGTGGATGACAAGCTTCAAGTCATCTAGCCTAAGACGTTAAATAAGGGCACTTGTTGGGAGGCAACCCAACCATTGGTACCTTAGTTTAGTTCATTTACATTCATAGTTTAATTTGTTTTCACTTAGTTTGTAGTGTAAAAAAGATATTGTGATCGTTTGTTACATGTGCAGGGTTGAGGCAGAGTCGATACCATCGACCCTTGTGTCGATGGTATCGACCATGGTACAGGTTGGTGACTGCAGGAATCGCACTACGTCGATACCATCGACGGCCTCGTCGATGATATCGACATACCAACAGGCAGATTGCAAGAAGAATTCGATGGTATCGACATGGGTGTCGATACTATCGAGATCTCTAAAGATTTTCAGAACAAATCATCTCAGGAAAGTCGATACCATCGACGGGCATGTTGATGGTATCGACACATTCATGCAAAGAAGGCGGCAGCCGGCCTCGCGAGGGAGTTGCCCTAGTCAAAGAGTCGATACCATCGACTTGCGTCGATAGTAGTGACACGCCACATCAATGATCCACGAGGAAAGATCAATGGCGATCGCGGCAACAAGGAAGTCGATCCGGGGGACGGGTCGATACCATCGACTTGCGTCGATAGTATCGACGCGTCACCAATCTAGGCCCCACGGATCCAGCCATCGACGACCGTCGATACTCGTGGAAATTAACACACGGAACCACATAAATCCACACAAAATATATTCTTTCGATAATTAATACTCAAAATGCTTAAATAAAGGGAATTTGACATAAAGAAGTAGCATAGACCAAAATGAATAAATTATGCAACATTAACCAAGAAAATGACTAATAAATGCATAAAACACATATCAAACAAGTCTATAAATGTGACTCAAAATCATCGCATCAAACTCCCCTAAGCTTGAACATTGCTCGCCCTCGAGCAACTAAACCTTAGAATAGAATTTCCAGAGTCAACTAAATAACAAAGCATCACAACAGACATCCCACATGACTCCCACCGGACATTCGCATACCGGCCCTCGCTAACCACAAAATGATAATTACCCTAAAGGCGACAGTAATCATCCATAAAAGATATTGACCTCAAAACTGATGAACACTATCATATAAGGCAGTTATCATAATAAAATTCTTCGGTCCAGACTTAGTGCGTCTTGTGATCTTCTAAACTACGTTGCTCACCCTAACTACCATCTACATGGAAGCAGTTCTCCTGATATTCACTATTGAGGAGAAATTCACGGTGGCCTACCAATCCGAGCAACAGGTGGATGAAATAGGTGGCTCATGGAAGAAGTGGAAGCATTATACGATTTCAACATGCATACAAAAAAAATGTCCTAAATGATGCAAATGCACATGAAAAATGCCCTAATGCCTAAGATTAGGTGGAATGATGCATGCACTAACCATCCGTCTCAAAATGAAATGGATATCTAATTAAGCTACATCATGTACTCACTTATCTTGAAATACAGGTGAGATTATGTTCCTTTCTCCTTCTTATTCTTGTTGCTTCTGAATAACGTTTTTTTTCAATTTCAGATTTTTTTCTTCTTTTTTTTCATTACAAACCCTTATATCCATGATTGACAATGAATACTTATTGGCTTTATTTTTTCTACATAACTAAATATTTTCACTATTTGGAAGGTATGGAACAATTTTAATTCACCATTAAAGCATAAATTAGGTACATGACATAATTTATGCATAAAAGTTATGAATGCAACTACATGACATGCACCTAAGGGTAATGTGCATGTATACCTATTCTAAAAAAAATCTTATTTTTCATGCAAACATATGAAGGTAGCTGCAATGCAAGTCCTATCTACATGCCATGCAATCAAAAAGGTTAAAACCGTACTTTACTTCCAAATCTTGGGTGGATTGTGAAAAGTAATGAGGTGGACAGATCACAAGACTAGTTGACTAAACCTTTGAAAAATATTATATGTCCCTCCTTACTGACCTGTGTGTAGTTAAGAGGTTTTTTGGTGATGTTTCCAGGGATACGGCAATTTGTCGGCACTTCGAGTGTTGTGAGCGGCCACTCTAGGCCACATTTTTATTTTTTTTATCATTCCAAAAATTTATAATATATTTTCTAAATATTTGCGATCGTCAAGCATTGTACTAAATTTAATTTTTCTATTTTCAGGTATTGTGCATGGTGCAGACGCGTAGTACTGACTACGCGGGGCACACACCAGAGGTTCCATTGACGGGACCTGACGATGAGGAAGGCCACAATCAAGACCATTTAGAAGAAACATATTCAGAACCTAAACAAGAAGAGATGGACGAGCCACAGACTATATGGGAGAAGATCAAGGCTTCTTCCTCATCTGCTTCCAAGGGGCCGATCAAGAAGCAAGCGGTGAATATTCTGACATACAGGATTGATCCGGCTTTAATGAACTTGTTGAAGTCGAATGCTTTCCATGGGCTCAAAAATGAAGACCCCGTCGCGCACATAAGTCAATTTGTGGAGAATTATGATATGATAAAAATCGACAGATTTCCACAAGATGTGCTCTACTTGAAGCTCTTCCCGAGTTTGATGCGATGATTTTGAGTCGCATTTATAGACTTGTTTGATATGTGTTTTATGCATTTATTAGTCATTTTCATGGTTAATGTTGCATAATTTATTCATTTTGGTTTATGCTACTTCTTTATGTCACTTCCCTTTATTTAAGCATTTTGAGTATTAATTATCGAAATAATATATTTTGTGTGGATTTATGTGGTTCCATGTGTTAATTTCAGGAAAAACAAGTATCTGCTGCCGTCGATACCATCGACAGTGGTTGATACCATCGACGGCGGTCGATACCATCGACCGGACCACATGTTTCCAGCCGCAAGGACCAGAAGAAAGTCGATACTATCGACAGGGATGTCGATGGTATCGAGATACCATCAGGTTGCTAGTGAGAAGTGCGTCGATACTATCGACAAAAATGTCGATACTATCGATTGGTGGAGCTACAGTGACACAACACGACAAAACCGTCACTACAGGTTCATCGATACCATCGACCCGCGTCGATGGTATCGAGATGACATCAGGCGCACAGACGAAAGAAAAGAAGGATTTCCGCATCATGCTAGGTCGATACCATCGACCCGCGTCGATGGTATCGACACCGTCAGATATGAGTTTGTTTCAGATTAATCTTAATCAGACGGCCGTGGTTAATTGGCGACCTAATTCGGGAGATATACCTAATGACGGCGCCCTTGACTCAGGGAGGACGTCATTAGTTGTTGCACACATCCCGGAGAGCAACGAGAGAAGAACGGAGCACGAGAGCACGACCCAGCCGATCCGGGCACTGAAGAAGACAAATTCCACCACCGAAAGGCGGGAGAACACGGATTCCACACCAAGGATCGATTGGACCTTCTCCGTTCAGGGGTTTAATCACTCAATCATGTTTTCCTTCATGTTTCCCTTTCTCTTCTCCACATTGTACTCTGAGATGAACATGTGGGGCTAATCCCCTTTGTCTTTAGGACCGGGAGTAGCCTGGGGATTCATTGTATGATGATTTTATAATAGTAATTCATATCTTATCTCTTAAATCTGTGGTATAATTTCATTTTCTCCAATATATTGTTATGCTTGATCACCATAATAATAACCTAATGCCCTTAATTTCTTTGAAAGAAGAATTAACGGTTGAAAAGAGACGGAATTTACATTAATTGACAAATCCCTTGAACAAGGTGGTGTAAGATTAATAGTGGATATCGAGAGGTCGTTCCTAATGCACCTAGTTTAGGGTATAGGTTACTACGACGGTGGAACCGACCTAGATATTGGTAGTGAATTGTACCACAACAGTGGGCAATTGTGATTTCAAGCCACTACCCAGATAGAGAGATAAAATTGAGTAGCTATATAGAATTTAATACAATGAAAACCCGCGGTGAAACTGCAACCCTAAAGATCTTCTTTTAAATTGATTAAACCAACATTTAATCGATTGATTGTTTTGTTTTATTTTTATTTTCTTTTAATTTTAACAACAACTCTCAACTATTTAAACGGCTTAGCTGATCGTGAGTAGTTAGTAGGAGTCCCCGATGATTTCACGTATCCCTGAGTTTGACTCGGGCCTCACAAAGGCATGTACTACTTCGATGTGTTCACTTGCGTTTCTGCGCACGGTAAATTTGCATCAATCATCTACTTAAATTTGACTCTACTCTACCCATTTTACTCCCAAAAGATCTTTCCATCCTAGGTACCCAAAAAGACTAGTGCATGCACTTCTCGAACAGTTTTGGCCTTACTCTTAGCTTTGACCCTAAAATAGAAAGAACCTTTCGTCGTTAGAGTAGAGAGAACCAAGATAGGATGGTGCAAGAGGAGGAAATTGCCCGAAGGGTGGCTCAAGCCCTTAATGCGCAAAGAGATAGGCTTGTGCAAGAAGCCTGAGCTACAGTTCAAGTAGAAATCCAAGTAGCTCAAGATGTAGAGTTACAGAAGGAACTTAGAGAGTTCTCCAATCATAAGGTTGATGACGTTCATCACCCAGTACAACCTCCTCCCATCAATGCTCCTAATTTTGAGATCAGTGCACATTGGGTTACACTACTTTAGAACAGCCCTTTCTATGGTAAGTAAGGAAAAGATAGTCAAGAACATCTTCTAAGTTTTATAGATCTATGTGCTATGACAAAGCAGAACAAAGTCATAGATGACACCATTAGATTTTGTCTCTTCAAATATTCTCTTGCCGATAGAGCCATGAGTTGGTATAACTCCTTACAATGCAAACCCATCACCACCTGGGAACGACTTCAAAATGTTTGTCAAGAAAAATTCTATCCTCCTTCCCTCACCTACGAAATTCGGGGCCGCATAACACAATTCACTCAGGTCCCTGGAGAAACCCTTGCAGAAGCATGGGAAAGATACAATGAGCTTCTACACAAGTGTCCACACCATGGCATACCTAAGAATTAGCTCATGAAAATCTTCTATAGGGGTGTGGATGATGATATCAAGAAGTTTTTAGACTCCTCATCTGGAGGAAACTTCATGCGTCAAATCTATGATAGCGCATGGAAGGTTGTCACCCTTTGAGTTGAAAATCAAGCCAACTGGGGTAGACCCGTAGGGAAAGGAGTGTTGAAGGTAGATATGGCAGAAGATACTCATGAGTACAAGTCTATCATTGAATCCCTAAAGCTACTAGTTGCTAAGAAAGACAATCTCGAATCATCTTTTACCACCTACGAAAGAAGGTGCTTGCCCCCTCGACAACAAGAACAAGTCAAGTCAGCTTCACTATTTTGTGAAACATGCAAAGGCACTGATCATTCTACGCTAGCCTGTAATATTCTCTATGATGTTGTTCTGGGCAATGCTTGTACCCAAGGAGGTAATAGTCAGGTGGAAAATCTGAATGCTGTCTACACTACCCTGGTCAAGGATATTATAATCCAAATTAGAACTGGAACCATCTATGTTTTCAATATGGAAATCCTTTAGGAGAGGAAAACTCGCAACAGGTTGGTTCAGATAATCAACGACGAGGTCCATCGGGATACGAGTATAACCAACAACAAAATTTCAGGAATCAAGGGAACTTTATAGGTAACTTCCAGAACAAAAACTACAACCAGTATCAAAACAACTCTCAGTTCCAGAATCCAAACCAAGTCCCTTATCAACATCAACAACAAGGCACACAAGCCGGTCCCATCTCTTCTAATGACAAATTGTCAGCTATTGAGAAGATGCTTCATTCACAACAGACTATGATAGAAAATCAGCAAGCCCATCAGAAGGTTATTGAATCTCAACTAGCTCGACTTTTAGCTAGCCTCAAGCCGCCTGTTGAAGCTTTTACTGGCCAACCAGAGAACAATCTTAAGCATCTAGAGAAACTAAAAGATGTAACCACCCGATCAGGAAAAGACTATCCTAATCCTCCTATCAAGACGTCGGTGGTAGTGACAGATGATGATGACTTTGTGATTGCCCAAGACTCTACAGTACCTGAATCTCAACCAAAAGAACCACTAATCGTTGATAAGACAGACAAAGCAACTTCTGAAGAACCTGTTGTTGCAGAAGCAGAAGACACACCTGAGCCAGTTGTGCCAGTGTACAATCCCCATCCCCCTTACCCAGCTCGACTGAAACAGACAAGGCTTGATACTCATTTCTATAAGTTCAAGAAGGCAATGAAGAACCTTCATGTTGATATACCCTTTCTAGATGTGTTGGTTGAGATACCAGCCTGGACGAAGTACTTAAAGTCTCTCCTCACAAGGAAGTATATAACTAAAGAATATGAGACAATCAAGTTAGCAACAACTACTTCCAATATTATTCAGAGTAAGATGCCCAAGAAGTAGAAAGACCCAGGATCCTTTGGAATTTCATGTCATATCAGTGACTTTTTATGTAAGAAGGGATTGGCTGACGTTGGTTCTAGCATCTCTATCATGCCACTTATCCTTTACAAGAGGTTGGGGTTTGTAGAACTTCTCCCAACAGGCATGACCATACAGCTTGCAGAAAATTCTATGACTCTTCCCTTGGGAATCATTGAGGATGTCCCAGTCAAGGTAGGCAAAGACTCTTATGTCCCATGCGACTTTGTCATCAAGGACATAAAAGAGGACTCCAGATACCCTCTTATCTTTGTCCGTCCATTCCTCACCACTGTAAAAGCTTTGATTGATGTTGAAGTAGGAACCTTGCTCCTCAGACTAGGTAAAGAATACTAGAATTCAAGGTTTTAGAAAGTATGTGAAGACCAAGCATGCAAGAAGGAGTCTATTTGATTTATTGAATAGAGAAAATGTCTCTCTTAATGCAAGAGGATTATGAACAATACAATCCTTTAGAAGTGGCTCTAACAAACCCGATTTCTTATAACTCCATTGACGAACAAGTAAAGAATTGAGTTCTCCAACTCAACACTCCAGAAAAAGATCCTGAAGCTAAATTTGAGGAACTCAAGGCTGTGAACGTAACTGAAGACCTATGTAAGAAAACAGAGGCCCCCGAAATGAAGCCCCTACCTGAGGAATTGAAGTACATGTTTCTGGATGATCTCAAGGTCTGCTTGGATATCATAAATTCTGATCTAAAATCTGAACAAGAAAATAAACTCCTGAAATAATTAAAGGAAGTAAGAAAAGCTATTGGCTACAAAATGAGCGATCTCACTGGGGTCAGTCAAGCGCTTTGCATGCACAAAATCCCAATGGTGGAAGACCTCAAGATGACCATCGAACATCAAAGAAAGATGAATCCTAATATGAAAGAAGTTGTTTGCCTTGAAGTCATCAAACTACTCACTACAGGAACCATCTATCCTATATCTGACTCACCATGGGTGAGTCTTGTACATGTTGTCCAAAAGAAAGGTGGCACTACCGTGATACATAATGAAAATAACAAACTCATCCCCACTCGAATAGTTACTGGCTGGAGGATGTGTATTGATTACAGGAAATTAAATAAGGCAACGCACAAAGCTCATTTCCCCATGCCTTTTCTTGACCAAATTTTAGAGCGGCTGGCTCACCAGGAATATTTTTGCTATTTTGATGGTTACTCTAGGTTCTATCAAATACCCATACATCTAGATGACCAAGAGAAGACAACTTTCACTTGCCCCTTTAGAACATATGCCTTTAGAAGGATGTCGTTCGCACTTTGTAATGTGCCTATGACCTTCCAACGTTGCATGGAAGCCATATTCGCTGGTCTAACTAAAAATATCATGGAAGTCTTCATAGATGATTTTTCCATCTATGGGGGTTCATATGACTCATGCCTGAAGCACCTCTCCCTAGTCCTCAAATGATGTGAAGAAGCATATCTAGTGCTAAATTTGAAGAAATGTCACTTTATCGTGAGAGAAGGCATTGTCCTTAGCCATAGGGTCAGCAATTGAGGAATTGAAGTAGACAAAGCAAAGATCAATGTGATTTCTAGACTCAGTATCCCAACCAATGTAAGAGAGGTCCACGCATTTCTTGGTCATGCGGGATTTTATAGAAGGTTCATAAAGGATTTCTCCAAGATAACCAAGCCTATGATGAACTTATTACTAAAGGATGTTGATTTCTGTTTTGACGAAGAATGTATCAAATTTCAACAATCTCAAGCATGCCCTTACGTCAACTCCCATCATGAGAGCTCCAGATTAGGAGCACCCATTTGAAATTATGTGTGATGCCAGTGATTATGTAGTCGGTGCTATTTTAGGCCAATATATAGAGAAGAAACATTATGTCATCTACTATGCATCTAAGACCCTTGATGAAGCTCAAAGGAACTACGCAACTACATAGAAGGAACTTTTAGCAGTTGTGTATGCATTTGACAAGTTTATTTCCTACCTTATTGGTTCCAAGGTCATTGTCTACATAGATCATGTTGCAATCTATTACGTCCTAGCAAAGAAAGATGCAAAACCTAGGCTAATCAGATGGATTCTCCTATTGCAAGAATTTGATCTTGAGATAAGAGATAAGAAAGGCACGAAGAATGTTGTGGCAGACCACTTGAGTCATATCCACACTCTAGAAATTGAGAAGATCTAGATTAATGACTCTCTTCCATATGACCAGCTCGTGAAAGTCTTAGAACCTACTCCTTAGTACTCAGACTACATGAACTACCTTGCAGCTGGTGTCATCACCTAGAATGCATCGGCAATGCACTAAAGAAATTCATGCATGATGTGAGGCAATATCACTGAGATGAGTCGTACCTTTTCAAGATTTGTGTTTATGGTCTCTATAGATGATGTATCGCAGAGGAAGAAGCTCGTCTTGTTTTAGAACAATGCCACTCAGGTCTTGCTAGAGGTCATATGAGTTCCAAGAAAACTTCTTTGAAGGTTTTGCAATGTGGCTTCTTTTGGCCAACCATATGCAGAGATTCCTACAACTTTGTCTTGGCATGTGACAAATGCTAGAGGATGAGTAACATTACAAAAAGAACTGAGATGCCCCTCAAACTCTGGCAAGAAATTTATATTTTCGACGTTTGGGGAGTGGACTACATGGGCCCATTCCCATCCTTGTCTGGGTTTTTCTATATTTTAGTTGTTGTGGATTATGTCTCTAAATGGGTAGAGGCCATACCAACCATCACCAGTGATTCGAAACCTATCATCAAAATGTTCAAAGATATTATTTTCCCCATTTTGGACTACAAACTGTGATCTCCGATGGAGGTTCTCATTTTCTGGAAAGAAGCTTTGAGGCTCTGTTGAGAAAATATGGTGTAACACACAAGGTAGCTTCCCCCTACCATCTGCAAATGAGTGGGTAGGTAGAGGTTTCAAACTGTCAACTCAAATCTATTCTAGAAAAGATAGTAGGCCGCAACCGAAAGGATTGGTCAGTAAAAATAAATGATGCCTTGTGGGCCTACCAAACTTCTTTCAAGACTCCTCTTAGGACAACACTATTTCAATTAATCTATGGGAAGTCATGTCACCTGCCCGTAGAACTCAACACAAAGATTGTTAGGCAATCAAACAGCTAAATTTTGACATGAAGAAAACTGGTCAAGCTAGGGTTCGGCAACTTCAAGAGCTGGATGAGCTCCGGATGACAGCTTATGAGAATGCAAGAATCTACAAAGAACAAAATAAGTTTTGGCATGATGGTCATCTAAAAAGGAAGGACATATAAGTGGGAGACCAAGTTATACTATTTAACACGAGACAGAGATTGTTCCCAGGGAAACTCCGTTCTCACTGGTCTGGACCATACATTGTCAAGAGAATCTACCCACATGGTGCTTTTATTTTATGGAGTGAAAAGTCAGGTGATTTTATGGCAAATGGCCAATGCTTGAAGAGATACTTCACCACATCTGATACTAGCATTGAAGAATCACTGAATCTTTCCAAACCAACATGTCTACCAGAAAATTGAAGGAATCATGTCGAGCCAATGACATAAAACAAAGGCAATTGTTGGGAGGCAACCCGATCCTTACCTTAGCTTTTTAATTTCAATTTTGAAATAGAAAATTTTGCACCCAGTAGATATCACATCGCAAGATGCAATCTTAAGATCTAATAATTTTCATTTTTGAGATTTCAGATGGAGGACACATTGTCGAGAGGAACGCAACCACATCTGGTGGTCCAACCGGCACGATATTTCCCCTCCATCTCGGATTTAGAATTTGCTCAGGACGAGAAAATTTCTAAGTTTGGGGTTGAGGGTAGGTGGTACGTACTCTACTTTCCACCAACACCCATTTGTTTCAGACTTAAGATTCCATCTTTGCAATTTTGATCAAAATTTCCAAAAATTTCAAGTTTCCAAAGTAGTTTTGTATAGAAACTTAATGAAGTTTTGATGCTTCTTTTTCAATCAAAGCCTTTACCTAGCCAGATAGTTTCTTTGTCTATGCAATTTTGAATCATTATACCCTCCTTATTCGAAGCAAAGCCTCAAGAGGGACAATTTCTAAAACTATCCCATGGTTAGAAATCACCATGTGAAGCTTATGAATCCTAACATCATGATCCTTCAGCAAAAAGGGCAAGTATCTGTCAAACTGAGAGGGATCAAACACATCATGCTTCCTAACTGACTAGTGGAACAATAGCATGTAATCTCCACTAGATCCCCATCAAGTCATTATTTTAGCAGAGTAAGATAAAGAGAACAACTCGGTGCACTGAATTGTAAATCAAGTTGCATTATGATCTGAACTCTTTTCTACACTTCTTCTACCATCTTCTTACCCCTCCATCCATCAAAAAGTAACAAAAAGCCATACAAATAGTGCCAAACCCTAAGTTTGGGGTGGCACACCATCCCTCTCTATATCTGCTTCTTCCATACCCCTCTCTATTTAAAAGGGGTGTACCGCCAAAAAGAAAAGATTCCAATGAGCACACAAAAAAATGCAACATTGAGTCGAATAGAGGAGAGATTTTTCACACAAAAAAATGCAATCAATGTAATTGCAATGATATAATAAAATCTCGAGTCGAATAGAGGAGAGATTCATTACTTCCTTCCATACCCCCCCTTCACTCTATTTTCCACCTACGGGCACAATGAATGCCTCATTTTGGCCACTCTTTTGTAAAACACCAGTGTCAGATCAGATGCACACTTGTTGTTTTGTGGGTATCACTAGACTCTTATAAAACTCCTAGGCATGCTTGATGTTGAAGAAAGTGGGGAGGAAGTGTTTTTGAGAAACAAACTCATGAATGAAGATATTGTAAGATGTGTTCAGTGATCTCAAGAAGTTGAGATCCTAAGCCATACAAAGAAGAAAAGAAACAATCGTGATGTGAAGATGAGGCAATCACAAGAGTTGAAAGTATTCAATTGGCGATTGTTTCAAATTTTGTGTTACTCGAGGGCAAGCAACATTTAAGTTCAGGGTGTTTTAATGAAAGCATATTCATCTTAGTTTTAGTCGCCACTTTTGGCCTAGTTTTGCACTGAATGCTAATCTTCACCCCTTGAATATGCTCATATACAATTTTCCTCAGTTCCATATCATTATTTTGAGTTTTGATTAAATCTATTTGTCTCTATTGCAGGATTGAACATCGTGTTATGTGTTCCAGTGTAGGAGGTGTAGGGGACGGTGGTCCCCCAGAAACTTTTGATAAATTGTACCCCTTTTCGATGGCCAGTTCCTTCATCAGAAAGCATCCTCATAAGTCAAAGGATTCATCGATGCAGGCCAATCGACCCATAAGCAATACCCCCCCCACGGGGGTGGGTTTGTTTCATGAGGCCACGACCGTGGCCAAGGAGGCAACGAACGCGATCTCAAAGAAGGACCGCGAGTGCAATCTCAAGGAGGACCTCGACCTAAGGCACCATGAGCTAAAGCATATCTCGACCTCACAAGACACCACGACGCAAAGAGAACATCGCGACTTGAAAAGGACCTCGACCTGAGCACACCGCGAGCTAAAGGATACCGCGGCCATAGTCAGGCCACGATAACTACTGAGACTTCGACCATGATAGTAGTCCAGAAGTAATTCGGTGGAGTGTGCTTATAAATAGGCCACCCACCCGTCTTGTCAAGGGATCTCTTCCATGACACCTGGAGGCTGCCGCTCTGTGCCCAGCCCTCAGGAAGACAATGTCAACCACCAAGGACTACCTCTACGAAGTTCTTACCTCTCCTCCATCTCCACTCCATCCAGATCTATCTTCTAGCCACGAAGGTGGTTGGTCTTCAGATCTCTAGATCTACTTTGTCGGCAGCTACCTACCACTCCTTCTCTTGCGAGCAAGTGCACGAGAAGAGAAGGAAGGAGAGAGAAGATCTATCTCTCCTGCCTTGATGTTCTCTCCCTCCTTGTTCTAAATCTACCCTGACATCGTGTAGAAGATCGTTTCTCCACAGAGCTTCGGCCACCTTCTTCACCATGACCATGGCGGAATATTCCCTCTCTCTTGTTTTTCTTGTTTCTATCATGAAGAGAGAGTAGTCCTCTTCACTGGGGTGTGGGGACTAGCCCTGCTGCTCATGCTTACATGTTCATTTTAAAACATTCCATGGCTTGTATATAACTTTTCATCTCGTGTTAATCGTTTGATGCATGCTTGTGGACTAATCACCTACCTTGAATGATCTATTATAACCCTTTGTTGAGAGAACTTCAATACTTAGGTTAATTAATATCATTTGACATGGTTGATGCATTGAGGAGAACTTCTGAAAAGATATCTTCGGAGTAGTAAGTGTGTGATCCGTAGGTGATGAGACATCTGATACCTATAGGTGATGCTTACACGAACCTAACTTTCGTAAAGAGGGTTTGCAACTCCATTTGGATGGTTTTATCATGCTTGGATGTGTTTTGGACGTTTTCATGTTTAGTGGTGGTGAAACCCAGTTCCACCCCAGTGATTCTCATCATTAATCTAGACTCTGTTTTAATCATGCTCTTTACTTTCCTTGCATTTAGTTTAACTAAACCCAATTAACTCTTTGTTCTAAATATTAGTCTTACTTGGACTGGATCTGACTAGAAAGATTCTTGAAAATGTTGTCCTTTGGTATTCAATCCTTAACTATACAGTGATATGACCCATTCGCTTGCAGGTGGTATTATTGCACGAGGTTTTGGTAAAAACTCAGGGATTTCATCCCTGGGTGAATTTGTTAGTGCAGTAAAAACCACGTCAGTCATGATGTTGTGATACAATGGATTGCAACTCTACATTGCATTAGGTCAAGGTAAATAGGTGTTGCAGTCGTGCCACTAGATTGTTGGTAGGTTGAGATGCCTAGCCATGTCGTGGTCGAGACACCATGTGGGTAGGTGGTTTAGACACCCACCATGTTGCTTGGTTGTAACAAATTCATGACATGATGAGATGATATACAAATACATGTATATGAAAGTGGTACCTAGTGCTAATAAACATAATGATGTTTCAACCATAGATCAGTTCCCAGAGTGTGGAAGTGACTCAATTAGGGATAGTGCTATGTTCATGATGTAAATCTTAAATGGCTATGTGTGAGAACCCTAACCCTAATACTAGAATATATTATACTTGTTGAATATGCATAGATGAATAGTATGTAATTGTACCTTCTCTATCCTCCTTGTAGGGTTCTAAACTTGCAAGTCAATTGAGAGTCATAACTTGTCAATTCTATGAAGATGATTAAAAGATACTAGATGATGGCTATGAGCCTTGATGAGGTGCAATACAATTGTAATTATGTAAATATACATACTTAGCTATAATCTGTAGTGCATAACCTTAATACACTCCAACTTGTGATGAAGCTAGAGATTGGTAAATAAATAATGCCATAAAACATTATGTGGTAAAGCATGAAACCCTAACCCTTATTGGGGGGACATATGATGCATTGTTTGCATTGCTTAAAGTGTTTAATATGATAAGATAATCATGAGTATTCTCTCTATTTGTATAACATTGATTTTGTAGGAAAGATGATAATCACAGCTAATGATTGCCATGGTGTATAAGTGAGGTGATATTGTTGATGTGTATATGCCTAAAGAGGCATGATGTGATGATTATCATAGGTAATGATTTCTATAATGCAGGGGATGGTTATATGTTTGGTAAGGTAAAATGAGACAATATTGAGTTGCATGAATAATGTGATTGGTCTTATGACCTAGTGAACGCTTAATGCCTAGTATGAGGTTATATCCTCCAATGATGTGGTAAGGGATTAATATCCCCAGTGATGTGATTTTAGTGATCAACATGATATGAGAGTGTTAATAAGTGATGATGTTGATGGCCTTATTTAAGGCAGTGATACAGTATTCTCCTGAGATGATGTAACAAGTTCACACTTCATACGTTTTATATCTTTTGAAGTTGCTTCATATATAGTTATGCTTTCTAGATTGAATTAAGGTTTTGTATGTCCACTTGTGTGATGGATCCTGAATTCACCCAATTGGCATAACTAATAAATTGAGACCTTAATCATGTAGTTTCCATGTACCATAGATCCATCCTCAGCGTCAGTATTTAGTTGGATGGTGAAATGAGTAACTCCTACAAGAAATCGAAGTGTATATTGTTGAATATGTGGGGTATCAGTGGAGGTATTTCCCTATATCCTTAAATTGTTGAAATAGAAATGTGATGTTTATTGTAGAATGGCCATGTATGAGTATGTTCTCTAGAATTGTGCCATGTACCAAGGAAGGCTAGTTGTTTTACAGGACCATAGCTTTGACTATGAGTTGATGTCTTTATAGGACTATATTTGTGGCTATAATTTGATGTGTTTTTAGTTTGACTATATGTCACTGTGTTGCAGACTCGTGTTGACCGAGTAGTGCTAGTGATGATCGTGGAGTTCGGCTCTTCCATTGATCTTGTATGGTACTAATTTCGACTTAGTAGTGGTTAGTTGGATTTGAGTGGTACGCCTCAAATACCCAAGGCATAATAATTAAAGACGTAATACAGCCATGTAGTGCTATTTCTTAGGGTCACATATGAATAACCTAAGATGACCCCTTTTTGTGTTTCTTATACTATTTATTTTATAAAAATAGTTATACATTTTCTTCATATTCCTTCTTAAAACATAAGATGATCTATTGTTTAGTGTAGATGCCCTAGTTGCATAAACTCTAATAACTTACATGCTTATATCATTGATCTTAATCTGCTTGTCAATTAATAGTATAATTTCCTTATTTAGATATTTGCACCTTTAATAGATGGGGGCGGAGAGTTATATCTCTCACTAGGACATTTGGTCTCACCCAGTGGGTTCCACATATTTTTAGATGGGGATGCATGTTGAGATAGAGTTTGTGTGGTTGAGACTGATAAGAAGTGGAGATGTAACTATTAAATCATGGATATGCTACTAGTGTCTAGTAATAGAGTCATATGTGTCATCCCTATACACTCAAGTCCTTGGGGGTGTTTTTGTGAATGTTGTGCATTGATTTGAGATTTTGGCTTCATGCCATGGTAGTATAGACATGATTTGTATAGTTGAGAAGATGTTTATATGTAACAAGTTGTGGTTAGTTACCCAGTGCACAATGGTGTGTAATACCTTTTGATATGAATGAAATTCAAGTTGCATTAATTTATGGATTAAATTGTGAGTTTTTTAGTTTGGAATCCTATTATGAGAACGATTTTAATTTACCCAATTTTGTGGTAATTTTATTCTTAGTGATAATTACATGCTTTTTTTGAGTAATCTCGCTTGTGTGACAAAGGGTGTCATAGTGAGAGCTTGGACCAGTGGTGCATGATCCAAGACCAGCTCCCTCATGTTCACTTTTGATGTGACTTGGACTATTAGAGTTGTGCCCTGCTCCTTAGAGATTCATTGAGCTGTAGTGCACCCTTGCCAAGCTACACCCATCTCCATAGAGTTTCCTTGAGCTACATTTCACCCCATTCAAGCTACACCCAACTTCCTAGAGCTTCATTGAGTGATGGTGCACCCCATCTGAGCTACACTGAGCTACATCTGAGCCTTTGACCCACACTACTAGCCAACGCCATACCCACTAAGGTTGTGCTCATCCCTTGGAGAAATAAGGGGGTAACATGCCTCCCCCACCTGGGAAAATCGACGTCCTTGTCAGAACAAATTGACTATTGGGGACATCATTGAGATGCTTAATTGCCACTCCTGCCTTAAGAACTTTCTCTATTTTCTACAGAAAGGGAATCTACCCAGTTGGTGAAGCACCTCTTCAGCTTGGCCTCTCCTTACCATCGACTTGAAGTGATTTATCTACCATCTATTCAAAGTTGATTCAGTTCTGTTGAAGGCTCTTTGGAATCTTTGTTGAACATATTCCTTCACTTTTTTTGACTCTTACGGTAGTTGCAACTCCAGATCCTTTTCCCCTTTCTTTTTCTCCTAAGTTGATCTTTGTTGAAGGGTCACCTTCCTTCTTTGGCATGGCCTAGTAGCAACTTAACAAAATAACCACCAAGTTCTACTCTATTTAGTTGCGGTATTATCCTTAGACAACTATGATGTCTGAAGTATATTGTCACCTATCCACTTAGGGACCTAGGCACACACCCCTTTAGACACAATACTCTCCTTCAGAACACTTAAATCCCAAGTGACTCCAAATTATTAGATGCCACTTTTAGAATTGGAGAGGATTGAAGTAACCAGTTACACCCCCATGTTGTTGTACACAACACTTTACAACTCAGTGGTAACAATTATGGAATAAAGGACCTACTCTTTTTGTAAGTATAAAAATACTTTTTATTCCATTTGCTGGAGTCAGTAGTACATTGGACTCCCCTTTTACATCATACTACCACTCTTAAACAGTGGTGCTAAAAAGTACGAATAAATGTAGGGATGCAGACCAATTACCCTCACACCTTTTGAGTGAATAACCACCCATGAGTTGAACCCAAATATCCTTCGTCTTTGTTTGAGTGTACAGTCATTAGCCAAACCATCCATCCATGAGTGTAGAGCCATTCCCTTTTGCACTATTGCAACGTGATGTTTCTCCCAACAGGGAGTGCTCACACCCCTTCCTAACTCTCCATTGTTCCCCAATAAGAGTCAATTATGAGACTTGCTTCATAACCACCAAGTCTCTGTGTGCAATGGAGTAACTCACATGTATGCAGTAACCAGTAGTTAACTTGGCCCATCACGCATTTTGTTGTGGAACCATCAGTAGAACCACCTGAAATGCATGTACATGGTGTACCTCTTTGGTTTCTTATGCCCGCTGCTCACACCAAGGGGCAGTTACCCTCACGATAACTATCTACGGTTGTAAAAGTTATCATCCCTTACCCTGGCCATGTGACACCAACTGTTAGTTCACATGCCTCTTCCTCACGTGCTGATCTACAACCTGTGTGGACAGTCGCAATCCGTTTCTCCCGCCAATGGAAGTCGGTAATTGATGTAGACATGGCTCGACTCCCTCCTGGAATAGTTGTGACATGGCATGCCCTTGTGGCCACATCTGCACAGTTTCTCCTCTGTACAGAAGAAGATTCAAGGAGGCAACCATCATCATCCTTCTCCACCTTAACCACCATGTGACTTGCAACCATTGCCAGCAGAAGTGGTGGTTTCTTCCTAGAATACTCTGGGTCATTGTCCAGCATCATGTCAGCCAAGTGCCAATCGCTAGGAGTGGCATCCTTCTTTGATTCTTCTTCTAGAATCGCCATGTAATACTTCACTTCATCAGCAAGCATCCTTTCAACTTGCATGGATAGTGATTCCACCCAATTCGTTAAGGACATGACCCAATATCATAGGATATTATCTTAAGAGTTGGCCCCACAGTTGTTAGAACAATTTCTCTCTTCTTTGGACAGATCATACAAAGTGTTCCTCTCCACTTATAGAATTTTGAGCACCTAACCCTTTCACAAATATCCCTAATTTCCTTGATATATACGCAATCAAGTGTTTGTATTTGGGTCTTGATTTCATTAATTACCTTATAGAGGCCATCCCTCTAAGCATAAAGGTCATCCATTATCCATCAAGTCTTCTCATTAGCATTTCTTCTACCCTCGTGGCAGAATTGATAGTTGAATTAGCTTTCTCCCAAGAGAATGGCCAACTGACGCTCCACCCTCACCAATCTTGCTTCCATATTAGCCAACTCCTCCGGCTCGTTGTCAGTGGTGTTGACTCATAATGTGATGAATTCCCACTTGAAGATAATCGTCCCCCTCTGTATCAGAAATCTATGATACCACTTTGTTACTGGGTGGAAATTAAAAATCAAAAACTTCCCAGTAATGGCATTGAAGAACTCAACCAGTAAACAATTCACGAACACCCAATTTCACTTAAGACAAGTCAAACACTTGGACTTAAACAAAGCTCATTGATGTCTGGGTAGAGGTCTTGTAAATAAGAAGACTTCAAAGGTCATAATGGAATAGAGGCATAACCTAAGGGACTAGAGAACAAAGGGGGAGGAACACTTCCAATATGGGACCTTTCTTCCTTCTTTTTATTGAGGAAAAGTTACAATACAAGTAGCACTTAATGGAATCAAAATAGAATCCGAATGGAATGTGAATAAAATTTCAATGGAATGCCTATACAACCAACAAGGCTATTCCTTTTATATAATGAAAGCTCCACATGATTAGAGAATGCAATCCCATAACTGCTTGGTTGTTACCATGCACCTAAGGAATGTGTCACTTCCTTTGCATATGCTCGTAGCACTTCCTTGTTGATTAGCTAAGTCCTTAATTAGGGATGAGCCCACCCCAAGTGCTTACAGTGTCTGACTTTGGCAAGCGGCACTCTACATTCTCAAGCATCCCTTTGCCCCAATCTCGAGTGGGTGAGAGTAACTACACACATATCTAATCGCTCTAGTCTGAGCATTACCACTTGTTTTCATGCATTCATTTGCATCGGTCCGCTCTATTTGTGGGTAAGATAGGGTGATTGAGGCTCATGCTCAGATGCAGTGCCCTCACTTTGGTAGTAACTACCAAGTGTTGCTTCTCTAGCATCTCGCAGCCCCACTCCATTTTTCCCCCACATTCACCTGAGTATGCAAAGCAAAGTATAACCACCAAGTGTGCCTCTGTCACATCTTATCTCTCATGTCATGGTCGCCCCCATAGCGACCCGCATCAATTCTTGACTCCACCTTAACCGTGTGTCATAGCTTTAGCTTTGAGCTAGGTGAGCTGCAAATGAGTTGGGTCTTTCCTACCTGAGCTGTTGCTAGCCTCAACCATGCTTGGTTAGCTGTTTGTGAGTTGAGACCAAGTATTTAAAGCTCCATCCAAGCTACTACATGTCCACCTTGATCTTGGCCAACTACATGTGTGTTGAGGCCAACTTATTTAGGTCTCTTTGAGCTTCCACTCATTCTGACTTAGATCGATCTAGCTCCATCCAATCTCCATTCATTACATGTGAGATGCTTGTAAGCTACAGGTCACCATTGATTGATGAGACCACTGAGCCTGAGTAGAGTCTAGCTTCACACGAGCTAGGACTAGTTGTGCAAGAGCCAAGACCAACTCCCTCGAGCTCACTTTAGCTGTGACCTCAGATTCATTGAGTTGTGGTGTGCTCCTATCGAGCTACACCTAGCTCCTTCGAGCTTCCTTGAGGTGCGGTGTGCCCCATCTAAGCTACAACCAGCTCCTTAGATCTTCATTGAGCTACATTGCACCCCCATCCAAGCTACACCAAGTTGCTTATGATGCTTTAATCCATGGTATTAGCTAATATCATACCCTCTAAGGCCACGCTCAACCCTTGGAGAAATAAGAGGGTAATAGTATTCCTAAAAATTATCTCATCGAGTTTTAATACAAAGGGTGAATAATGATATCAAAACGTTTCTAGACTCCTCATATGGAGGAAACTTCATGCTCTAAAGTTATGATGGTGTGTGGAAGGTAGTTTCCCTTAGAGATAAAAATCAAGCCAACTGGGGAAGATCTATAGGCCAGGGAGTTTTAAAGGTAGATATGGCTAAAAGTAGTTTTGAACTGAAGTCTATTGTTGAATCCCTAAACCTCCTAGAACTTAAAAAAGATAGTTTTGATACATTTTTCAATTCTTATGTGAGAAGAAATTCAAATTTGCCACCTCAACAACAACAACATGTCAAGGCAGTGATACAATTATGTGAAGTTGCAAGGACACTGACCATTCTACCTTAGGGTGCAATATTCTTTTTGATGTTATAATGAGCAATGTTATAGTTCAAGGAGACAACAATCAAATGGAAGATATAAATTCTATTAATAATATTCTTAGCCAAAGGTGATACAATCCCAACCGAACTAAGATCCATCCTGGATTTTAATATAGTAATCCTTCTGGAGAGGGTAACTCTCACCTGCTCATGCAAGATAGAAATAAAAAATGAGGACCTCAAGGATTCTTGAACAACCAGCAACAAAATTTCAAAAATAAAGGAAACTACATGGGTAACTTCCTGAACAAAAACTACAATTAGTACCTGAATCCAAATCAAGCCCTGCAACAACATCAATGGAAGGGACAACGTGTTAATGCCCCTCCACCTAATAACAAAATATCAACCATTGAGAAGATGTTGTAGTTGCAATAGGCAATGATTTTGAATCAGTAAGCTCATGAGAAAGCCATTGAATCTCATTTGGCTCAACTTTTATCAAGTTTTCACCCACACATAGGAGCATTAATTCATAGGTCAACTAGAAGATAATCCAAACATCAAGAGCAATTAAAGGATGCCACAACATAGTAAGGAAGAGTTTTGGTTGACGCATCTACTAAGTCCCTTGTGACTGGCATAGATGAAGATGATTCTTGATTCTATAATCGTTCAAAACCCAAAAACATCCAAGCTAGTTCCAAAAGCATTAATGTCGAATGCAGAAGCATTAGACTCTATACTCACTAGTAATATGTACAAATCTAGTCCAAAAGAACTTGTCGTTGTAGAGAAAATAGCAATCAAACTAGTGATAACAGTCTACAAACCTCATCCCCCATTCCAATCTAACCTAAAGTAGACAAGGATTGACACTTTCTTTATGAAGTTCAAGGAAGAAATGAAGAAGCTTCATGTGGATATTCCTTTCCTAGATGCATTGGCAGAGATATCTGCATGATTAGAGTATTTGAAAATGCTCCTCACAAGGAGTGCATAACTGAGGAGTATGAGACAATTAAGCTCTCTAGAGCAACATCTATTATAATCATGGGTAAGATGCCAAAGAAGCAGAAGGATCCAAGGCCCTTTATAATTTCATGTCACATAGGTGACTCCACATGCAAGAAGGGGTTAGATGATCTCAGAGATAGCATCCCAATTATGCCCTATATCGTATGCAAAAGGATATGATTTAAATAACTACTCCCAACTGGAATGATACAACTTGTCGACTCTTTAATGACACTCCCAATGGGAGTCATTGAAGATGTTCCAGTCAAGGTGGGATATGATTCCTATGTTTCATTTGGTTTCTTTGACATGAACATAAAACAAGGCATCATATATCCACTTATGTTTGTCCAACCCTTCCTCTCCATAGCAAGTGCACTGATTGATGTTGAGTGTAAGGACCCTGACCCAGGTTTTGGGCTAACCCTCTTTGCTTTTCTTATGAAAGGTGCTTAGAACCTTAATCTCATATCTCTAGATGTTTTGTTATCATGTGACAAGATCATGTTTTTAGTTTGGTACCGTTTGGATGTTGTTTGAGCCATGTTTGCTTGTTTTGGACCAAAGTGCAATTTACCCAAAGTTAGGGGTTATATTGCAATATGTCACATGTAAAGAATGCATTTAGTTCTCCTTCACCATTAGAAAGAGAATGATGTCGTGGGGCACCTTGTGGAGGACCTATGTTTCAAGTTTGAGCTTGGTTGGTTGATGTTTATGCTTTTTGTGCTAGTTTTGGTGTAAATTGCAATTTACCCAAAGTGGAGGGGTCAATGTGCAATTTATAAGCTCTAGCGTCTTCTTTCTTGTGTTTGACATCATCTAGAATGAGTATGGATGATGGGGTGCCATGTTTGGTTGATAGATGAGGAATGACATCCTTATATGGTCTTTATATCACATATGTGTCACATAGGCCACCTTGTCCTTTAGTGTATCGGCTAGGACATGAAGGTGTGTCACCCAACAGCAGTGTGTCGGCCATGGCAGCTGCCCAGCTGCATGATACACTTCCTAGATTGTATCACCAGGCCATGCATGAGCTTCTAGGGTGGCAACAAGTGGCGTTATGAGCTAGAGCAAGTGGCACCTTGGTTTATGTGGTTATGACACATCTCCCTTGCTACCTCTCTCTTCCTTGGTGTATATAACTCCCTTCCTCCTTAGAAAAGCAATCCTTTTCGGCCACCTTCCTTCCCCTACCTATATGTTACGAGCAAGAGAGATTTGGGAGCTAAGGAAGACTCCCATGGAGCATGGAGGGGCGAGCTCCTTGGCCATGGAAACTCCTTGCTCAAGATCCAACCTTGGTGAGTCATGCTTCCATGCTAGTTTTTCCTTGTGCTATCTTCTTCACCTTCCTCTTCCCATCTCGGCCATGGATAGGCCCTTGATAAGAGTAAGCAAGTATGTGGTCATCTTCCCTCCTTCCTTATTCTTGAGCTATACATAACCATGGTTTCTTGTTCTTCTTCTACCTTTGTTTCTTGAGGTGGTGATGATGGTGCCGAAGGCATGTTTGGAGCTTTGAATGGGTGCTGCTCTTGGAAGAGAACGTGTGTTTACTGCTTGGATCATGGAGTTTTATGCCTTTTCATGGATATCCTCTTAAGGTGGGTTACATAACTCTTAACCGTTTCTATTATGCACACTGTCCATATATGTATATGATGGTTCTTGTACTTAAATCGTTACCTTTTCTCCATGATAGATATATATATGGAACTTGGAATCTTGTCTAATGGGAATGCTACATTTTATTACTGCCTTTAGCTTGTTTTCCTTGTGCAAGATGGTAATGGGTGGCTGGAGGTTGAATATGACTTGCACGATATGAGTCTTTGACCGATACAACTAGGTTGCCCGATATGGGCCTTTACCCAATACAGTACTTGGTTCTATAGCCTATGCTTTGGTCGATGGTTATGGCAACACCCCTTTCTCTCCTTTGGACTTGAAAGGTGAGCCTATGACCAATACATATGGACGATATGATGAGTTGGTAATAGTTGTACCTTAATGCCCGATATCCCCTATCCACCCTAGAGACAAGCTTTGGACGACATGATTGATAGACCCTTGGATGGACTCTTGGCCGATATGTTTCCATTATGACCCTTTAAGTGTGTTGTTTGATACCCTCTTCTAGAGTTGAGCCTTGGGTGATATGATAGGTGAACTCCTTAGTGACCTTGTGATCGATATGTACATCTACCCAAGATGATGGTGGTTGGCCGACATAAAACCCTAACTCTAGAGTCTTGGACGATATGGGGCTTCAACCCTAGTTTGGACGATAGGGTTGTCCTGGGTGACATAGATGATCTAACCTTATTGTACGACATGGTCTTGATGTTGAAGGTGACCAACTTGGTGTGGTCCATGTACCCTTGCACGATACACCTTTTTGGTGCCCTAAATGATACCCCCTCATCTAGGGTTGCCTTGAATGTTATGATTCCCGATATGACTCCTTATCATGGTAGTACTTGTTGGGCGATATGGATAAGTCTTGAGCCTACAATGATAAAACCCTAGGTGGGTGATACCATGACTGCTTCCCTGACCGATATGAGCGTGGTTGAGGGGCTTTTATGTCGGGCATAAGGTTTGTGCTTGCACGACACCCTCTAAGTAAGTTGCCTGACATGGTGCCTATGGACGACATGGATCCTTGAACGATAAGGTTGCCCTAACCCTAGACGACCGACAGAGAGTGTTCTTGGGTGATATGGTTGGACTGCACCTTGTAGACCCTTCGCCCGATATGGTGCCTGATAGTTGAGGTAGTAGAGTGTTGCCTAATACAAGATGTTTCCCGTTATTATGAGTTAGGCATTATGGCCTTAGTGTGCTATGCACGATACTTTGGATGAGAGCCCCACTCTTGGTTAAGCTTTGAGTAATACAAGTACTCCTGCTCGATATTCCTTAGTTGGTTCTCGTGGGAGTTACGCCTTTGGCCGATAAGATTCTCGATAGATATCCCCTTGTATCTGGTTGCCGATACCACCATGCTCATGGATGCACGATACAATTTATAGCTCTAGTGGCACTATGCACCTTTGGTTCTAGTCTACCGTTACACCAAGAAGGTGTGTTGCTTGTATCGGGGCATTGCCCGATATAGATAGCATGACACAGCGTTACATGTGGGTTCTTAGTTGTTGCTCGATATGACGTCTTAGGCGTTGCACCTGTTGGGGGTGCTGCTCGGCATGGTGTCTTGGGGGCTTGGGTGATACGAAGGGGGCTATAGGGTTGTTGCCTTGGGCGTCACAGGTTGTGTGTGGAATGATACTGAGGTGATGATGGTTGGCAGTTATGATCTTAGCCCTAGAAGGGTGCTGTCCGACACAGGTGAAGAGTTGTGTGCTTAACTGATATAGTATTGGGTGTTACTATTTTAGTGAGAGACGCTATTCTTTTAGAGAGGTTTGTTTGGTTGCATTATACTTTTGGTGAGGGTAGGCGACACCTTTTGTAAGGGTTGTGCTTAACCCGATATACTTATGCATGTTTCTTGAGCTTACACCTTTGATCATGATGAACTACGAAAAGATAGGTTGTGAACCCTTGTATAGTGGTTACCTATGGTTAATGATAGATGAATATTCGATAAAGTTGGATGGTGAATCATGGTGTATGATCCTTATAGTTAATCCTTAGGGATGGTGCTCATATGAATTGAGATATAGGGTATGATGGGATACCCATGATGTGGTAATAGTAGTATGTTTTGATCTATACACTGGTTATGACATTAATATGCATATGTTCATAAGGATGGAAGAATATTCCAATGTTATAAACCTTAATCTTGATGACATGATAACCATGATATGATCATGAGTTGTAAGGCATGAGGGATGCTCACAGTTTGATAACAATAATATATTTTATCTACATACACAGCTATGAACATGGATGTTATTCCAATCATGTACACCTAAATCCTTGATAGCATGGTAATCATAATATGTTCTCTAAAGGATCTATGTTCTATGTTTGGTGATCTAGTTATCTCTTTCTTATGTAAGCTAACCATGCAGGTGTATTGAATTCATAGCCAAGTAAGAGCTATGGTGACTATATGCTTATGTGCTTCGTATAGCACTTGATATATGTGCAATATCCAAGTAATAATGTTGATGAGATAACATACATCATCAGTATGATGAGAAATGCATGTTGAGGTGTGATCCTCTAGTAATGAAATGAGGGATTGATATTCCCTAATGATGTTGATGATTCCTTGAGAGGCACTGGTGTAATGTGATGAACTCAGGGATTTACATCCCATGATGATGTGAAACGATGAAGCCTTGAGAGGCAGTAGCACTATGAGATGATGTGAGGGATTTATATCCCATGGAAATGTGATGATTGTTGAGGGAAATGGAAATAGAAGTAGCAATATAACATCAATGTAATGAATCTAATGTTGTTTATGTTTTATATATGGTTTCTTATTACAACTTGATTGCCCCAACAATCCACTTAAAATACATTAACTAATTACAGATGAATTTCTCATGTAGTTGCCCTGGCCATAGATCCATCATCGTCAGGAGCTGGTGATGGTGAAACGGGTTCTCCTGCGGGTTAACCCAGAGCGCATATTGTTGAATATGCGAGGTTTCTCCTAGCCTAAAATGAGGAGGTAAGAGTGCAACTTCGGTTGTAGACTCCAGAGTGTGATTTCAGGACCGTAGCTCAATATGTTGGAGCATGGTGAACAGGCCCATGGCTCGGAATGTGTGATAAGAAGAGCATGAATGTGTTCATGGCTCAGAGCACGGTGAATAGGCACGTGGCTCAGTTTCACTAGCACCGATACATGTACCAAGACAGGCTAGGCATAGGGTAGCCTGACCCTGTGGCTGAGGCCACTTAAGCATGAGACTGCAGTCCTGCTTGTGTTGTACTCGTGCACTGACCACGAGGTGGGAGGTCATGGAGTTCGGCTCTTCCATTGACCTTATATGGCACCGGCTCCGGGTTTCGCAGTCATCGGTTGGATTTGATCGGTACGGCTCACTTCCTCATGGCATAATAATTTGTAAGAAAGCCGTATAGTATCTTTTCTTAGGGCAAATACGAAACATTGGTTGAGGCCTTGTTTATATAGTTGCTCTGGTTTTACACTTGTAGTTTATCATATATTCCTTATATCATGTGATAAGATCGTATAAAGTTTATCTTGTCAATCATATTCCATACAGAATGTCTTGTTATAGGCCTCATGAATATCTTAGTAAGATTGTTGGTAAGAATAGCCCTACTCAGTGTACTGCTCTTATAATATGCTTATATCAGTTATATGTGACCATAATAAAGTTGGTAGAGGGTTATGTTTCTCGTTGGGACTGTGTGTCTCACCCCGCTGGTTAATAACCCTTTTTAGGTGGACGTGCCTGGCGAGATGAAGATCAGGAGGCTACGGATGTTATGCAGAGGTATCATACCTGGTGGGATAGACAGCGTCTAGTAGTAGAGTCCTATGTGTCGTCCCTGTACACTCAGGTGTTCGGGAGAGTTTTTCGATGTTTCTCGTACAACAATCGATGTATGGTTTCTGATATGTATCTTGATGTAAAGCGTCCTGCAACAGTTATTTCATGTAACGAGATGATGGGAAATTATGTTGTAGCACCTTGGAAATATGCTATGAAATGAAAAGTGTTGGCTCAGATATTATATGTTTCATCTTGTGCTGCTTGTTGTAAATCGGTTTTAATTTCTCGTGTTTTTTTGGTAATCCGTTGGTTTGCATGTAATCGTGTTTTGTTGAGGATGATGTGTTATAGTGTTGGTATCAGAGCTCTAGGTTCGTCGAGTCTACAAGGACACTAGGACTAGGATTAGGATGGTGTCTAAGGTTGGACCGTGACATAATATATGGTGCATACTACCTAATCTTAGTACTTGATGCCCTGGCCAGGTATTCAAATATTGAAGACAAAGGTAAGTATGGAGCATTAGATTGTTTCCTTCTTGATTACTCTGATCAAGTAGTCATTCTGGAGCAATCTAAAGAGCATAACAAAACTAAGAATATGATGAGATAATTTCTTGAAACTGTAATCTCAATAGATATATATGACAAAAGATAGATTCACTTGTGATAACAACGTAAGTTAAAACATATAACTTGCACAAGATTAAGAAAACACCTGAAAGCAAAGATAAAGTTAGAAGAAAGAGAAGAATAAGTGATGAGTAAAGAAGATGGAACCTGAGATAATCTCAGACCAACCAATAAACGTAAGTAAAGATGTGAAAGAATAAAGTGCACATTCGTGATAAGAAAAAGAGAACCAGGGAGATGATCCTTGTTCAATAAAGAATATGTGAAGAATAACGATCTTTTTCATAAAGAGAAAACAAAAATCTGATATAATCAGGAACTAATCATGATTATGATGAAATGGTACCAAGAGAAGAAGAAGAATGACATGTAATGTTCTTGATGTTTCCTGTGCTGAGTGCAAGGAACCCAAGAAGATACAAGATAAAAACTAGAAGGAACAAGGTTTAACGTTGTATAAACAATTGGAAATTCATGTAAGGATCAAAGAAAGTGATAATACCCTCCCCTTTGATTTGAAACCATAGGTGGTGATGGGGTGATGGGAGGAGTTTGTTCCCTTGTGTTCCTTCCTTTCGAGGGAGTGGCAGTCAAGTGAACCTTGTGTCACTTGATATGTGTGCCTTTGAAGTGATTGCAATTTGGATACTTCAAAAAGTATCAGCTGATCTTGGACTTTGGTTTCCAAGATAGGGATGTCTGTGATGGATGATGACGGTAGGATCCTCTTGGAATGCCTTCTGAGAAGGGGTTGAGAATCAAGATGCCTAGATCGTGGAGGTATGAAGGTGAACCATCCTTCTAGATCACCCTTGACCTTGAACCTACAAGCTGGATGCTTGTTTTGGAAGTATGGATCTATGTGGTGACCCTCGAAGTAGCAGTTCAACATCATAGAGGAGCGCTGATAAGGATAAGCAAGTGAGGACTGGATGGTTTGATCAGGCTGCAGATGGCAACAGGCAATAGTTAGATCGTGTGGCATAAGCTGGCCGGAAATGGTAGAAGGACCAGTGTGTGGTGACAGGATGAATGGAGTCATTCCATTCTTCTTTTGCCTCTTATCTGCTCTAGTTGATCCATTTCAGGATGTACCCTCCTTTGAGCGTTGGTTGTACGTTTGGCAGGTGTTTCCTTCCTATGAGTTAGAGGAGAGATAGTTTGTTGTCAAGCACCTTGTTGATGACCTAGTTGTGCAGGATGATGTATACCCTTCTCCGTATCCTTTCCTTTCCTGGATGTGATAGTCAGGTGAATCCCTTTCTATGTGACATGTCAAGGATCGTGGTAACCCAGGGAATGGATATCCCTGGAAAGGTGTGAAGTTGTCTTAGATGGAAAGGTTGGCTTTGGTTGATCCGGCTAAGTGCCTATAGTGTGACTATCATATGTTAGGGGTTTATGCTCCACATAAACATGACATTGGAAGGTATGCGCCCAAGGAAAGGAAGTGTTGTAAGGTCATCTTGGGAAAGTTCATCTAGTTGAGCCATGTCATGTGCATACAGGTGTTTTGTAGACTATGTATCTTGTGATAACCTCTTCTGAGAAAGATTCCCCTGGAGTAGAGACATCCTTTGTGAAAAGAGAAGGAACAGTTGAAACATATATAGTAGAAAGATAGTGATACAAGTTATGCAAAGCTTAAAGTGCCAAGCCTGTGAGATCAGAGTAGCGTAGCGGAAACATAACGAGGAATATGATACATCAGTAGAGGGAACTGATACCTGAGTAATACGAGTTGCTAAGAGTATTACCAGGCAAAGGATGATGAGCTGAGGGTTTGAGTGTGTGATCAGTACAAGGAAACTCTGAGTGGCTCTAGGATAAGAGCCAGTATGTTTGTCTCAGATCTGTGACACCATGGAGCTTTGCGGAGTTGTTTGATGTGATGCACAAGTAACACATGTCTTCTTACTACTCGGGATTTCGGGGACGAAATCCTTGTTAGGGGTTTATGACTTGTAAGGACCCTGACCCAGGTTTTGGGCTAACCCTCTTTGCTTTGCTTATTAAAGGTTCTTAGAACCTTAATCTAATCTCTCTAGATGTTTTTTTATCATGTGACAAGATCATGTTTCCATTTTGGTCCCGTTTGGATGATGTTTGAGCCATGTTTGCTTGTTTTGGACCAAAGTGTAATTTACCCAAAGTTAGGGGTTATACCGCAATATGTCACATGTAAAGCATGCCTTTAGTTCTCTTGCATCATTATAAAGAGAATTATTCCATGGGGCACCTTTTGGAGGACCTATGTTTCAAGTTTGAGCTTGGTTGGTTGATGTTTATGCTTTTTGTGCTAGTTTTGGTATAAATTGCAATTTACCCAAAGTGGAGGGGTCAATGTGCAATTTATCAGCTCTAGAGTCTTCTTTCTTGTGTGTGACATCATCTAGAATGAGTATGGATGATGGGGCTCCATGTTTGGTTGATAGATGAGGAATGACATCCTTATATGGTCTTTATATCACATATGTGTCACATAGGCCACCTTGTCCTTTAGTGTATCGGCTAGGACATGAAGGTCTGTCGCCCAACAGGGGTGTGTCGGCCATGGAAGCTGCCCATCTGCATGATACACTTCCTAGAGTGTATCACCAGGCCATGTATGAGCTGCTAGGGTGGCAACAAGTGGCATTATGAGCTAGAGCAAGTGGCACATTGGTTTATGTGGTTATGACACCTCTCTCTTGCTACCTCTCTCTTCCTTAGTATATATAACTCCCTTCCTCATTATCCAAGCAATCCTTTTCGGCCACCTTCCTTCCCCTACCTGTATGTGACGAGAAAGAGAGCTTTGGGAGCTAAGGAAGACTCCCATGGAGCATGGAGGGGCGAGCTCCTTGGTCATGGAAACTCCTTGCTCAAGATCCGACCTTGGTGAGTCATGCTTCCATGCTAATTTTTCCTTGTGCTATCTTCTTCACCTTCCTCTTCCCCTCTCGGCCATGGATAGGCCCTTGATAAGAGTAATCAAGGACGTGGTCATCTTCCCTCCTTCCTTCTTCTTGAGCTATACATAACCATGGTTTCTTCTTCTTCTTCTTCCTTTGTTTCTTGAGGTGGTGATGATGGTGTCGAAGGCATGTTTGGAGCTTTGAATGGGTGCTGCTCTTGGAAGAAAACGTGTGTTTGCTGATTGGATCATGGAGTTTTATGCCTTTTCATGGAGATCCTCTTAAGGCGGGTTACATAACTCTTAACCATTTCTATTATGCACACTCTCCATATATGTATATGATGGTTGTAGTACTTAAATCGTTACCTTTTCTCCATGATAGATATATATATATATATATATAAATGGAACTTGGAATCTTGTCTAATGGGAATGCTACGTTTTATTACTTCCTTTAGCTTTTTTTTCTTGTGCAAGATGGTAATGGTTGGAGAGAGGTTGAAGATGACTTGCACGATATGAGTCTTTGGCCGATACAACTAGGTTGCCCGATATGGGCCTTTACCTGATACAGTACTTGGTTCTATAGCCTATGGTTTGGTTGATGGTTATGGCAACGTCCCTTTCTCTCCTTTGGACTTGAAAGGTGAGCCTATGACCTAGACATATGGACGATATGATGAGTTGGTAATAGTTGTACCTTAATGCCCGATATCCCCTATCCACCCTAGAGACAAGCTTTGGATGACATGGTTGCTAGACCCTTGGATGGACTCTTGGCTGATATGTTTCCATGATGACCCTTTGAGTGTGTTGCGTGATACCCTCTTCTAGAGTTGAGCCTTGGGTTATATGATAGGTGAAATCCTTAGTGACCTTGTGACCGATATGTACATCTACCCAAGATGATGGTGGTTGGCCGACATAAAACCCTAACTCTAGAGTCTTGGACGATATGGGGCTTCAACCCTAGTTTTGACGATAGGGTTGTCCTGGGTGACATAGATGATCTACCCTTGTTGCACGACATGGTCTTGATGTTGAAGGTGACCAACTTGGTGTGGTCCTTGTACCCTTGCACGATACACCTTTTTGGTGCCTAAACGATACCCCCCTCATCTAGGGTTGCCTTGAACGTTATGTTGCCCGATATGACTCCATACCATGGTAGTACTTGTTGGGCGATATGGATAAATCTTGAGCCTACAATGATGAAACCCTAGGTGGGCGATACCATGACTTCCTCCCTGACCGATATGAACATGGTTGAGGGGATTTTGTGTCAGGCATAAGGTTTGTGCTTGCACGACACCCTGTAAGTAAGTTTCCCGACATGGTACCTATGGACGACATGGAGCCTTGAACGATAAGGTTTCCCTAACCCTAGACGACCAACAAAGGGTGTTCTTGGGCGATATGGTTGGACGGCACCTTGTAGACCCTTCGCCCGATATGGTGCATGATATTTGAGGTAGTAGAGTGTTGCCTAATACAAGATGTTTCCTGTTATTATGAGTTAGGCGTTATGGCCTTAGTGTGCTTTGCACGATACTTTGGATGAGAGCCCCACTCTTGGTTAAGCTTTGATTAATACTAGTACTCCTGCCCGATATGCCTTAGTTGGTGCTCGTGGGAGTTACGCCTTTGGCCGATAAGATGCTCGATAGATATCCCCTTTTATCTGGTTACCAATACCACCATGCTCATGGATGCACGATATACTTTATAGCTCTAGTGGCACGATGCACCTTTGGTTCTAGTCTACCGTTACACCAAGAAGGTGCATTGCCCGATATAGATAGAATGACACAGCGTTACATGTGGGTTCTTAGTTGTTGCCCGATATGACGTCTTAGGCATTGCACCTGCTGGGGGTGCTGCTCGGCATGGTGCCTTGGGGGCTTGGGCGATACGGAGGGGGCTATAGGGTTGTTGCCTTGGGCATCACAGGTTGTGTGCGGAATGATACCGAGGTTATGATGGTTGGTCGTTATGATCTTAGCCCTAGAAGGGTGTTGGCCGACACAGGTGAAGAGTTGCGTGCTTAACCGATATAGTGTCAGGCGTTACACTCTTTAGTGAGAGACGCAATGCTTTTAGCAAGGGTTGTTTGGTCGCTTTATGCTTTTGGTGAGGGTAGGCGACACCTTTAGTAAGGGTTGTGCTTAACCCGATATACCTGTGCATGTTTCTTGAGCTTACACCTTTGATCATGATCAACTACGACAAGATAGGTTGTGAACCCTTGTATAGTGGTTACCTATGGTTAATGATAGATGAATCTCCGATAAAGTTGGATGGTGAATCATGGTGTATGATCCTTATAGTTAATCCTTAGGGATGATGCTCATATGATTTGAGATATAGGGTATGATGGGATACCCATGATGTGGTAACAGTAGTATGTTTTGATCTATACACCGGTTATGACATTAATCTGCATATGTTCATAAGGATGGAAGAATATTCCAATGTTATAAACCTTAATCTTGTTGACATGATAGCCATGATATGATCATGAGTTATGAGGCGTGAGGGATGCTCATAGTGTGATAACAATAATATATTTTTTCTACATACACATCTATGAACATGGATGTTATTCCAATCATGTACACCTAAATCCTTGATAGCATGATAATCATAATATGTTCTCTAAAGGATCTTTGTTCTATGTTTGGTGATCCAGTTATCTCTTTCATATTTAAGCTAACCATGCAGGTGTATTGAATTCATAGCCAAGTAACAGCTATGGTGACTATATGCTTATGTGCTTTGTATAACACTTGATATATGTGCAATATCCAAGTAATAATGTTGATGAGATAACATACATCATCAGTATGATGAGAAATGCATGTTGAGGTGTGATCCTCTAGTAATGACATGAGGGATTGATATTCGCTAATGATGTTGATGATGCCTTGAGAGGCACTGGTGTAATGTGATGAACTCAGGGATTTACATCCCATGATGATGTGAAACGATGAAGCCTTGAGAGGCAATAGCACTATGAGATGATGTGAGGGATTTATATCCCATGGCAATGTGATGATTTTTGAGGGCAATGGAAATAGAAGTAGCAATATAACATCAATGTAATGAATCTAATGGTGTTCATGTTTTAAATATGGTTTCTTAATACAACTTGATTGCCCCAACAATCCACTTAAAATACATTAACTAATTACAAATGAATTTCTCATGTAGTTGCCCTGGCCATAGATCCATCATCGTCAGGGGCTGGTGATGGTGAAACGGGTTCTCCTGTGGGTTAACCCGGAGTGCATATTGTTGAATATATGAGGTTTCTCCTAGCCTAAAATGAGGATGTTACAACCTCAATTTTGCATGTGTTTTCATAATTGAAATATAATGATTTTGTGAATTTGGGCTTAATTAAAAAGGTTGTATGCTTTGCTTCAAACAATGGATTACTTTGCAAATATCCCTTTTGATAGGAATTTCGTGATTCCTATTATTATATTAATCTAATAATGGATATAAAAGAGAAAAAAAGAAAAGAAAAGTCCAAGTAATGGAAAAAGATACATGATAATGGATTTTAAGCAAAAGTATTTATGGGAAATACTTGGAAATATCTAGAAAGTGGCATTAATGGCCATAATTGAATAACATTCGTTTACATATGATTCATAATAAAATAAATATGAAAAGAGGAAAAGGGATATGAAAGATAATGTGAAATCCTTGAAAATGAATATTTTAATAAAGAGATAAAAAGATAATGCAAGAAATAAAGAGAGACGTGCGGGTTTGGTCATAATGAGAAATATTTCAAACCCCACTTGCTTTTTTAGATTGCAAGGAATAGAAATAATGGAAATAAGAAAATAAGAAAGAGAAATGATATGAGAAATAAGCCTAATTGGGTAATATCTTGTGCCTAAAGAAAAGACACGTTTTCTTGTAGATAATGAGCCCAATTTTGGTAGAGAGGTAGATTAAGTCATTATGGACTTTCCCTCAAAATTTGGGATCAATTAGATAAACGTATTGAGATATATGGATTTTTCTAGAAATCCTAAAGTGGCTCAATTTATCTTAAATGTCACATGCTATTGTTTTGAAGCGGGACCTGCTAGCCGTTGGATGATGATCCAACGGTAGCTGCTTTCCAAGTTCAATCAGCAATCCGGCTCCAGAAGAAGGATTTTCCCTCGATCAATCTTTCCATATGTGGACTCTGATAGTTTATGGAAAGTGTTCCTTAGGAATCATGAGAAGGAAACGAACTGAACGGTCTGTTATTCTCACTATGATTGTGAAAATTGGGGCTTTCCCCAAACTGATGAGGACTAGGACTCCATTAAAGCTCTACGGAGCCTCGATTAATTCCTATATATAAGGGGCTCTATGGACACCGTCGAACAAGTGCAACGGAGGGGAAGACCACCCTGAATCCTTCTGCGAGTTCGTCTACTCAAGACCGGCCCATCTGCCTCTGACCCACCTGGACACAATGCCCAGTGGCTCACATTCAGAGCAGGACGAAGGGGTCCCGTGGACTACCCTCACCCCGAAGCCAGCAGGCTTGAAGATCCTCGAGGTTCGGACCACCAGAACGAGGCAGATTTTTGAGCGCCGCCGTGAAGGATAGCTTCTGGGAGCGGCCGGAGCTGGGTCACGTCGGTGCTCTGTTCACTCTATTAAACAGAGCATCCGCGCGGGCTCTATGTGGAGAGGGGCAGAAGAGCGGGTTGTCGGGTCAGGGGGAAGCCGGATCCAGTGCCCATATCCACGAGCCAAGGGAGGAAGTAGTCGAAAAAGGGAAAAAATAAAAAGGATGACGCTGCCATTGGCCAAAGTAAGCTATTTTTACAAAATTCTTAGAAAATAAATGGTAGCTCAGATCAATACATGTAACATATGAATTTTTCTCAGAGAACATGAGGAATCCAATAAAAATATGATGGAGGCCTAATTCTGTTTGAAATTCAAAAAAATATGTAAAGATGATATCTTTAATGGTTTTACTAATGAAAAACCTTTAGATTTGATAATAGTTGAATATAATGATGTTCTCTGAATGGTTTGAGCAAATATTAACCTATTAATAATAAAAAGGATGATTTAGATCTAAGATAATGATATTTGTACATAATTGGCTTAATTTAGGGTTTCATATACCTAAGTTTGCATTAATGGGCTTAGAAACCCTAATTTAGGAGAATATGTCTTCTAATAGGTTTAATTGTGCAAAACCATGAAAAAGACAGAGTTATGTTGTTACAAATCCAATTTGAGTATAAATGATGAGAAATGTAGTAATTAGGGTTCCTTTGAGAATCGAACTATAATTCTTTATTGAATTGTCAATTCAAAGGAACCTAAATATGATAATTGGCCTTAATGATCTTGTCATGGATTAAAAGGATAAAAATGGGAACTTTGATGTAAAAGAGGCTTAATGGACTTAATTGATGGTTAATTGTGCCTATGACGTTGAAATTAGGGTTGTTGACAAATTGAGCATTAAAAGTGATAAATGCATAACGAAGGCTAAAACCCTAAAGTCGGCCTAGAAATCATATGGTGGAATCCAAGTGGATCTTGAGAGTGTTTTGAATAAAACAATGACACTTGGATGTTATGCATTATTTTCAAGATATTGTTGATTGCTTGTTTGGTTGTATTGAATATTAATGATTGGACATCAAGTTGCTCTGGATTAGGTATGTGGTTACGCTTATGAATAATCGCTCTAGTTTCATGGCGATTCCCGAAGTTTTAATCGGTTGCTTGAAAATAACTGTTGGATGTTTATTTATTTCATGCAACTATAAAGTGACTATGATTATCACTATAAATGTTCATATATAACTGGCTAGATCCGGGTCCACCTCTGTTTCTTTGAAAAGGCTTAAAAAAAGGGGTAATCCTAGATCAAGGTCTAGGTTACCGAGAGTTAGAAACTGGGCTACTTACGAGTAGTACCATGAGACTCTTTAGCACACCCTGAGTTAAGGAGTGGTCTACCTATGAGTAGTTCCATGTGGCTCAACCCTAGAAACTGGTTCACTTGAAATGTAGATCATGAGGGGTTTAATGGGGACAACACAGATGATAGGGTACCCTTGGATCGCAGAGTTATATTTAAAATGTAATCTTGGTTGTTAAATGATTAATTGAATGATTACGTTGTTAACGTATTTACACATTTATTGTTCCCCCACATACCAGCTTCGGCTAACTGATGTTTTGTTTGTCGGCGTTTTAGGTACAATGAAAAGAACAAACAGGTTAGTGGCATATGTGGTACTAAATGAGAATTAAAGTGCAAAGGAGGATTAGATAGATTAGTATCTGTGTGGATAGAAGTTTTGAAATCCCAATTTTAAAAGGTATGCAATAGTTTTTATTTTTCTCCATATTTCAGTATAGTTGGTAGGATTTAATAATTGTTAATGATTATTTGTCGAACCTTTGATCTGGGTTATTGGTTAACGGCTCTGTCCTTTCAGTCTCCCTTAATTGGGGGTTACCGGGAGGCGGGGTCGTAACAATTGGTATCAGAGTCTAGGTTCCTCATTTAATCTTTAATAATTATTAAATTTTACAAATTTTGTAGAACTCAAGGGAGTTATTAGAGGATTATCCGAAAGACAGAGGTGTCTAGAAAAGGATCACGACCGGGGGCTGGCAATATTTTCCTCCACACCGCTAGTCGGAATATGAGGATTCCTGGATCCCTGTGACTGCCTAGCCAAAGTCTTAGGGTATGATTCGAAATAAGATACCTTTAGGACTCTCTCATGTTGTTCATCCCTTCTCAACTCAAATTCTATTAAGGACCTTAAGGATTAGGGTATACTCTCTTATCCTCACCCTCTTGAGGTATGGGTAAGGTTGATAAGGATTAAGGAATCCTCCACCAAATTAATAAAAAGCATGTAATCATGGACTTAAGCTTAATAGATTAAGCGTAAAGGAATAGATACATGCTTAGTTCGTATGACATGAGTTGTCATTGCCCTCAGGAGAGACCCGAGGATAGACCTCCTTGGCAGGAAGACGAGTAGAGAGAGTTAGTCTTGGAGGTAGAGACCTCCATTAAAAGTAGAGACCTAGCACATCCTTTGAGGATGATGTTAACCCTAACCCTAAGTGAAGGTTAGAGAGAGAGATGACATGATGAATTAGATGTCATGGTAGACCAGGTGTTGGGATAGACATGCCTGGGATTCCATATGAGCCATGAGAAGTCGGTAATCGAGTACCTTTGGCAACCCCAACCCTAGAAAGGGTTGTACATGTTTGAGCTAAGGATAGCACCTTCATGGATGATGTTAGAGAAGAACCTATAGAAACCTTATGGGATGTTTCAAGAAGGATATAGCTTGCACCCAGAGTACATCTGTAGTATGACCAGTAGGTGGAAACTCTAGTCAAGGGAGTATGTTGGATAGCTTATGTGATAAGCATAAAGAGCTAAGGATAATTTTGAGCAAAACATGAGTTGAGTATAGGCTTCACCCAGGAAGGGATATGCTTGTGAGCTTGATCCAACTTCATGGAGAGAGGACCTCTAGTAGTAAGGATGGATGTGGAGTTAGATCTAGAGAGAGAAAGAAGGAACCAAGCAAGAAGGTTGGAAACCTAAAACCCCAAAGATGTGAGGAACAGTGGGGAGTCGAGAATGATGCGACCTAGGTGGATGATAGTGGGTGCCTGATGCATGATCCCTGGAGGTTGATGACATCTTGGTTGCCTTTAAAGGAACCGAACCCTAGAGAGAGGATGTTGCTTCTGCCTGTGGTATATGTGTTTACCTTCTGAGATAGGAAGCAGAGTTCCTTAGACCTGAGAGGTTTAGTAACAGGTTGTGAAGCCTTGTACCTTGTTGGTTGTCCTTGAGGAGGACTCAACTCTGAGGTACTGCTTATATAAAAGGATCATGTAAGTACATGACATACCTTGGTTATGCTTGATTCGTGGTTAAGGGATTGAGCATGCAGTTGGATACCCAAAGGTGAACCTAGGGCTCCTAGGCCTAAGAGGGGAAGTTGTGTACCCAATGCTCATGATGATATTTGAGTATCTATAGTTTCGAGCATGGTACTCCTCATGTGTAAAGGTAAAAGAAACCCCTTAAGTTAAGGGTATGTTTGATGAACCCCCTCACAACTAAGTTGATCCAATGTTGAGGACGAGAATAAGTGTGACCTAGCATGGTTTAGTGGGTGGTCCGCTTGTGCCTTAATAGCTTTCTAGGGTCAAGCATGCTCATATGGATGTAAACCCTAGACAAAAGGATGTTTGTGACCTTGTTGTCAAGAGTTGTAGTTTCCTCCCATCCTGGGAGAGGGACCCTTTTATAGGGTGTATACCAGTTATGTTGGTTTAAGGTAACCTAAAGAGGTTTCATAGGATCTTGAGATGCTAGGTGAAGAATACATGGCATGAGAATGAACCTGAAGACCCATAGATAACTATCTCTAATTGCATGTGGATTTGTTACCATGGAGGTAACCAGTATAGGGCCTGACCAAGGTAGGCATGTCTCCATGATCCCTATGAAAGCATGAAATTCAGCCCATGCATGCAGAGAGAGAGATGATGGAGACTTGAGTAAGGTTATAAGTTGAACATGTACTATAACAGAATCCTAAGTCTATCCTAGGGTCAGGTGGGTATAAAACCGATGGAAGTGGAAGTTGCCTAATTCCCTAGTTGCACATGACCATAGGGTCGGGAGGTAACCGTTATCACTGTCTGAGGGCCATGGGTTAGGAGATTGATCACCTTCATGAACTCATGGGACCCAAAGGGCAGATGAGTAGGGCACTCTCTAGATGCATAAGGAAAGAGGGATGACCCCAAAGGTGTCGGCACCCTATAGACCTAGAGGAGATGACGAAGGATTGGGTGGTGGTCCAAGTAGGTTAGAGAATAGTTTTTCATGGAAGAAACATTGATATCGAGATGATTGTGATGTAGAGACATATGTGGCACGTTTCAACTTAGACTTAAGGGCGTACTGGCAAGGTGGGATGTACCATCTCTACTTTTGGAACAAGAAGGTATTTGGACTGCAGCCAAATGCTTATTTCCTCTTGTTATGGGAGTGAGAGATAGGACAGTACGCATGCTATACACCAAGGATAAAGATGATGTGAGTTGGGGCGTTGCTACGAGGTATGAGGACAAAGATGATATTGTACCCTGGTGGAGTGATCGAGACATGGATGGTTTGAAAAATAGAAATGAGGTATTCACCCTATGAGGATGTTTTTATGAGGAACTATGAGTTATACAAGGTTGAGTTTGATCACCATGAGGATGAGCTCAGAGTTTCTTGATGAAGATAGACTTAGAGTTTGAGATGAGATGATAAGTGGAATACATGGAGTTGTATGTTTTCAACATTACCTAATACCTAAGGATGTGAAGTGGTAATGGATGCTTTGGTTGAGATATAGCTGCTTAGTTTGGCTAGAGGCTAGAAGACTAACCCTCAAATAAGTTTGGGTAACACTCAGATGTCACAAGATATGTTAATCGAGTTAGTAGTTGTTTGGTTAGCCGACCTAGGCTTTGATGCGGTAAAAGAATGGTTGTAGAACCTCGTAAGAACTTCTTCAGAAAAGAAGGTGATGAAACCCCGACTAGGATGTTTTTGGGTGTCTGAGGTATCAAGCTTGAGGAATCATGAAAATACAAGCGATCATGATTGAAGATCACCATACACCGTGGCACTACAAAGATAGTAAGTGACAATAGCGCTTTGGGTGTTTAAGATGAAGTTCCATGTAGCATGTGGCCATGCAAGCCGGAGGTGAAGGACGAATACCAGTAACCCAGTGCATTGATATAAGGGATAAAGAGTCCCTGAGAGGGAAAGGGAGTTCATCACTATGGATGTTGTAAGTCCCCTTAGACCAAGGAAGGTCAAAGATGCAATATGGGTTAGGATAGATCTCCTTACCTAGATGACATGAGAAAGAAAGAGTATTGTCAAGGGATAGATTCGGTTGAACTACATATGAGAGAGGTGGTTCAACTACACCATGATATGAGTTCAAAAGTTCTTAAGTATAACCTAAAGATACACTTCCATAAAGTGGAAGTAGGTACTTGAAGAACGCGATGTTAGTACAATTTCTCACCCCTAACTAATGGTTAGTATGATCCAGACTAGAGGGTCTGATGAGAGCATGTGTGCTCATTTAGGGTGATATCTAGAGACACTCCTTGTCCTAGAAAAGATGTGATGATAACCACCATAGCCAGTTTCGGGATGTAAAAGAGCTCTAGAAGGGAGGTTGTGTCGGTCACCACTTCATTAAGATGATGTTGGTGAAGGGACCTCACGAAGGTCAAGAAAGGACCACAGTGTGTGTAGATGAAGTTGCTTTGATCGTGCAATGGCTGAAAGAGCCTAGGGACGACGTGAGTCATGAGCTGATGCAAAGTAGACTGACATGTAGTTCACTATAGGGGGAATATGTAACATGAAAATCTAACCCCTCTAAGTTATAGCTAAGAGAGTTGAGTCCCCGATGCATCGATTCTTTTGAGATAGTTTGGTGGAGAAGGTTAAGTTTGCCCTTTCCCCTCAGGATAATGTGAAGTGTGATGAGTTCCATGTGTCTAATTTAGAGCACTATGTGAGGAACCCAGACCATGTACGGAGAAATGAACCTGGTGAGCCTCAAGGGAGGCTGAAATGACCTGAGTCACCTTAAGGTTTATAGATGCCAAGGTGAAAGAACTCAGAGAAAGGAATATGTGATGATAAAGGTTCTTTGGAAGCACATGGATAGGGAAAAGCCACATAGGGGCCAAAGATGGACATGTAAAAATCTTATCCAAAATTGTTTGTTTGCTTGATGGAATTTTGAGGGCAAAATTCCTATAATAGGGGAAGGATGTTACAACCTCAATTTTGCGTGCATTTTCATAATTGAAATATAATGATTTTGTGAATTTGGGCTTAATTAAAAAGGTTGTATGCTTTGCTTCAAACAATGGATTACTTTGCAAATATCCCTTTTGATAGGAATTTTGTGATTCCTATTATTATATTAATCTAATAATGGATATAAAAGAGAAAAAAAGAACAGAAAAGTCCAAGTAATGGAAAAAGATACATGATAATGGATTTTAAGCAAAAGTATTTATGGGAAAGACTTGGAAATATCTAAAAAGTGGCATTAATGGCCACAATTGAGTAAAATTCGTTTACATATGATTCATAATAAAAGAAATATGAAAAGAGGAAAAGGGATATGAAAGATAATGAGAAATCCTTGACAAAGAATATTTTAATAAAGAGATAAGAACATAATGCAAGAAATAAAGAGAGATGTGTGGGTTTAGTCATAATGAGAAATATTTCAAACCCCACTTGATTTTTTAGATTGCAAGGAATAGAAATAATGGAAATAAGAAAATAAGAAAGATAAATGATATGAGAAATAAGCATAATTGGGTCATATCTTGTGCCTAAAGAAAAGACATGTTTTCTTGTAGATAATGAGCCCAATTTTGGTAGAGAGGTAGATTAAGTCATTATGGACTTTCCTCAAATTTTGGGATCAATTGGATAAACGGATTGAGAGATATGGATTTTTCTAGAAATCCTAAAGTGGCTCGATTTATCTTAAATGTCACATGCTATTGTTCTAAAGCGGGACCTGCTAGCCGTTGGATGATGATCCAATGGTAGCTTCTTTCCAAGTTCAATCAGCAATATGGCTCCAGAAGAAGGATTTTCCCTCGATCTCTCTTTCCATATGTGGACTCTGATAGTTTATGGAAAGTGTTCCTTTGGAATCATGAGAAGGAAATGAAATGACCGGTCTGTTATTCTCGCTATGATTGTGAAAATTGGGGCTTTCCCCAAACTGACAAGGACTAGGACTCCATTAAATCTCTACGGAGCCTCCCTTAATTCCTATATATAAGGGGCTCTATGGACACCATGGAACAAGTGCAACGAAGGGGAAGACCACCCTGAATCCTTCTGCGAATTTGTCTACTCAAGACCGGCCCATCTGCCTCCGACCCACCTTCTGGACACAACGCCCAGTGGCTCACATTAAGAGCAGGATGAAGGGGTCACGTGGACTACCCTCACCCCAAAGCCAGTAGGCTTGAAGATCCTCGGGTTCGGACCATCGGAACGAGGCAGATTTTCGAGCGCTGCCGTGAAGGATAGCTTCTGGGAGCAGTCGGAGCTGGACCGCGTCGATGCTCTGTTTACTCTGTTGAATAGAGCATCCGTGCGGGCTCTGTGCGGAGAGGGGTGGAAGAGCGGGTTGCCAGGTCAGGGGGAAGCCAGATCCAGTGCCCGGATCCACGAGCCAAGGGAGGAAGTAGCTGAAAAAGGAAAAAAATAAAAAGGATGACGCTGCCATTGGCCAAAGTAAGCTATTTTTACAAAATTCTTAGAAAATAAATGGTAGCTCAGATTAATACATGTAATATATGAATTTTGCTCAGAAGAACATGAGGAATCCAATAAAAATATGATGGAGGCCTAATTCTGTTTGAAATTCAAAAAAATATGTAAAGATGCTATCTTTAATGGTTTTACTAATGAAAAACCTTTAGATTTGATAATAGTTGAATATAATGATGTTCTCTGAATGGTTTGAGAAAATATTAACCTGTTAATAATAAAAAGGATGATTTAGATCTAAAAAATGATATTTGTACATAATTGGCTTAATTTAGGGTTTCATATACCTAAGTTTGCATTAATGGGCTTAGAAACCCTAATTTAGGAGAATATGTCTTCTAATAGGTTTAATTGTGCAAAACCATGAATAAGACAGAGCTATGTTGTTACAAATCCAATTTGAGTATAAAAGATGAGAAATGTAGTAATTTGGGTTCCTTTGAGAATCAAACTATAATTCTTTATTGAGTTGTCAATTCAAAGGAACCTAAATATGATAATTGGCCTTAATGATCTTGTCGTAGATTAAAAGGATAAAAATGGGAACTTTGATGTAAAAGAGGCTTAATGGACTTAATTAATGGTTAATTGTGCCTATGATGTTGAAATTAGGGTTGTTGACAAATTGAGCATTAAAAGTGATAAATGCATAACGAAGGCTAAAACCCTAATAAAACCCTAAAGTCGGCCTAGAAATCATGAGGTGGAATCCAAGTGGATCTTGAGAGTGTTTTGAATAAAACAATGACACTTGGATGTTATGCATTATTTTTAGGATATTGTTGATTGCTTGTTTGGTTGTATTGAATATTAATGATTGGACATCAAGTTGCTCTGGATCAAGTATGTGGTTACGTGACGCAATTTTACTGTGCACTAAAACGCAAGTGAACGCGTCGAGTAGTACAGACCTTTGTGAGGCCCGAGTCGAACACAGGGATACTCAGAATTGTTGGAGACTCCTACTAACTATTTGCGATCAGCTAAGCCGAATAACAAATTGAGGGTTGTTGTTAAAATTTAAAAGAAAATAAAAACAAAAACGAAACAAACGATCGATTAAATGTTAATTTAATCAATTCAAAAGGGTATCTTTAGGATTGCGGTTTCACCGCGGGTTTTCATTGTATTAGATTTTATATAATGCCTCAATTTTATCTCTCTATCTGGGTAGTGGTCTGAAAATAGAATTACCCACTGTCGTGGTGTAATTCACTACCTACGTTTAGGTCGGTTCCACCGTCATAGTAACCTATACCCTAAACTAGGTGCATTATGAACGATCTCTCAGTATCCACCATTAATTTTATACCACCTTGGTCAAGGGATTTATCGATTAATGTAAATTTCGTCTCTTTTCAGCCGTTAATCCTTCTTTCAAAGTGATTAAAGGCATTAGGTTATTATTATGGTGATCAAGCATAACAATATATGGAGAAAACGAAACTATACCACGGATTTAAGAGATAAAATATGAATTACTATTATAAAACTGTCATACAATGACTTCCCAGGCTACTCCCGGTCCTAAAGACGAAGGGGATTAGCCCCGCATGTTCATCGCAAACAAGTACAAGGTAGAGATAGGGGAAATCATGTGGAAAACGTGAATTGAGAGGTGAAACCCCTTAACGGAGAAGAACCGGTTGATCCTTTGCGTAGAACACGTGCTCTCCCGCCTTTCGGTGGTGAAATCCGTCTTCTGCGGCGTCCGAATCAACAAGTATGAGCTTCTAGCCTCCGTTCTCCTCTCTCTTTCTCCTCGATACTCGTGCAATGGCTAATGAGATCCTCCTCCCGTCTGGGCGGCCGTCATTAGGTTTAATTCCCTCATTAGGTTGCTAATTAACCACAGTCGTCTGATTGGGATCAATCTGAATCAAACGCATATCTGACGGTGTCAATACCATCGACGCGGGTCAATGGTATCGACCTAGTGTGGTAGTGGCATCCCTTCTTTCTTTTCGTCCGAAAGCCTGATGTAGTCTCGATACCATCGACTCGGGTCGATGGTATCGACTACCCTGTAGCGACGGTTTTGCCGTTTTGTGTCGATGTAGCCTCCATGCGTCGATGGTATCACTTGAGGTCGATACTATCGACTGCTTCTTCGCCAGCAACCTGAAGGTGACTCGATACCATCGACATCCCTGTCGATAGTATCGACACTTTGCTGCTCCTTTCGGCTGGCAACCTGTGATCATGTCGATGGTATCAACTTCCGTTGATGGTATCGATGGAAGCAAATACTCGTTTGTCCTGAAATTCAAACACAAGATCACATAAATTCACACAAATAATAATATTTTGACAATTAATGCTCAAAATGATGAGAGAAAGGGGGTTTACATAAAATAGTAGCAAAGACCAAAGTGGATGAATTATGCAACATTAACCATAAAAATGACTAACAAAAGAATAAAACACATATCAAACAGGTCTATAAATGCGACTCAAAATCATCGCATCAAACTCCCCTAAGCTTGAACGTTGCTCGCCCTCGAGCAACTAATCCTTAGAATAGAATTGCCAATGTCAACTAAAAAACAACACACCACAACCAACGTCCCATATGACTCCCACCGGACGTTCACATACCGGCCCTCTCTAACCACGGAACGGTAATTACCCTGAAGGCGACAGTAATCGTCCATAAAAGAAATTGACCTCAAAACTGATGAACACTATCACGTAAGGCAGTTAACATAATAAAACTCGTCGGTTCGGACTTGGTGCATCTTGTGATCGCCTATACTACGTTGCTCGCCCTAACTACCATCTACATGGAAGCAATTCTCCTAATATTCATCAGTGAGGAGAAATTCACGGTGGCCTACCAATCCGAGCAACGGGTGGATGAACATGGGTGGTTCATGGAAGAAAATGGAAGTATGATACAGTTTCAACATGCATAAAACAAAAATGTCCTAAATGATGCAAATGCACATAAGAAATGCCCTAATGCCTAGAATTGAGTGGAATGATGCATGCACTAACCATCCATCTCAAAACGAAATGGACATCTAATTAAGCTACATCATGTACTCAATTATCTTGAAATGCAGGTGATATTACGTTCCTTTCTCCTTCTTATTCTACTTTCTTCTAATTAACTCTTTTTTTTCTTTTCATTGTGCAGATTTTCCATATTTTTCTCTTTTTTTTCATTTTCCAGCCCTTATATCCCTAATTGATAAAGAATATTTTATTGGGCTTATTTTTTTCTTCATACTCAGAAATTTGCACTAATTAGAAGGTATGGAACAATTTAATTCACCATTGGAGCAAAATTGAGATACATGATATACTTTATGCACGAAAATTATGAATGCAACTACATGGCATGCACCTAAGGGTAATGTGCATGTATCACTATTCTAATCATTTTTTTTCCTTTTATGCAGAACGTATAGACAATTGCAATGCAAGTCCTATCTAGATGCTATGCAATCAAAAAGAGTTAAAATTGTACTCTACTTCCAATTCTTGGGTGGATTATGGAAAAAATGAAGTGGAACGATCACAAGACTAGATGACTGAACCTTAGAAAGATATTATGCGTCCCTCCTTACTGACCTGTGTAGTAGTTTAGGGGTTTCTCTCTCTTACATCCAATTAGAGTCTCATTACCATTTGGTCAGTTTAGGCTCAAACAACCATATCTGGCCACTTTCATGAATCATTAGGAATACAGTTGTGAAAAATTGTTTTAAAGTTGACAAAACCAATCATTTTCATAGGATATGTGCCCAAGGTTAAACAAGACAAGCTTTTCAAACACACAAAAATTTAAATTTCCCTTGTTTTTCCCTTGCACAGTTAATGAGATGACACAACTTTTATGACATCCACGATTACACTAGATAGCATGTGGATCCTATAAAAACTAAAATTGCAAGAAACAAATAACAAGAACAAAAACAATAAAGACTAAAAACAATAAAAGAGATAAAGATGTTCCAACTACCCCCCTAAGCTTGAATTCGACTATGGCCTCATAGTCAAAAACAAACTTAAAGATTGGAACAGTGATATCGGATCATTCTTGTGGTGGTGGAGGTGGATATCGCGGCGCCGTGGGGTCCCTAGACGGGTATTGCCCCTGGAAATTCGGATCATACTGGGGCATCGGAGGAGGTTGTGGATACCCCCCAAAATAATTCTGGCTCCAGTAATGATCGTAAAACGGCTGCTGCTGCACATCCATCCTGTGCATCCGATCATGGATGTTCTCCTGATTTGTGAAAAGAAGGTTCTCATTCTCGAAGATCGCCTGCTGGTTGACGAAGAGCCGGTTGGTGGTGTCTTGAATACCGGCATATGCAGCTGTGTGGCTATGTTGCATTTGCTGGATGTCTTGAAGCATTGTGTACATGCCCTGCATAGAATAGACATCCTCGCTCTGCTGCGAGGGTTGTGGTGGTGGAGGTGGATGCGGAGAAGATGAAGATGCACCCGGATGCATCCTAGGGCGCTTCCGGGGTGCCACTCGTGATTGAAGAGGTGTAAATGCCTCCTCTTCCTCTTCCGCCACCTTGTCGTCATTGTCATTGTTGTTGCCGCCGTCTTCTTCATCGGAGTCGATGGAAATGATCGGCCATCGGAAATGCTATGCGCCGTCAATGTTGAAGATGGGGTCGGGAAGGGAACATTCCTGGTATGCTTGATTGACGTGGTAGTGCGCAAACGCCATGCCATCTCGGAGAAGAATGAGATTGGACCAGTGTAAATGTTGCAAGTTCACCTTGCTCTTAGTAGATAGAGGAGTGAGGGTCTGGAAATTCAAGCCGAGGTATGAAGCCAGCTTGGTGATGAGCCCGCCGAAGTGAATCGGTGCTTTCCTCGTACTCCGCTTCACCGCCAAAACTCATTGCAGAAAGAAGGCGCCCCAGTTGCACTCTTGTTGCGCCAGGAGCTTGTAGAGAAAGAAAAGGTAAGGCTCCTGAAACTTGCTAAGGGCTAGATCGCCCCGAGCAAACAAGGTGGAGCTCAACATCCGGTGTAAGATCCGGATGAACGGGTGCTCGAAATCGGCTACCGCGGCATTGTGGTAGCTCACCGACTTGCCCTACGGCACCGTCACCAAATCGGAGAAAATGGCATCATAGTTGGTGTGGTTGTCCGGCCGCCTGTAGCCATACCGCGAGTGATTCCAGTTGAAGAAGTCATTGAACTGCTCGAGGGTGATGGTGTAGTCGCAGTTGTACAGCCGAAAAGACACCCTGCCTTTTTCCCACTCGCGGTCGCTTGCTGATATCTCATTGGGCACAACATAGACGTCCAGTGACGCCATGAATTCCGCCACCAGTTCTTGGTACGTCGGCCACTCGCCGAAAAATGGCTGGCCGTCTTCATGGAACTCAAGCTCATCGTGTCCACGGCCCATTAGGTGGGCCTGCCCCTTCAGTACGTAATCCAGATTGGCCTTGAAGCCAAGATCACGGAGCATCTCCGGGTCCACGTACCGGGTGGGCTCGATCTTGCGCTTAAGGATTTCCTCGTACACCTTCTTCACCTCCGCGGATGGATGGACAAGTCGAGGATGTGCGACCGATGATGGTGGCGGTGGAACAAACTTGGGGATGTCAATCATATGAGCGCGCGAGGAAGAAGCTCCGGCTGTATGCACCATTATTACGACGAAAAAAAGGGATTAGAAATAGAGCTCGGTGAAGATGGAGAATTGAATCTCCGCTTGGTGAAGATCGTCGCTTGGTGTTGTTGTTCTTCGGCTTGGATGGCTCAGGGGGTTGCTCGGCACAAGGGAGAGAGATCACTCTGAAGGTGTGACGTCAACTGACGTAATGAATCTCCTTAAATAGACTTGGCCGGCGCCACTGTTGACCCGTCGATACCATCGACGCGGGTCGATGGTATCGACACGTTTCGATGCTATCCGCCCCCATCGCGAGTATCGATGGTCGTCGATGGCTGGATCTTGAAACCTGGATCGCTGACGTGTCGATACCATCGACATGGGTCTATGGTATCGACGCTGCACTCGGATCAATGACGTGGAAGCTGCGACCACCGTTGATTTGTTTGTGAGGATCGGTGATGTGGATGGTCGATACCATCGACGTGGGTCGATGGTATCGACTTGTATTTGTTGCAACACCTCCGCTTTGCGTTTCAACCTGTAGCCATGTCGATACCATCGACGCGCATGTCGATGGTATCGACTTTCATGAGACAATTTTTGTCTGTAAATCTACAGAGATCTCGATGGTATCGACTGGTGTCTCGATACCATCGACTTTCCTTCCACGACCTGTCTGTAGGTAGGTCGATACCATTGACGAGGCCGTCGATGGTATCGACGCAGAACAAAATCCGCAGTCGTCAACCTATAACCCGGTCGATACCATCGACCAGTGTGTCGATGGTATCGACTCTGCCTCAGCCTGCACAAATAACAAACTGATCAGGGTATCTTTTTTTTACACTAAAAATTGAACTAAAACAAATCAACCTATGATTGTACATGAACTATCCTAATGTACCGATGGTTGGGTTGCCTCCCAATGAGTGCCCTTATTTAACGTCTTAGGCTAGATGACATGAAGCTCATCATCTTTTCACTTTGGGGAATGTGCTCAGAGGATCTTGCGGTAGTTTGAATTCAACTCGATCTCCTCCAATTCCCAAGGACAGTGTACCTCTCCCTAAGGCAGTAACGACATCCGCCGTCACTTGAAACGGTCTTCCTAGTAACATTTCACAGCTTTGGAGTTGTGGCATATCCATGACAACAAAATCCACTGGTAATATGAATCTATCCACTTTACCGAGAACATCCTCGCACACTCCATATGGTCTCACTATAGACCCATCCGCTAATTCAATTGTCGCGGCCGACTTCTTGATCTCCTTTAACCCAAGTTTCTGAAATGTCGCCAGATGCATAAGATTTATGTTGGCGCCTGAATCACATTGCGCTTTAGGAAAATGTCGACCACCTATCGAGCATGGAATGTAGAAGCCTCCTGGGTCTTTTCTCTTCTTTGGTGAACTCCCGTGAATAATGGAGCTCACCGTCTCATTCATCTCACAAATATCATCTTCTTTTATCCGCCTCTTCTTATTGATGATTTCTTTAATAAACTTCCCATAGGCGGGGACATTCTCAATCATCTCCACCAGCGGAATATTTATATGTAGCTTTCAGAATATCTCTAAGAATTTTCTATAATGCATGTGCTCCTTCTTCGACTTTGAGTTGTCCAAATTTGACTCCACTGCTGCATTACCACGCTTGTGGGGTGGCACATATGGGATTTATGGGTCCAGCTCCCCTAAGCTTGCTTCCATTACTCCCTCTGGCGTGGGCTTTGTCGATACATCATCAACATTCATAACTTGTTGTGGTTCCTCTCTCGCAGTAGACGTATCTGCACGTTCACAGACATCCTTTAATTGTTCTTCTTGCCTAGGTGGAGATGCAACATTCATAATTTGTTGTGATTTCCTGAAGAAAGTACTTCCGCCAGGAAGTCCATAATAAGTGCGAGGATATGGTATAGTCGGTGTTTCTTCCGTATCAAACCTCGTTTTGCTTTGCTCTTTTGCTTCTGGCACCTGGGATTCCTCCTCATTGCTTACCACAGACATGTACTTGACCTGATGGTGTGCTTGGGCCACATTTGCATTCTCGGCCAGTTTTTGCTGATTGGCGTGCTTGATGGCTGCCACTTCACTTGAAATCTGTGCCACAGTGGTTTCTAATGCCCGCATCTGTGCTCCATGGCTTTGTAGTGTCTGCCCAAATTTGGTTAGAATACCACCTTGAGATTGCAATTGTTTACCAAACATAGCCATCATCTCCTAGTTCTGCTGCACCATTTGACTCAGTAGTTCGGTGTTCTTATCCTCGGCTCTAGGTTGTGGCTTTGCCTCTGGATCCTGTAGAAAATTGTTAGGATCTTTCCAGGAGAACTTTTTGTCCTTTCTCCATGCATAGTCATTGTTTCTGTAGCCCTGTTGTTGCATGAATTTGACTTGGGCTTCCTCATCCTCAGATGCATCTTCCTTAGCTAGAAACTTCTTGGCTAGAAGATCTGACTTGTCGTTCAGCTCCTTAATTACTTTGGATTCACCTGCAACTCTGACCTGCTCCACAGCGCCTCTGTCACCCCATGATTGTTTCCTAGCCATGTTCTTTAATATCTCCCAACATCTGGTGTCTGTATTGTTCAGAAAGAAACCTGACCCAGCTGAATCAAGGTTACTCCTATCGTGCTCGGATAGAGCAAAATAGAAGATCTTCACCTGTGTCTCTTTATCCAGCCCGTGATGCGGGCACTGCCTCAGCATGACCTGAAATCTCTCCCAGGTCTCAGAATATGTCTCACCAGCCTGTTGGGTAAAGTTATGAATCTTCCGGATCATGTTGTTAGTCTTCTCGGGAGGGAAGAACCTCTCAAAGAAAACCTCCACCATATGGTCCCAGGACTCCACAAATTCATCATCTAGGTTGTGTAGCCATTCTCGTGCAATTCTCGCTAGTGAACTCAGGAAGAGCTTCAAGTAGAGCGCAATCTGTGGAAATCTGTCAATTTTCACCATATCGCAGTTCTCCACAAATTGACTCAGGTGCGCGACAGGATCCTCATTCTTGAGCCCATGGAAACCATTCGACTTCACCAGATTGATTAGAGCTGGATCAATCTTATACGTCGGTATATTGATTGCTTGCTTCTTTATTGGCCCTTTAGAAGAAGATGCGGAAGAACTTTGATCTTCGCCCAAATCGTTGGTTCGTCGGCCATCTCTTCGTGTTCGGATTCAGATACTAGTTCCTCTTGATGGTCTTGATTATGGTCACCTTCGTCTTCCGGTCCCGCCAGTGGAACCTCCGGTACGTGTCGCGCGTAGTTGGTACTACGCGTCTGCACCATGCACAGTACCTGAAAATTGAAAAATCAAATTTTAGTATAGTGCTTTGACAAGTATAAAAACTAACGAACAATATAAAGAAAATATTTGAAGTTGTTTCAAAATAAAAAAAAATTGTGGCCTAGAGTGGCCGCTCGTAGCACTCAAAGTGCCAACAATTCGCCGTATCCCCGGCAACGGCGCCAAAAACTTGACGCAATTTTACTGTGCGCTAAAACACAAGTGAACGTGTCGAGTAGTACAGACGTTTGTGAGGCCCGAGTCGAGCACAGGGATACTAGTAATTGTTGGAGACTCCTACTAACTATTTGCGATCAGCTAAGCCGAATAACAAATTGAGGGTTGTTGTTAAAATTTAAAAGAAAATAAAAACAAAAATGAAACAAACGATCAATTAAATGTTAATTTAATCAATTCAAAAGGGTATCTTTAGGATTACAGTTTCACCGCGGGTTTTCATTGTATTAGATTTTATATAATGCCTCAATTTTATCTCTCTATCCGGGTAGTGGCCTGAAAATAGAATTACCCACTATCGTGGTGCAATTCACTACCTAGGTTTAGGTCGGTTCCACCGTCGTAGTAACATATACCCTAAACTAGGTGAATTATGAACGATCTCTCAGTATCCACCATTAATTTTACACCACCTTGGTCAAGGGATTTATCGATTAATGTAAATTTCATCTCTTTTCAGCCGTTAATCCTTCTTTCAAAGTGATTAAAGGCATTAGGTTATTATTATGGTGATCAAGCATAACAATATATGGAGAAAACGAAACTATACCACGGATTTAAGAGATAAAATATGAATTACTATTATAAAACTGTCATACAATGACTTCTCGGGCTACTCCCGGTCCTAAAGACGAAGGGGATTAGCCCCGCATGTTCATCTCAAACAAGTACAAGGTAGAGATAGGGGAAATCATGTGGAAAATGTGAATTGAGAGGTGAAACCCCTGAATGGAGAAGAACTGGTTGATCCTTTGCGTAGAACACGTGCTCTCCCGCCTTTCGGTGGTGAAATCCGTCTTCTGTGGCATCAGAATCAACAAGTATGAGCTTCTAGCCTCCATTCTCCTCTCTCTTGCTCCTCGGTACTTGTGCAATGGATAATGAGATCCTCCTCCCGTCTGGGCGGCCGTCATTAGGTTTAATTCCCTCATTAGGTTGCTAATTAACCACGGTCGTCCGATTGGGATCAATCTGAATCAAACACATATCTGACGGTGTCGATACCATCGACGCGGGTCGATGGTATCGACCCAGTGTGGTAGCGGCAGCCCTTCTTTCTTTTCATCCGAAAGCCTGATGTAGTCTTGATACCATCGATTCGGGTCGATGGTATTGACTACCATGTAGCGACGGTTTTGCCGTTTTGTGTCGTTGTAGCCTCCATGCGTCGATGGTATCGTCTTGAGGTCGATACTATCGGCTGCTGCTCCGCCAGCAACCTGAAGGTGACTCGATACCATCGACATCCCTGTCGATAGTATCGACACTTTGCTGCTCCTTTCGGCTGGCAACCTGTGATCATGTCGATGGTATCGACTTCCGTCGATGGTATCGACAGAAGCAAATACTCGTTTGTCCTGAAATTCAAACACAAGATCACATAAATTCACACAAATAATAATATTTTGACAATTAATGCTCAAAATGATGAGAGAAAGGGGGTTTGACATAAAATAGTAGCAAAGGCCAAAGTGGATGAATTATGCAACATTAACCATAAAAATGACTAACAAAAGCATAAAACACATATCAAACAGGTCTATAAATGCGACTCAAAATCATCGCATCATTACGCTTATGAATAATCACTCTAGTTTCATGGCGATTCCCGAAGTTTTAATCGGTTGCTTGAAAATAACTGTTGGATGTTTATTTATTTCATGCAACTATAAAGTGACTATGATTATCACTATAAATGTTCATATATAACTGGCTAGATTTGGGTCCACCTCTGTTTCTTTGAAAAGGCTAAAAAAAGGGGTAATCCTAGAGCAAGGTCTAGGTTACCGAGAGTTAGAAACTGGGCTACTTAAGAGTAGTGCCATGAGACTCTTTAGCACACCCTGAGTTAAGGAGTGGTCTACCTATGAGTAGTTCCATGTGACTCAACCCTAGAAACTGGTTCACTTGATATGTGGATCATGAGGGGTTTAATGTGGACACCACAGAGGATAGGGTACCCTTGGATCGTGGATTATATTTAAAATGTAATCTTGGTTGTTAAATGATTAATTGAATGATTACGTTGTTAATGTATTTACACGTTTATTGTTTCCCCCACATACCAGCTTCGGCTGACCGACGTTTTTTTTGTCGGCGTTTTAGGTACAATGAAAAGAAAAAATAGTAAAGTGGCATATGTGGTACTAAATGAGAATTAAAGTGCAAAGAAAGATTACATAGATTAGTATTTGTGTGGATAGAAGTTTTGAAATCCCAGTTTTAAAAGGTATGCAAAAGTTTTTATTTTTCTCCATATTTCAGTATAGTTGGTAGAATTTAATAATTGTTAATGATTATTTGTCGAACCTTTGATCCGGGTTATTGGTTAACGGCTCTGTCCTTTCGGTCTCCCTTAATTGGGGGTTACCGGGAGGCGGGGTCGTAACAGAGGAGGTAAGAGAGCAACTTCGGTTGTAGACTCTAGAGTGCGGTTTCAGGCCCGTAGCTCAATATGTTGGAGCATGCTGAACAGGCCCATGGCTCGAAATGTGTGATAAGAAGAGCATGAATGCGTTCATGGCTCAGAGCACGGTGAATAGGCATGTGGCTCAGTTTCACTAGCGTCGATACCTGTACCAAGGCAGGATAGGCAGAGGGTAGCCTGACCCTATGGCTGGGGCCACCTAAGCATGAGACTGCGGTCTTGCTTGTGTTGTACTCGTGCACTGACCACGAGGTGGGAGGTCGTGGAGTCCGACTCTTCCATTGACCTTGTATGGCACCGGCTCCATGTTTCGCAGTCGTCGATTGGATTTGAGAGGTACGGCTCACTTCCTCATGGCATAATAATTTGTAAGCAAGCCGTATAGTGTCTTTGCTTAGGGCAAATACGAAACATTGGTTGAGGCCTTGTTTATATAGTTGCTCTGGTTTTACATTTGTAGTTTATCATATATTCCTTATATCATGTGATAAGATCGTATAAAGTTTATCTTGTCAATCATGTTCCATACAGAATGTCTGGTTATAGGCCTCATGAATATCTTGGTAAGATTGCTGGTAAGAATAGCCCTGCTTAGTATACTGCTCTTATAATATGCTTATATCAGTTATCTGTGATCATAATAAAGCTGGTAGAGGGTTATGTTTCTCGCTGGGACTGTGTGTCTCACCCCACTGGTTAATAACCCTTTTTAGGTGGACGTGCCTGGTGAGATGAAGATCATGTGGCTATGGATGTTATGCAGAGGTATCGTACCTGGTGGGATAGATAGCGTCTAGAAGTAGAGTCCTATGTGTCGTCCATGTACACTCAGGTCTTCAAGAGAGTTTTTCGATGTTTCTCGTACAACGATCGATGTATGGTTTCTTATATGTATCTTGATGTAAAGCTTCCTGCAACAGTTATTTCATGTAACGAGATGATGGGAAATTATGTTGTAGCACCTTGGAAATATGCTATGAAATGAAAAGTGTGCTCAGATATTATATGTTTCATCTTGTGGTGCTTGTTGTAAATCAATTTTAATTTCCCGTGTTTTTTTTTGTAATCCGCTGGTTTGCATGTAATCGTGTTTTGTTGAGGATGAGGTGTTACATTGAGTTAGGAACCTTAGTTCTAACGTTGGGGAAGGAAATCCTTGAATTCAAAGTTTTTGGCAGCATGAAAAACCCAAGCATGCAAGAAGAAGTTTTCTTGATAGATTGTCTAGAGATGTCACTCATCACTTAAGAGGATCCTGAATTTGAAACCCTCAAGAGACTACTCTCACTAACCCTAATTCTAGTGAGTCTATTGATGAGCGAGTAAAACAATGCATACTTCACCTTATATATGCAAAAGAAGAACTAGAAGCTAAATTTGAAGAACTTAAGGTAGTTTACCTTACTGAGCACCCAGATGAAAACACCTAAATCTCCAAGATGAAACACCATCCATAGGGGCTGAAATATGTTTTCTTGGGTGACATAAAAGTCTCCCCATTGATAATCAATTCAGACCTTACACTTGAGCAGGAAGACAAATTACTATCTAAACTAAGGGCCAAGTGAAAAGCCATAGGCTATAAAATGAGTGATCTCACTGGGGTGAGTCAAATGTTTTCATCTTGAAGATCCCTATGGTGGAGGAGCACAAACAATTTATAGAACACCAACACAAATTCAACTTGAACATGAAGGAAGTGGTTCCCTTGTAAGTCGTAAAGTTCCTCACTCTTGGCGTCATGTATCCTAACTTTAACTTGCCATAGGTGAGCCCAGTACAAGTTGTTTCAAAGAAAGGAGGTACCACAATGGTGCACAAAAAAACAACAAATTCATCCCCACTCATGCCATATCACTGAGTGGAGAATGTGTGTTGTCTATAGAAAATTAAACAAAGCTACCCACAAGGACCATATTCCCCTACCTTTCCTAGATCAAATCTTGGAACATCGAGCTCATAAAGAGTAATTTTGCAATCTCGATGGTTGTTCTAGATTCTATTTAATCTCAATCCACCCAGATGACTAGGAGAATATGACTTGTACTTCTCCCTTTTGGACCTATGCCTTCAAAAGAATACCCTTTGTGCAATGTAATGTGCCTGCTACGTTCCCATGCTGCATGGTGGCCATCTTCAAGAGCCTAACCAAAACTATGATGGAAGTTTTCATGGATGATTTCTCCATATATGGAGATTTATTCGACTGATGCCTGATGCATCTCTCTCTGGTGCTCAAATGTTGTGAGAAATCACATCTGGTGCCAACTGGGTAAAATTCAATTTCTTGGTGAAAGAAGGCAGAGTGCTAGGCCACAGAGTCAGCAATCGAGGAATTCAAGTAGACAAAGAAAAAGTCAAAGTGACCACAAAAAATAGCCCCCCAACCACGGTAAGAGAAATTAGAGCATTCATAGGTCATGAAGGATTCTATATAAGATTCATTAAGGTTTTTCCAAGATAGACAAGCCAATGAAAAACCTTTTGTTCAGGGATGTTGACTTAGAGAAGCCATCAGATCTTGGACCTAGTGAATCCATCGGTTGTGCAACATAAGAAGACCATCATATGTTAATCTAGAAACATCATCATTTGTTGACACTAGGAAACCCATCGGTTGTGAGCATGCATGAAGACAATTGGATCTTGAACATAGGTAACCCATTGGATTTTAAGAACAGGTGAAAACATATTTTAAAGCATCAAGGGAAATCATTGTTCTTTAGGGTTTAAGAAACCATCGATTGAACCACTTGATGAGATCATCATGACCATGGGTTCTCGAGGGGGGCTTCTATAGAAGATTTAGTAAGGATTTTTCCAAGATAGATAGCCAATGACAAACCTACTGCTTAGGGATGCTGAATTTTTCTTTGAAGAAGGATGTATGAAGAGTTTTGACAACCTGGAGAAAGCCCTCACTACTGCCTCAATTATTCGAACATTAGAATGATCTCAAACTTTTGACATAATGTGTGAAGTCGGTGATTATGCAGTGGGGGCCATTTTAGGTCAACACATAGACAAGAAACACCACATTATCTATTACGAGTCAAAGATTCTTGATGAAGTACAGAGAAATTATGCAACTACTGAAAGGAGATTTTAGCAGTGGTGTATGGCTTTGATAAATTCTGATCATACCTTGTGGCCTCATAGGTTATAGTTTATATTGATAATTTTATGATCCTATATCTATTAGAAAAGAAGGTCGTAAAACCCAGACTAATCATGTGGATTCTCCTTCTATAAGAATTTGATTTAGAGATAAGAGACAAGAAGGGTACAAAAAATGTAGTTTTCGATCATTTGAGTCATATTCACAATCATGACATAGGTGTCATTTCGAATAATGACTTTACCATATGACCAGCTAATGAAAGCTTCAATAGCCATCCCTCGGTACACACATTTTCAACTATCTCACTAGAGGCATTATTCATCTAGAGTGCACAGGCACTGCAACAAAGAAGTCCATGCATGATGTTATACAACATCATTGGGATGAATGATACCTTTTCAAACTACGTGTTGATGTCATATATCGATGTTGTGTACCAGAGGAGGAGTCCCCTCTAATCATGGAATAGTGACACTCAGGCCCAGCTTAAGGCCACATGATTTCTAAGAATGACTACACTAAAAGTTCTTCAATGTGGATTCTTCTGGACGATGATATCTAAGGATGCTTACAACTTTGTTTTATCATGTGAAAAAAGTCAAAGGTTGGTAATATCACCAAGAGAGATGAAATGTCATTGAAACTCTGGAAAGAAGTTGAAATCGTTGATGTATGGGGATGAGACTACATGGACCCATGCCCCTTTTTGTATGGTTTGTTATGTACCCTAGAAGTGGTTGATTATGTCTCCAAGTGAGTAGAGTCTATACCCACTGTGACAAGTGATTCAAGGCATGTTATCAATCCTACTTACGAACGCCATGTTCCCTCATTTTGGAACCCCCTACATTGTCATATCTGATGCAGGTTCCCACTTTATGGTACAAATTTTTTAAATGCTTTTGAGGAGGTACAATGTATATCACAAAGTAGATTCTCCCTATCATCAGAAAATAAGTGGACATGTAGAAGTTTTAAACTGCCAATTCAAATTCATACTAGAAAAGATTGTTGGGAGCAATCTGAAGGATTGGTTTAGCAAAATTAACAAAACCATGTGGACCTATAGGACAGCCTTCAAGACTCCTCTAGGCACCACACCTTTTAGATTGATCTATGGAAATTCATGTCACCTACTCATAGAACTAGAACATTAATCTTGGTGGGTAATTAAGTAGTTGAATTTTTTAAATGAAGAAAGTGGATGAAAAAACACTGCTACAACTTCCAGAGATTGTGGAGCTCAGAATGATCACATATGAGAATGCACAGATTTATATAGAGAGAAAAAAATTATGGCACGATGGTCATATGAAAATAAAAGACATATAGGTTGAATATCAACTTCTTCTTTTTAACTCGAGACTTACACTTCTCCTAGGTAAGCTTTGTTCCCTATGGTCTAGACCATACATCTAAAGACACATCTATTTGCATGGTGCATTCATCTTGTGGAGTAAGAAGTCTGGTGAGTTCATGGCCAATGGTCAATGCTTGAAAATCAACATGTAGAGCCAATGACTTAAAACACAGGTGCCTATCAGGAGGTAACCTAATTTTTAATTTAGTTTTTGTCTCAATCTTAGATTAGATAATTTTCCATCCATTAGAGAATGTACTACAAGGTCAAATCTTAAGTTTTGATATTTTTAACTTGTTATAAAATTTCAAAAGGAGGAAATAATGTTGATAGGAACACAACTACACTCCATGTCCCAAACAACATGTTTTTCCCCTCCAACTCATATTTAGTGTTTTCTCGAGACAAGCAATTTTCTAAGTTTAGGGTGGAAGGTGGTTAATATTAGTCCACTTCCCGTCCATACCTACCTACTTCTAACCAAACAATCTATAATGACAATTTTGATATATATATATAAAAACTCAAAATTTTCACTCTTTAAAGTAGGATTCTATAGATATTGATGTAATTTTGATGTTATTCATACAAATTTTGTTAAAAACAATATTTTTGACGTTCTTTAGAAAGGAAGTGAACTTCAATGAGAAGAGCACCCATTGACTGATAGATTCCAATTTCCCATCAACCACAGAGGCCCTGAAGTCTCGTTGGGCCAACAAAGGAAACGCCTCCTGCTCTAAAAACCCATTGAGTGATAGGCTCTGAAGGACTGTCGACTGTAAAGATATGAAGTTCTGTGGGGACTCCAAATGTTGAATTCTCTTTGACCGCCGATGCCTCGAGTTCAAGTGACCGCCAAGGTGTTCGGGTATATAACTCCATATACAGATTGATGAGAGACTAGACTTGTCGTTAACTATCAAGAAACCCTAGCGTCGCACTCCACAAATTTACAACCTTCATGATAGAACAAGAAGAACTTTTTGCACTGCATCCACCTACGTCATCACCAATATCATCATCATCAAACTCAATTGATGGTCCCACTCTATTGATACACTGGTTCCACTATCAGCTACCACCCTTTGTCATCTTATCCACAAATACACCGAAGTAGTGAAGCTCTCTTCTTGCCGACATGAAGGGAAGGGAAGGCTTGAAACCAACCTTCAACAAAAGAGAGAGAGAGAGACTCATCAGAGGTTTTTCATCAAGAATCCTTGCCTCGTTTGTATGCTTTCTCTAAACCCTAATCAATGATTCTTTCCTTCAATGACCACTTCCTATCACCTACTTCCTTTTTCTCACTGACGGCTTAACTATTTTTATCGATCAAAACCCAACAAATTTTTCATCGACTCAGCTAAACAGTCTGCTTCCTTATTTCCCATTGACTGATTTTTCATCAACCATTTAACCCTTCTCATTGACCGTTGGCCTATTGAGTTTTCTCTTCATCCCAACACTGCTTTGCTTTCCTATTTTCTCAATAGTCATTGAAGTCAACTCCATTGGTCACCTCCTTAAATGAAATCTTGCTATTCAAACCTAGACAGTTGTCCCATCGACCTCTTCATCCATCATTGATCAACAAAACTCCTCATTATTTCTTCTACTCTCTGATTTCTCATCGATTGATGAATATTCCATCAACATACCCCCACAAAAATCTCATCTGCGTGCTTTCCTTCTCATCTCAGTGTCAACCAATGAACTCAACCCTATGCTCGATCAGTTGAGTGGAATCGATCATTTACTACTAATACTATATTCTTTCATCCAATAAATAGGATGCAATAGTCAACTCAGGCTCTTAGAACCTAAAACCCGCATGAAAAGAGGGGATTGAGTAGTCACTAGTTCAAATAAAAGAAAATCTCAATTCAAACAAGGAGATACCTCCCATCGAGCTTCTAAAACTACATTTGAGGAAGGAATAGTTGATATCCTTGTTGGAATATGGGCATGTTGAATCAGTGGAAGAAGAGCTAGAATCAACAATTGTTTCCTCAAAATATTTTCCATCAGATGAGTTAGGTAGGTAGAAGAAGAAAAGGACAACAATAGGGGCACCCGATAAGGGCCCAACACCAAAGAAAACAAGGATAGGGAAGTAGAGTGACTCAGAGGGAAAGTTCAGACAATCAGTCTTGCTTTCTATTTTGAATGCAGTCACAACTAAAAAGACACCTACGATACCTACAAATGTTGAGGACTCACCTCCAAGCCCATAACTTGAAGACATATTGTAGCTTAGGGATAATGAACATCAGGAAAAATACAATTTGTTCCTCAAGATCAAGAGTTATCGAGCAACTCGATATACTTTCCTAGAGGCTCTAGAGAAGGTAGGGATATACAAACGGGTTGAGGAATTTCTTAAAGGAGACAACCTCTTTCAAGACTACATCTTCAAAAAACTATCCTACAGAAGCCTAATGGTTGAATTCATGTTTTCAATGAAAAAGTTACTGATATAAGAGGGTGATACAGAAATAAGAGAGGGGCCTTCAAGCTATCCGTTCATATGTTTAAGAAGAGCTTCATCCTAACTAAACAAACATTAAATATTATATTCATTGAAATAAAAGAACTTTTGTTGATTCTGCCTCCTTAAAAGTAGGATATGATAGTGATGTTAGCAAATTCAGTAGTAACAAGACTTGGGAGAGGTTGACTGGGGAGTCAAATCATAGACCAAGTTCTTTGAAGGTTTCCCAAGACCTTATAGATTCATTAGGGTAATGTAAAAGATAGTCCATAACGTGTCTTTGCAAGAGTAGATATAGGGAACATGACTAGGGGAGATATGCTCCTCATGTGGTGTATGTTGGAAAAGAAACCTATGAACATTAGATGGCTACTAATAGACAAATTGTCTATTGTCATCATCCCTAAAGGCCCAAAATATTTTTGTATAGGAGGTTGTATCACATTGATCACTTTATACTTGTAGTACCCCCACCTTTTAAAAATATTAAAGGAGACCAAAGGAAGCAACCTCATTGACCTCAAATGCCTTCTTATGGAGGGAGAGATTGCAATGTTGGGAGAGAAGTATTTATACAAGTTTGTGAAGGAAAACAACCTACTCCCTCTCATAGAGATGAACAACTATGACTATCATAAGCTCATTTTCTACAGGGATGATATCGATAAAATGAAGTCCAGTACAATCGCATGACCATTTGAGACTCCTACAACTAACATTGGTCAGAGGGAACAAGAAGTAGAGAGGATTTTAGAACCAACACCTAAGAGAAAACTAGCCTTCAAGGTTCTAAAGGAAATCACACAAAGAGCACAATCTGCAGACCTTATTTCTGCTCAAACAATGAACAGTGTGACAATAAAGCAAGAGCAAAAATAGGAAGAACAAACTCAAGCAAAAAAACTCAGTCCAAGATGAAAGCACAACTGCTGACAAGAATCAAGCTGCGGCATTGACCAACAATCATGTCGGACACAAAGAACTCCATACTATAAATGTTGAGCCCTCCATATTTGAAGTCAACCCAGAAACCCTAGATGACAACTAGGGGAATTGTCCTAAGGCACGAGTGGTGAGCATGACAAGGGAAACACTAGAAAGTGAGCCGGTTGATACAGCAGATCCAGCATCTAGAAACGGCGGCACCAAGCAGCACAGACACCAAATTAGATGATGACGTTGAACAAGCTACCCCATCCCCATAGTGAGCTGACAAAGAAACAACACATCAAACATTCAATGCAATGACCATAATAGTACCTACAGCATTGTGAAAAAGTCAACAGTCGCAAAGAGTAGGAGAGGAGTTGGGATCTCAATTGGATGTAATGTGTGAGAAAATCCATAACTCCTTTAACTTTTAATTCATTTCATCTAGACTGCAAACACTAAGCATGCAAGTAGAGATATTGGAAGAAAGAACTTCCACCTTGCTACAGTTTATGCAGGAAGTAATGGCATGTCAATGGAAAATGGTGAATACCATAGCTGCCATGGTGTCTAATATAGCATTGGTGTGGAGCTAGAGAGATGAGATACGACATGAAAATAAAGAGTTCATGAAGGCAAGGGAAGAGGAACAGATGTAGTACAAGGAATTACATGAGAATAAGAAATAGAAGTGCAATGTTATCCCATCCCCATCAATTTTTTCTTTGAGTCCATCAAATCCTCCATCTCAGGGAGGAGGAGAGTAGGTACCCCATCTCAGGAAAAAGTAAACAATCTTGAAGCTCCCTTGAGAATTAAAGAAGATTCCACAAGAAAATGTAAAGGTCCAGCCTCCGATTTGGATTTTAACACATAGTCTGTGGATGATGAACTTACACCAGAGGTGCAACAGGAAGAGGGATCCCAAGACCTATCCCGATAGATCACAAAGAATCCTCCGTGGTTAGATACAATATCGCCTCCAGAAATAGCAACAACATACATAGTAAGAGCAGATAATACCATGCTTGAACAACTATCTATAAATGTCACAACCGCCACACAAGATGTAAATGAGATGAATGATGGCGACATAGATTTTTCCTTAAAAGAGTTACTTCAAGAAGCAGCCAAACTCATGGGAATAGATCTAGATGTTTGAGACCAATATCTATAATTCAATGAGCAAAATAAGAATGCCCCTAGTGACAAATTTGCATATGATGGGGTGATCATTGACAAAGTGGCTGAATTGAGGGCTATGATCATAGAACCTAATATATCAGAAGCCCCTACAGTCGAGCCGCCAACACTTTTACAATCTACAATAGCAACACAAGCTCCCAAATCTACATTTCTAGTGGGTACCTCAGATGAATATGAAGAAGGACTAAGTTCTTTTCTCCAAGATGCTCCTTCCAAAGATCCTCGACCCTTGACACCCGAGGATATGCCACAAGGACACATGCCTCTACCCCTTCTTTGCAAAATGATAGGGATGAACATGGCAGTCATGTCCAAATTTCATGTAGAGATGTCCATGTCCTTGCAGATATCTTGGATGACAATCTACCTAAGAGAGTCATCATGTACAAAAATCAAGGTAACATACTGATGAGAGAACACTTTAGGGGAATCTTTGTGGAAAAGGCCAAGGTACATCACCATCTATTCATAGTGTTGTGCGCAACTGCACTTGAAGAATTCCTACATCCAAAAAAGTTCCAGCCAATTTTCAACAAGACTTATGTATTGGAAAAAAGGTTGTACAAAAATAAGTATGAATCAGCATCCGTGAAGGAACTTCAAGCTATAGTGAACTGGCAAGAAATAAAATTTATCACCCTACCTTTCAGAATGACAAAGCATTCGGTGCTAATAGTCATACATTTGTACAAACAACAATGACTATCTCCAATTGTTGTTCTGTGGGGATGCCTTGTAAAGAAATGATCTTCTGAAGTGGGGAAATACATGAAGTTCAAAAGATCCCTATCAGGCTCCAACATGCCATTCAAAGTGCAGGCAAAAAACACGCCAATAACTGGAAAAATTTTGTGATAAGCACGAGGGTCCCTTGAGAGGATGTTGAATATGGGGAATGTACATTTGTTGTGATGTGGATGATGGAAGCAATAAATAAAAGGATTCCATTTGAAGATCTATTTCTTTAAGATATACTTGGGTTGCGTGGTGTTTACACTATGGAAGTCATCTATGCCTGCCACTTCTTCAATGATCATGCAATGCCTCTAGATACGGTACCACATAGACTCTACATGGGCATCCCTTTTCCTAAAAGACAACCATGTAATAAGTAAACAAAGGGCTTGTATCATGATCCAATAGAAAAGGAAAGAGCCCTAGCATGGAAAAGGGCAAGCCCACCATAGAGCAACAAGAAGAGCAGGAAGAACCTCCACGAGAACCATCAGTTAATAAGTAGACATTTTGTATAGAGAATAAGTAGACAATAGCATCCTCTCTAATAATTGGAATTGAATCACCAGCGGTTGCAACAAAGGAAGCAACTCATCCTGCAACAATAGACAAATAAAATAAGGGAGAAATGGAAGATGAAGTCCTCCCAAAAATACTTGAATAAAAACTTCTAGAATCAAGGCCCAAAGGGCCAATTGGGATTGTCAAATCTAGTTTCTCAAACTTTGATAGATGGCCATGGGAAAGTATTTCACTGGAATTCTTAAACATGATCATCGACAAGCTGAAGGAAGACAATGACTCAGAGAGATAGTCTTTAAAAGGAAGAAAATTGTGATTTAAAAGATGACCTTCGTGACACCTTGAAGGTTGACGGTTATATGTCAGTAAGCATGATGACAGCCTCCCAATCCCTACTCGATGATGGCATGCCAAACACACACATGGAATATTATCTACTAAAGGAAGTTATCATCAACAAGAAGAATAAGGTAGAGAAAGAAAGATTGATACAACATACCAATCCTTTACATATGTCACCTTCCATTAGGAATTTATACAATTGCTTGGGCTCTGTTACAAAGGTAAGTTGTTTCTCCTCCATGAGGCCTTTCAATACATCTATAATTACAACATCCATCCACCTATTGCATGTGGGGATTCCTAATACCCTTGCCATTGTATATGTAATTGAGATAGTGTGCCTAGAAGTAGAATGAGTGTCATACAAATTATAGACAATTTTTGTGGGCACAAACTTGTAATATCCTCAATTTTAGTAAAATTGAATCTGATAAATACAAGACATTAATTAAAAATAATCCCCAATGGTATTATTGGTGGAATAATAATGTTGATTACCTTTTTGGCACAGGTGCTTATGGCACAAAATAAATAAATAAAAGGAATAAGAGCTTTTGCATATAAATAAATAGCAATGGTTTTATGACTAAATAAAGAAGAAAAATATGATATAATTGTCAAGTTTCCAAAGGAAAATAAAATACATAGTGTTTTAGATAATTAAAAGAGAAATTATCTATCCAAGAGTGGAAACACAACATTGAGGCAACAAAGAACATTATCTAGATTGAACCTTTTTATACTTGGAAATAATAATGGAAAGGAAGAAAATTCTAGAAATTGGATATTCTATGAAATAGTGCCAGTTGTTTCAATAGAATGTTTAAAAGGATCAAGTTTTGTGTGGGAAAGAGATCCTAATAAATCCCAAACACAAAATATAAGTTCAAAAGATATTAATTGTCTCCACTTTTATATCCAATGTTGCAAAATCCATGTTTTATAGAGAAAGTGGAGAGTTTCTTCTCGTAATGTTGCGATGTATGCAATAAAAACTTGAGTTTTTATATAAAGAAATAGAGGAGGAATATATTCAATAATTTCCTAGAACATGCCTTCCAACTTGCCTTACCATTAAGTTGGAATGAAATTTGTTGAATAAAAAGAGGCATTGTTCATTGTTTATAGAAAGGTAATAATGGTATACTTTTCCTTTTTGACATCTTTCTTGTGCACCAAGGAAAAAAATGAAAAAATGAAGTGAGAAGGAAGAGGTGTGTGTATATATATGCATGAAGATCCATGCAAAACCTAGCCCATGCCCCTCTCTTGTTTCATCTAGGGTTGGCATCACACCATTAGGAAGAAGATGTAGCAAGTTCCGGATCAGGAGAATCCTTCCATGCCGACAATGTTGGATCCTAACTAAGACAACACCCCGCCAAGGTAGGCTTGGGAGAGGCACCTTGGCTCATAGTTGGGGAAATGCCAGAGTTGTGTTTGACTCATGGATGTTTGTCGTAGGACAAGACGATGTTGCTAACCAGACTCATGCCTTCATCGGCAACCCCCTCCCTCTCCTTCACCTCTGGCATGGTAGTACTCCGACCAGTCCCAATGGAGGATGCCTCTTCCTACCACTCTCTGTAAGTATTGAAGGGAACTCTATTGAGGACCACCGGAGCTGTGTCGGCCTAGAAAGTGTTGCACTAGGATTGGAAATAGCTTCCCATCATAACAGTGACGACGTAGGGATGACTTTTCCTCTATATATCATCATCTACAACAACTCATCATTTATCCCTCACAAACACAGAGATTGGAGGAGCTACACGGCTATGGAGATGTTCGCTTGACTAGGCAAAGCTTCTGGACTTTCCTCCAGCCGTCAAGTAGGGGACAAGGTTCCCCCTGTCGGTTGCTGGTCCAACCACTCGCTCTGGAGATCTCAGGAGTCTGAAGGTGGTTGAGCCCCAGGATGTACCATAGGAGGGTAGGAACAAAGTGGATCTACCACGCACGATCATCACTCCCTAGCTCTATGAAAGGAGAAGGCTTATCGCCCTCAGGATTCGGCAGAACTGCCATGATGTAGTGTAAGAACAATCACATGAAGAAGGGAGATGATGCTGGTCTGAACTAGCTGGCTTGAGGGTGAAACAAAGGATAAACCACCTGATCTCAACCCAGCATGGAAGCAATTAAAGCACATGTAAATATGTTGATGTGGCCCCTTCTAATTGGTCCAATTATCTTTACTTTGCAAAAACCATAACTAATGATTGGTAGCTCAGATGGGGATATGTAATATATGAAAATTGATAAGAAAAACAAGAGGAATCTGAATAAATTAATTCAAGAGTCTAAATATACTTCTAATTCTAGAAGTAGTACAAAGATGGGTTTAAGTGTTGATTAGTTCATGAAAACTCTAATTTTGAGTAATTAACATTTGGAATATGTTAAAAACCTCTCTTTTATGCTATTATCTGGTATTGTGGACTATAATGATAATTTAACATAGCCATGACCATAATAATGATAATTTGAGTTGCTAACACGAATAATCATGTACATGAATCAGTAGGGTTTAAGGATCCTAACTTGCCATGTTAATAATGAATTTAATCTGATCTAGATTTGATAACCATGGATTAGGGTTAAACATTATAACTTTCTATGTAGTTAATGAACATAATTGGAACTATGTGATCATAATCAAGGGTTATGTTGAATATGATGATTAGGGTTATACATGATGTCTAATGTGGACCAATAATATCTAATAAGGAATTATGCAAGAGAATTAGGGTTTTCACCCTTATTCCTTATCCAAATGCTAAACCCTAGTCTAGGACTCGAGTACGGTTTAATGTGATTAATATGATTGATGACACTTTAGAATTTATGTACATGTAGATTAAGATTGATTTCTTGGTTTTCTTGTTGACTAGATTGCTTGAACGTACTTAAATTATATTTTGCATAATAATCTACATGGCTCACCATCAAGGTATGTGGTTATGCTTATGATTACATGGTTCAACTTCTGACATTTTTTTTAGGTTTCTCAAAGATTGAATGAATTATATATGTTGGATATTTATTTATTTCATACAAATTATAAAGCCCATGTAAGTATCACATAAAGTAGATAATGATATTTTGAATCCTGGGTTATACTAATCAAGAGTAATGATAGTGGTTATACTTGAGATAGTAAACCAAGTACAGTTCAGAATATAAAAGAAAATACATGTGATGTGCAAGTAAATGATGATTGAATATATGTATTTGTGATTATTAGATGAACCCACGTACTAGTATAAAAATATGCTAACCGTGTTTTGTTTGTCGGCATTTTAAGTATTTGATACACAAGATGCAAATATGAAGATAAAGATGAAACTTATGGATGGTATTAAAGCTATGCATGAGGATTAGATATTTTAATATTTCTTCTCAAATGAACAGTTCTGAGGATAGAAACTTCATGTAAGCTTTTTGTAAAAGATATTTGTGAATTAATGAAATTGCTTTCTATTATTTATTATTTGCTAAATATGGATCCTTGGGGAAAATTTGTAGGTAATGGCTCTCATCTTTTGGCCTTTCTTAATTAGGGGTTTCTAAAATTGAGGTCGTTACATTTAGTATCAGAGAGCCAGATTTTTCAAATAGTATTTAATATTTTATAATTTCAAGTAATATGTAGAAATATGAGGGAATTATTCGGGCATTTTATAAAGATTGTGGTGTCTAGAATGGACCATGACTGAGGGTTGGAAATTTTTTCCTTTGCACCGCTAGTTGGCTTACGAGGACTCCCGAACCCATGCATCCTTCCTGGACAAAGTTGAAAATCTTGGCTCGAAGTAAAATACCTTTAGGTTTCTTCTCATCTTGTTTCATCCACTTCTCATCCTCTTGCTTATTAAACCCTAAAAAGATAGCTATCTCTTCATCTAAAGTTAGGGTTTTGAGAAGAATTAGGATTAAGGCATCCTCTACCAATTAATGTATATGTAATATGCAAATAGTAATGTACATGTAATATGGAAATATTAATGTACCCGTGGAAATAATAACAATGTACTTGCAAATTGAAAATGATAATGTACATGTAAGGAGGAAATGATATTGAACATGAAATGTGGACAAACTGAAAAAAATGTATTATGCGTTGCAAGGGTAAATTCTAGATGGGGCTAGGGTTGTTCAAGGGAGATAGAAACCCTTAGATAGGGTGTAGATTGTGTAATCCCTAACCCAAACCCTAAACTCTAATCTTGGAAATGGGAGTTTCCTAGGCCAGGAAGAAATCCTACCCATATGAACCCATATTAGGGTAAGAGTAAAGAGAACTAATAAATATATAAATGAGTTATGGAATCCAGTCTCCCATTCATGAATGAGGAGAAATTTGTGCATGATGCATGTGAATAAAAATGAATATACATGGAAAATATAAAATAACCAAGGGTATACATGAAAAAGAAAACATGGATATAACTTGCTCATTGCCCTAATGATATTCATAGAGGAAGGGATGAATAAATAATACCCCCAGTGGGTGGATATGGAGTGGGTATTCTACCCCTAGTGAGTGGGTATGCCATACTTCCAGTGAGTGAGTATGAATATCCCCAGTGAGTGGCTATACCACAAAGATTGGGCAAATAAAGGATGAGAAGTTATAATATAAAATGTATAAATGAGTTAGGTAACTCAGTCTCCCATGCATATGAGTATGTGGAACAAGGAATTTATGAGGAAAAGTTTTAAGAAATATATGCAACCTATGAATAACACATTTATGGATGTAAATTTCACAAACCACATATCGATCTCTGGTGAGTTAAAGAGCACGGAGTGACATAAAGTCATTCTAAAAAAGACTGTGAACCTAACCCAGATGGGAAGGTTGCTAAGGAGCTAGGCCCATATGGGAAGACCAGAGAAATATCAAGCCCATATGGGATGGTATGAATGTCTACTGGGACTAAAACCCAAAGCAGAGGGTTCCCCATAAAGAGGATCCTCTAAAGAGAGGGCACGCCATTGAGAAAATAGGATAAGGGTGGTGAGGTTAAAATGAGATATACTTTTTATCATAAAAAGATGATAATATGAAAAGAAAAAAGTCTAATCTAAACATAACATGATTGAACCCCCACTCTATCTTTGGAAGTTTGAATATGGAATGAGAATCATGACCAAGTCTTGGAGGGGAAGGTAATCAAAGATCAAGCCCTGAAGGGGAAGGTCAAGAAAGGTCAAGCCCATAGCTGGGAAGTCCGACATGGCACCAAATCCCAAGTAGGGAAGATAACCTCAGTCCACAGTGTAGGCGACCAAGCCCCAGATAGGGAAGGTCACAAAAGGCCATTCCCCTGATTGGGAAGGTCGATGAGGCACCAAGCCCCTGGAAGGGAAGGTGGCCCAAGTCCACTGTAGGGACAAAACCCCATGAGAGAGTATCCCAGAGATTGATTTAAAAAGAAGGGTCGATATGTTTAATAAAACCAATGCATAAATATGAAACTTTTAGGGCTAGTGTGCCAACCCCGGGTGGGTCAACCCAAGAGTGGGAATATACCTATGGGGGAGGCAAAACCTTAGACCTTGGGGTCACGTTGTGGCTAGAGAAGCCTAACTTCCTCCTATGAGCCAAGAAGGCACCCTAGGTTAGGACCTTCCTTAGAAAGGTAAGTTGACAAAATCAATTCTAAGACTGAGGTAACCATGAATGTCACCTACATAAAATAGGAAAGCATGTATATGGAGTATGATTCTTTGAACCCAAATATGCCATCTCTGAAGAACATGAGGAAAAGTCACTATGGATGTGATTGTAGGTATGAGATTGAGCCTGGATGAGAAAGTTGCCATGAGTCCAATGAGGGGACATAAAATGAACATTGAGCGTCGTAAAAGATGGAGGAAATCCAGTTTGAAGAATTGCTTATGAAAAATAATGTGCTTGAAAATGGTTAAAGTGTGACATCTCAAAGAAACCCTTGGGAAGGGTAGAGTCCTAAGTAAATTCTAAGGCCAGGTAGGGTGTATAAAAGGTACATAGACCGATGGGATTAGGAGTTTATTGTGCCCTAAATGCACAAGATCATGTGGTCGGGAAGTAACAACTATGTTTGTCCAAGGTCCATGTCTCAGGAGATTAGATACCTTTATTATGATCATGGGGCCCAATGGGTGGATGTGAGAGGCACTCCCTAGATGCACAAGGAGGAGATCACTCCAAAAGTACCTATACCCCTAGAGACCTCAAGGAAGTGTACAAGGCTCATAGTACATGAGATGTAAATATAAAGGGTACAAGAAGTCATATAATAATGAAATCTTAAAGGAAGTTGTACACAAACTCAAGAGTGAGAAAGACATTTGACTTCATGAAATATAAGAGTATTATGGGATTAAAAAGCATGAATGGTTTACAGTCATGTTGAGGATGATTCAACCTAAATTTGAAATTGAAAGATAAAGGGTGGATACACCATCTCTACTCTTGGAATGGGATGAACTTTGTATTTGGGTTGTAGTAAAGTGGTTATTTCATCTGATTATCAGTGAGAGTGATTGGTTGGACACTATGTTATGGTTAAAATGGAGATATGAGAATGAATATCCTCCGTTGAAAGTTTAATGGCATGACCTAGGGTTTGAGGTGCCACCTCACCCTTATGTGAAAATAATGAACAATAGGTTGGAAAGCTAGGTGAAAAGGAAAATCACCAAGTGAAATTGAAATTTCAAAATTAAAATGTAATCACTAAGATGGTATCATGTAAATATTAAGGATGTACATATACCTTGAATGGAATTCAGGTACCGAACTTAGTAATAATATAAGGAATTTGTATATCAATATAAGATGTTAAAGTTACCTAAGTAGGATTGCTAGCCCTAAGGTTTTTTTTATCATTAAGCGTGTTTCTCATTCCTTCATCAAAAAATTGTACAAAGGGGAGCTTAAGCTCAGAGGTCTATCTAAAATGATAAACAAAACCAACATATCTATGCAGGCTTCTATAGTCACTTTCTATGCATCGCCACACTTTAAGTGGGCTTACATCAATTTCATCAAAAATGATATGGTTCCTATGAATCTAGATATGGTAAATAGAAAAGATGGCTAACAAATCCTCATTCCTATTCTTCAATAGGTGTATCTCTTCCTTCCTAACAAAATCAAGAGGTATCAGCTAAGTGACTCTTCCCCATATCTCAACTGCAACCTCACAATCCCATAGGATATGGTTCATAGACTCCACATTTCTTTTGCATAGGCTGCATTTGGATGTAAGGTTGAATCCCCGTCTTTGCAATGGATCTTTAGTAAGCAGCCTTCCATGCATGACCTTCCAATAGGTAATAATTGCATGCCTGGGAGCTCTAAATTTCCACAGCCAAGAAGCCCATAGAGGCACTTCGTGTTTACGTCTGCAGAAATTCCACACTTCCTTAAGAGTGACAGTCCTTAGGTTACCTAGCAAGCAAGTGTCTTCCTCTTCTCCCACCTGAACGTTATGGCACACCTGTATAATGCTTTCCATTCCTCTTTTCATCGAGAACTTCCACTTCCTGACGCTGATAAGGTTTCTCAGGTAGCTATTAGGACTCATTTTCGTTTTTAGTTGGAGGTACCCTGGCTCATTAACGCACTGCTCAAGAAAACAGCCATCAACCCAGGGGTCTTTCCAGGTATTCACAGTGGAACCGCAACTGATTTTGAATCTGAAATGAGGTAAACACCTATCCCTCGCTTTAAGGATGTTCCTCCACATCCATCTAGTAGTTTGTTTAGCCTTACATGACCAAACTAATTCCTCTTTGATATATTTACTATGGATCCAATGAATCCACAGGGTTGATTTGTTCTTTGCAATATCCCATAAGTTCCTGACAAGGCCTGTATCACTCCAGTCTTTGACTTTCCTTATGCCCAACCCGCCTTCGACTTTAGGTCTACAGATTGTATCCCAAGAGACCGCATGGATGTTCTTGCTATCCTCTTTGTCCCCCCAAAGGAATTTGCAGCAAATAGCTTCAATTTCAGTTGTTGTAGCTTTAGGCAAAGGAAACACCCGTATCCAATACATGTGATAGGCTGTGAGGGTTGAGATAACCAGTTCTAGCCTTCTTGCCATTGAAAGGAGTTTGGTTTTCCAAGACTCCAGCTTTGTCTTGAACTTATCAACAAGTGGGTAGCACATCCTTTTCGTGAGCCTACCTGCAAAAAAAAGGGACTCCAAAGTATCTAACCGGGAAGTCAGAGCATTCTACTCCCATCATCAAGCTTATGTCAGGAGGTACATTCCTTCTTAGAAATAGTTGGCTTTTGTAGTATTGAGCTCCAGTCTAGAAGCTTCCTATTTAAGCGGTTCTACTTCTTTCCTTCTTACTACTTCATCAAACATTGTAGTGAGCCCTTACATCCCAAGGACGAAGAGGTATGGAGCAAGCGGATCACCTTGCCTTATACCACTAGTAGTTTGAATAATCTCAGTAGGGATGCCATTAATCAGAATCTGACAAGACGCGGTATTCATGCATTCTTTAATCCATCGCACCCAGCAATCAGGAAAATCCATAGCTTGGAGAACTTTGATCAGGTATCCTCAGTCTATAGAGTCATAGGCTTTACTCAAATCGGCCTTTAAGCAAAGCTTACTACCGACAGTATCCTTTCTGAAATCATGGACCAATTCATTTGTGAGGAGTATTACATCTATTATCCTCCTCCCTTTGACAAAAGCACACTGGTTTAGGCTAACTAGGCTAGGTAAGATCTCTTTCAGCCTATTAGCCAAAATTTTAGAAATTACCTTGGTGATGAAGTTGCAGAGTGAGATCGATCTCCACTCCCCAACTTTGGTTGGTTGTTTGACTTTGGGTATAAGAGCCACGTAGGACTTATTCATCTCCTTCAGCATTCGCCCTTTAAGGAAGAAATCTGTAACATCCCTGACCTGGGTTATAAGTTAACCCTAGGTGTTTTACTTAAATCATGTAATTAAGATATTTGTGATTAACTTCTGGCATGTAATTAAGTTCCTAAGGAACATACATTTTCATTTCTGTCCTTTTAAAACAATGATTGTAGTATTGTTTTGTTATGTAGGGACCTATGTGCAAATTACCCAATTAGAGGGGTTAACTTGCAATATTAACATGTTATGATGTTCCTTTGATGATGATACATTATATGAATGAATATGATGAGGTATGATGGATTTCCCAAGTTTGGGCACCAAGGTGCAGCTTGTGGAGCAATCCTTGTGCTTAAAACCCTAATTTTGGAGTAAAGTGCAATTTACCCAAAATGTGGGGGTGCAACTTGTGATATACACTTTCTAGAATATCTTTTATGACTTTTGACATCATTTAAAGTTATAATAATTAAGGAGGCACTTCATTTGAATAATCATATATAAGAAACACCTTTGTAATTAAACCACCAAAGTTGTAAGTAAAGGAGACCCTTATATGTATATGTGCACCATAGTGACAAGTTGACCTTCCTTTCCTTTAGTCCTTGGTCTTAGAAGAAGTTATATCTTAGATATGAAGAGGAGGGACGTGCCTAAAAGAAAGGAAGGACCTAGTTGTGAAAATGAGGAGTAAGTTGTCCTTATGATGAAAATAACCTCAAAGTATATATGATCCTTTCCTTTGCAACCAAAGGCAACGTTTCCTTTCTTCCCTTCTTATTCCCTTGCTTAGACCGAATTAGGACAGAGCTCAGGAGTAGAGGAAGACGACCAAGTTCATCTAGGTAAGCTTTTATCATCATCTTTCTTGAATTCATGGAGGAAACCAGGTTACAAGGTTGGTTTCATGGTTATCTTACTTAGCTTTCTCTTCCTAGCCGATCTTTCCCAACTTTTCCTTGAAGAAACAACCTTGGATGACCTGTGGAGCTCAAGCCACCATTAAAGTTTTGAAGCTTGGAAGCTTGGATTTCTAGGAACAATGTTTGAGGCGGGTTTTATAACTCTAAACCTTGCTTTGTTATGCATACTTTTATTCTTGCAAATAATAGTTAGTTCTTCTTCTTCTCCATCTTTCTTTGCACTCTTGCAAGCTTTTTCGTGAAGAACAGACCTTGATTTCAAGGTTGAAGATGAAGGGCGTTAATACCTATGTTGGTCCTTATCCAACTTTATTAAACGATATTAGACCAGTAGGTCTAAATGGTTTGCAACCGTTTAAAATTAAAAAGGGGCTCAACCCGTTTGATCTCAAACGATCCTGTAAGATCGATTAGTTTTAAACAGTCTTCAAGACCATTTGATAGGGTTGACCAAGGGAAGACCGTTTAAGGAACTGTTTTAAACATATTGAATTTAATTCCTACAAAGAATTATAACCCAATTCCAAACCAATCACAAGTTGAAGGCACTTCAACTCCTTAAACCCTAATCGGGTTGAATTGAGTTTTTCAATGATAGATTTTGGTAAATTTTGAGTTGAAGGACCCAAAAGGTCTCACGATCATTTGGGGGTTCACTCAAACGGTCTTAAGACCGTTTGGTGACAACCCAAGACCGTTTGAAGGTCTAGGGTTAAGGAAATTTGATGGTTTTAGGGTCCAATTTCAATAGGTTGATGAATTGATAAAAATGCTGATTTTGGACCTAGTTAGGGTTCAATCCTTATCCAATTGATTTAGTTTTTGATAAAACTTTGGGCAAACGGTCTCAAGACCGTTTGGAGGATATCCAAACGATCCCAAGACCTTTTGGGCCAAGTTTGGGCCCAATTGGAGATCAATTGATGGGTTCAACTACAATTTGTTTCACATTGTTGAAAATTGATGATTAGCCAATTGAAAACCCTAATTGAGTGGGATTTAACCCCAATTAGCTTTCAATTGAGAATCAATTGGGTGTCCAATTGATTAAGGCTAATCCTAATTGACTCAATTTGTAAATGGTTAACAAGGGCATGGCCATTTGAAGGCTTCAACATAGGAAATCCTATTCAAACATAACCTTTGTTTCACCTTTTATGTCCATGCGGTTTGAACTCAAGTGAGTCCACACTCGTTTAAGCTCAAGTGGGTCCACACTCATTTAAGCTCAAATGGGTTCACACTCGTTTAAGCTCAAATGGGTTCACACTCGTTTAATCTCAAGTGGGTCCACACTCGTTTAAGCTCAAGTGGGTCCACACTCGTTTAAGCTCAAGTGGGTTCACACTCGTTTAAGCTCAAATGGGTCCACACTCGTTTAAGCTCAAATGGGTCCACACTCATTTAAGCTCAAATGGGTTCACACTCGTTTAAGCTTAAGTGGGTTCACACTCGTTTAAGCTCAAATGGGTTCACACTCGTTTAAGCTCAAGTGGGTCCACACTCATTTAAGCTCAAGTGGGTTCACACTCGTTTAAGCTCAAATGGGTCCACACTCGTTTAAGCTCAAATGGGTCCACGCTCGTTTAAGCTCAAATGGGTTCACACTCATTTAAGCTCAAGTGGGTTCACACTCATTTAAGCTCAAATGGGTTCACACTCATTTAAGCTCAAGTGGGTCCACACTCATTTAAGCTCAAGTGGGTTCACACTCGTTTAAGCTTAAATGGATTCAATTAAAGGATACCTTGTTTTAATCAAACCCTAATCACATGATAGTGATGTGTTGGCTTGTGTTGGTCAATGAGGACTTAACCCAACCTAATCTAGAGTGATTTAATCATCATCTAGAAGTAAGAGGAGTGAGAGGGCTCCTAATATAATCAAGCAACATATCTTCAATGCATAAGAATGAACAGGTTTAGGGTATGATCCATCAAGGTGAGATCAAGGAAACCCTAACTATGATGATTGATGAATCTTAACCTAAATAGAGGGCATCAATGATGATGTTCCTCATACATGATGATAATATGATCTCAATTCACTATGAGGTGAATAGTAAACCCTAATCTAGGGTAATAACATGTAATGTGAATAGTAAACCCTAATTTGGGGTGAGGTTGTAAAAAGAAGTAACTCTAGGTTATACCTATGAGTGTGAAACCCTAATTACAATTTGTAGCATGAGGAATCTATTTACCTTGTAAACTAAAGAGATTCAATAACCCCATGATAAGGAGGAATGCATCCAAACCCTAAAATCAGTAGAGGTATACTGATTCATAGCACACCTGTGCTATGGAGCACGGCCGTAGTAACCTTCCTTTGCACGATCATGCAAGGAAGCACGGTCGTGGCACTTTATGAAACAAATTGAAAAGTATTGGTATTTGTAAGGATGTTTTTAAACATGCACAATCTCAGTTATACTAATCATGCAGGTGGTTAGCAAGATGTAATCATAGCCAGGGTAATGGTTATGACATTATTTTCATTGAAAGCATATCAATAGCCTATGAACAAAAATAACTATGTTGCCTAGATGCAAGTGGCATCATATGAAACTGGTATGCCTTAAGGGCCATGAATGACATCAAGGTCATGATAATAAATGACTTGATGCTGACATGTCACTTGATAGCAAGTGTTATGATGATATAAGGGTGTGAGCACCCATGTTCCTGAATCATAGTAATAAGATGATTAAGAATTGATATCCATTTGACAACTGATATGAGTAATACCTGTTACATTTAGTATTCTTCTATTATAGCCATGTTTAGTACTTGAATGTTTGGAAACATGTATGATGCTAAAAGAATATTGAAATGTACCTAATAACCAAGTATAATCATATCATGTAGAGCCCTGATCATAGACCCATCATTGTCAGAGTTTAAATGATGGTGAAACAGGTTTCCTAAGGGAACTCCTGGATCACATACTTTAGAGTATGTGGGGGAATATGGATGTGTATATCCTTACATCCTAGTGTAGGAGTTGATGTGGATATATCTTAATCCATCAACCCTTCACTATATGTTTATACCGGGATGATGTAACAATATTTTCCCAAAGGAATATTTTAAACCGCAACGATGAGAGATAAACATGAAATCTTTCGATAGCGAAGAGAGTGCAGAATGCCACTGTGACTCTAATAGCGAAGTACCAGAATACCCTGGTGAGCTATAATAGTAGAGACACTAGATGTCCTGCATGTTTATCCTCATTCTGACTGAGGTAGTTGAGGTCATGAGAATCCGGCTCTCTCGATGACCTAGTATGATACCGATGCGACTTACTAGTGATTGGTTGGAGCATGAGCGGTATACCTCATCTCCGCAGGGCATAATGATGTTTGTAAAACATAATCAACCGTGTAGCATAACTGCTTAGGTCTAACTACGAAGAACATTGATTGATATTACATTGCTTGCATTTAATATCCTATTCGAGTATTAGTATACATGTTCTTCATATTCCTTAATAAAGGTGAGTAATTGTTATCAAGCCTGCTGTGAGTAATCTAAGTTACATGCTCATGATATTCCTTTGATTGCTTTTAACAAAGTTTCTGACGGAGAGTTATAACTCTCGCTGGGACAATTATTTGAAATTGTCTCACCCGGTAGATTTCTACCTTTAGGTGGATGTCGAGGGCGAAGGAACCCATCTGTAGGTGAACAGCAGCAGCAGTAGCAAAACCAGGAGCAACAGTGATTTCAGGTGGAAACACTGTGCTATCTAGTCTTGTAATTAGAATAGTCTTATGTCGCCTCTATACACTCAGGTCCTAGGAGTTTGTTGATCTGAGAATTTTGATGTCTTAAGATTTTGTATCATGATGTATATAATCACTCGAGAAGTGATTTATGAGAGATGTAAACAGTTCATCTTACTTTTATAAAAGGAGTTTCAGGTTTTTGAGATCTCATTTTCGAAAAGTTTTAATTACTCGTGATTTTTCATATTCCGCTGTTAATCGAATCGCTTCCTCTATGTTTATCTTGTGTTTTGGAGATCAGAGCCCACAATTAGTGGTATCAGAGCTCTAGGTTCGCTGAGTCTACAGAGACATAGGACTTAGAGTGTCAAATCTATTCTTAGTACTTCTTTCTTATCTAATAGAGTCTTCTACTCCTTAGGAGAAGAAGATAATTAAGGATGTCAGGACCATAGGAGGAGTACGAGGCAGAAAGTAGTGTTGCTGCACCTCGAGAAGGTGCAAGGAACCTAGAAATAGAGCAACCTATACCTGAGACACCTATGGAGCCACCTCAGTTTGACCCAGCTGACATGGGATACCTAGTTGTTCAAACTATGTTCGGGCAGTTTATGACTGCCATGACACACATCACCGACAAGATGCCCATGCCTGCACCTAGGGCACCTGTCCAGTCTGAGGGTCAAGGTATCGGTAAGACGTTTGAGCGACTTCATCGTGTTGGAGCAACCGAATACTTTGGAATAGCTGACCCTGCTCATGCTGATCTGTGGTTAACTGAGTTGGAGAAAGCTTTCTGAATCCTTAACATCCCCGAAGGTGAGAAGGTTAGACATGTTGTCTATCTTCTCAAAGGTAGTGATGGTCACTGGTGGACCATGGAAGAGCAGAAGAGGCCTGGAATAGAGATCTTGTGGGAAGACTTTCATAGGGAATTTGTCCACAGATACTTTCCAAAGACCTTTCTGGACGAGAAGATCTCTCAGTTTGAGAGATTGAGGCAAGGTATGATGAACATTAGCGAGTATGAGGCTAAGTTCATGGAGTTGTTGTGATTCTGTCCGCATATGGCTACCACATATGAAGAAAGGATTAGGAGGTTTGAGAAGGGTTTGAATGCCGACATGACTACTCCCGTGTTTGCCCTAGAAAACTGGGAGAGATTCTCCACCTTCATTGAGTCAGTCCGAAGGATAGAGAGATCAGTAGTCGAGAAAAGGCAAACCCAAAAGAGATATCCACAATTCCAGGGATCTTCATCTAGAGACTTTAAGAAGCCTAGATTCTCTGCACCTACACCTCCACCACCCAGATCTAGTTCTCAGACTCAGTGGTCCCCAAGTAGAGGTAGAGGACCAGGTTTACCGCCACAAGCGACTCGCAGTTCAGCATCAATGTCAGTCACAGGACCACCAAGACCACAACAACTAGAAAGAAGTTGTTATAACTGTGGGAAGGTGGGACATCTGATGAAGGACTGTAGGTCTAGGCCTGTCAGTGTGACACAGCCTCAGAGGCAGAATCAACAGGGATCACAGAGAAGGCAGTCTCAAGGAGCAGCTAGAGGACGTGGGCAAGCGTCTCAGGCTGGATCGTCAGCACCAACTCAACCTCAGGCGACAGTGAGGTTCTATGCTATGAACCCACCAAAAGCAATGGTCAATCCACGGGTTGTGGCAGGTCAGATGGAACTTTTATATTCTGATATGTCTAAATCTTGTGTGGTATCTGTTTTGATTGACCCGAGTGCTACGCACTCTTTTATCACTCGAAGAGTGATTCGTAACTGCAATATGACAGTTAGTCATAGGGAAGATAGCTTGTTGCTTGAGACTCTGTTGAGAGGTTCTGCTGTTTTGCAAGAGGTATGCTCTCCCTGCATCCTCTTCTTTTCTGATCATCGCATTCAAGTGGATCTTATACCACTTGATTTGCAAGGATTTGATATAATCCTTGGAATGGATACCTTGGAAAGGTATAGAGTTGTCTTGGGTTGTGAATCCAAGCAGGCTGTGTTTGCTGATGAGAGCAACACATGGATCTTTCAAGGAGAGAGAAAGATTCTACCCACCTGTCTTATGTCTGCTATGGTTGCTGATAAGCTGATGAGGCAAGGATGTTATGCATTCTTGGCCCATGTGATAGATACCACCATGAAGAGTCCCAACCCTACTGAAGTTCCTGTAGTCAGGGAATTTGAAGATGTATTTCCTGAAGAACTTCTAGGTATGCCACCACCTCGGGAAATTGATTTTGAAATCAATTTGATCTCAGATACCCAACCCATAGCACAAACACCGTATAGGATGGCGCCTACTGAGATGGCAGAACTCAAGAAACAGCTTCAAGAGTTGCTTGAGAAGGGTTTTATTCGACCAAGCACTTCACCTTGGGGTGCTCCGGTCTTGTTTGTTAAAAAGAAGGATGGATTAATTTGGTTGTGCATTGATTACAGACAACTAAATAAAGTAACAATAAAGAATAAGTACCCTCTGCCGAGGATTGATGATCTTTTTGACCAGTTGCGTGGTGCAACCGTCTTCTCGAAGATAGACTTGAGGTCTGGATATCATCAAATTCGTATGAAGGATAGTGACATACCCAAGTCTGCTTTCAGGACAAGGTATGGTCACTATGAGTTCACAGTTATGTCATTCGGACTAACTAATGCACCAGCTGCATTTATGGAGCTTATGAATAGAATCTTCCGACCTTTCCTCGATCAGAATGTTGTTGTCTTTATAGATGACATCCTGATCTATAGTAGAGATGCTCAGCAGCATGAACAGCATCTTCGTCAGGCTCTAACTTTGCTAAGACAACATGAGTTATACGCTAAGTTTAGCAAGTGTGAGTTCTGGTTGTCAGAGGTATCTTTTCTTGGACATGTGGTATCTGCCTCGGGAATTCGTGTTGATCCTAAAAAGGTAGAGTATGTTCTACAATGGGAACAACCGAAGACACCGACGGAGATTCGTAGTTTCTTAGGGTTGGCTGGCTATTATCGAAGGTTCATTAAGAACTTCAGTTCTATAGCCCTACCCTTGACGAAGTTGACCCGGAAAGATGTTTCTTTTACTTGGAGTGACAAGTGTCAGCAGTCCTTTCAGTTGTTGAAGGAGAGGTTGACAAGTGCACATGTACTTGTGTTACCTGAGCAAGGTAAGGAATACATAGTTTTCTGTGATGCCTCCAAGAATGGACTCGGATGTGTGCTGATGCAGGATAAGCATGTGATTTCTTTTGCTTCTCGACAGCTTAAGAAACACGAGGAGAATTATCCGACACACGATTTAGAGTTAGCTGATGTGGTTCATGCCTTCAAAATCTGGAGACACTATCTATATGGAGAAACATTCCAGGTTTTCACTGATCATAAGAGTCTTAAGTATATCTTCTCTCAGCATGACCTTAACATGAGGCAACATCGCTGGATGGAGTTAATCAAGGATTATGATTGTATGATAGATTACCATCCAGGGAAGGCCAATGTAGTTGTAGATGCCTTGAGTAGGAAATCAGCAACATCATCCTCTGATAGGGCACAATTAAACTCTTTAGTATGCCCTAGGAGAGATAAGCTTATCTCCTTAAGGCAAGACAATGTACATATGAAGGTGTCATGGATTGTCGGGTTGTTGGCTGAGATGCATATCAAACCCACCCTAAGAGAGCAGATTAAGGAGGCACAGCAAGTTGATGTTGCAGTTCAGCAGATCAGATCTGAGTATGGTGATGAGAAGCGAGAAGGTTTTCATGAATCAGATGATCAAGTGGCATGCTATCATGGGAGGATGATAGTGCCAGATGTGGATAACCTGAGGAAGTTAGTCCTGGAGGAAGCTCATTCTTCTATGTATGCTATGCATCCAGGGAGCACCAAGATGTATCAAAACTTGAAAGATATATATTGGTGGCCTGGGATGAAGAAGGATGTAGCTGAGTTTGTTCTGAAGTGTCCGGTGTGTCAGCAAGTTAAAGCTGAACACCAGAAGCCTGCAGGAACAATGCAACCTTTACCCATACCACAATGGAAGTGGGATCATGTAACCATGGACTTTGTTGTTGGCCTACCTAGGACAAACAAAGGACATGATTCCATTTGGGTAATTGTTGATAGGTTGACTAAGACAGCACATTTCTTACCTGTCAAAACAACCTATTCTGCTGAAAGGTTATCCCAGTCATATGTTCAAGAGATAGTGCGTTTGCACGGAGTCCCTGTCACCATAGTTTCTGACAGAGGTCCTCAGTTCACAAGTCATTTTTGGGAACAGCTACATAGGGCACTAGGCACCCAGTTAAGGTTTAGTACAGCCTTTCATCCACAGACTGATGGACAGTCGAAAAGGACTATACATACCTTGGAAGACTTGTTGAGAGCATGTGTTCTCCAATTCACAGGAAGTTGGGATCTGCACCTAAGCTTGATAGAGTTTGCCTATAACAATAGCTATCAACATAGTATTGATATGGCACCTTGTGAAGCCTTATATGGTAGACGTTGCAGATCACCCTTATGCTGGTATGAGACTGGTGAGCATCAGTTGTTAGGTCCTAATCTTGTGCAGCAGACCACAGAAAAGATTAAGGTAATCCAACAGCAGCTTAAGGCTGCACAGGATAGACAGAAGTCTTACGCTGACAGACGTCGTAGACCTTTAGAGTTCCAAGTTGGAGACAGAGTGTACCTCAACATCTCACCTTGGAAAGGAGTCCTTCGTTTTGGAAGGAAAGGAAAGTTAGCTCCTAGATTTATGGGGCCTTATCCAATCATTGAACAAGTTGGAAAGGTAGCCTATAAACTAGAATTGCCACCAGAATTGCAGAAGTTACACCCTGTGTTTCACATTTCTATGTTAAGGAAATGTCACCCTGATACCGAGTCAGTTCTACAGCCTATGGAAGTAGAATTGAGTGAAGATATAACTTATGAGGAGGGACCAGTGACAATCCTTGATAACAGAATTAAAAAGTTAAAGAAGAAAGATATAAGTCTTGTAAAAGTCCTCTAGAATCATCGTGGTGTTGAAGAAGCCACTTGGGAGCTGGAGGAAGAGATGAGGAGAAAATACCCTACTCTTTTCTCCTAATATGCTAAATCGATTTCGGGGACGAAATCCTTTTGAGGGGTGGATAATTTGTAACATCCCTGACCTGGATTATAAGTTAACCCTAGGTGTTTTACCTAAATCATGTAATTAAGATATTTGTGATTAACTTCTTTCATGTAATTAAGTTCCTAAGGAACATACATTTTCATTTCTGTCCTTTTAAAACAATGATTGTATTATTGTTTTATTATGCAGGGACCTATGTGCAAATTACCCAATTAGTGGGGTTAACTTCCAATATTAACATGTTATGATGTTCCTTTGATGATGAGACATTATATGAATGAATATGATGAGGTATGATGGATTTCCCAAGTTTGGGCACCAAGGTGCAGCTTGTGGAGTAATCCTTGTGCTTAAAACCCTAATTTTGGTGTAAAGTGCAATTTACCCAAAATGTGGAGTGCAACTTGTGATATACACTTTCTAGAATATCTTTTATGACTTTTGACATCATTTAAAGTTATAATAATGAAGGAGGCACTTCATTTGAATAATCATATATAAGAAACACCTTTGTAATTAAACCACCAAAGTTGTAAGTAAAGGAGACCCTTATATGTATATGTGCACCATAGTGACAAGTTGACCTTCCTTGCCTTTAGTCCTTGGTCTTAGAAGAAGTTTTATCTTATATATGAAGAGGAGGGACGTGCCTAAAAGAAAGGAAGGACCTAGTTGTGAAAAGGAGGAGTAAGTTGTCCTTATGATGAAAATAACCTCAAAGTATAAATGATCCTTTCCTTTGCAACCAAAGGCAACGTTTCCTTTCTTCCCTTCTTATTCCCTTGCTTAGACCGACTTAGGACAGAGCTCAGGAGTAGAGGAAGACGACCAAGTTCATCTAGGTAAGCTTTTATCATCATCTTGCTTGAATTCATGGAGGAAACTAGGTTACAAGGTTGGTTTCATGGTTATCTTACTTAGCTTTCTCTTCCAAGCCGATCTTCCCCAACTTTTCCTTGAAGAAACAACCTTGGATGACCTGTGGAGCTCAAGACACCATTAAAGTTTCGAAGCTTGGAAGCTTGGAGTTCTAGGAACAACGTTTGAGGTGGGTTTTATAACTCTAAACCTTGCTTTGTTATGCATACTTTTATTCTTGCAAATAATAGTTAGTTCTTCTTCTTCCCCATCTTTCTTTGCACTGTTGCAAGCTTTTTCGTGAAGAACAGACCTTGATTTCAAGGTTGAAGATGAAGGGTGTAAATACCTATGTTGTTCCTTATCCAAATTTATTAAACGGTCTTAGACCAATAGGTCTAAACGGTTTGCAACCGTTTAAAATTAAAAAGGGGCTCAACCCATTGATCTCAAACGATCATGTAAGATCGTTTAGTTTTAAACAGTTTTCAAGACCATTTGATAGGGTTGAACAAGGGAAGACCATTTAAGGAACTGTTGTAAACATATTGAATTTAATTCCTACAAAGAATTATAACCCAATTCCAAACCAATCACAAGTTGAAGGCACTTCAACTCCTTAAACCCTAATCGGGTTGAATTGAGTTTTTCAATGATAGATTTTGGTAAATTTTGAGTTGAAGGACCCAAACGGTCTCAAGACCATTTGGGGGTTCACTCAAACGGTCTTAAGACCGTTTGGTGACAACCCAAGACCGTTTGGAGGTCTAGGGTTAAGGAAATTTGATGGTTTGAGGGTCCAATTTCAATAGGTTGATGAATTGATAAAAATGCTGATTTTGGACCTAGTTAGGGTTCAATCCTTATCAAATTGATTTAGTATTTGATAAAACATTGGGAAAACGGTCTCAAGACCGTTTTGAGGATATCCAAACGATCCCAAGACCGTTTGGGCCAAGTTTGGGCCCAATTGGAGCTCAATTGATGGGTTCAACTACAATTTGTTTCACATTGTTGAAAATTGATGATTAGCCAATTGAAAACCCTAATTGAGTGGGATTTAACCCCAATTAGCTTTCAATTGAGAATCAATTGGGTGTCCAATTGATTAAGGCTAATCCTAATTGACTCAATTTGTAAATGGTTAACAAGGGCATGGCCATTTGAAGGCTTCAACATAGGAAATCCTATTCAAACATAACCTTTGTTTCACCTTTTATGTCCATGCGGTTTGAACTCAAGTGGGTCCACACTCGTTTAAGCTCAAGTGGGTCCACACTCGTTTAAGCTCAAATGGGTTCACACTCGGTTAAGCTCAAATGGGTTCACACTCATTTAAGCTCAAGTAGGTCCACACTTGTTTAATCTCAAGTGGGTCCACACCCGTTTAAGCTCAAGTGGGTTCACACTCGTTTAAGCTCAAATGGGTCCACACTCGTTTAAGCTCAAATGGGTCCACACTCATTTAAGCTCAAATGGATTCACACTCGTTTAAGCTCAAGTGGGTTCACACTCATTTAAGCTCAAATGGGTTCACACTCGTTTAAGCTCAAGTGGGTCCACACTCGTTTAAGCTCAAGTGGGTTCACACTCGTTTAAGCTCAAATGGGTCCACACTCATTTAAGCTCAAATGGGTCCACGCTCGTTTAAGCTCAAATGGGTTCACACTCGTTTAAGCTCAAGTGGGTTCACACTCATTTAAGCTCAAATGGTTTCACACTCGTTTAAGCTCAAGTGGGTCCACACTCGTTTAAGCTCAAGTGGGTTCACACTCGTTTAAGCTTAAATGGATTCAATTAAAGGATACCTTGTTTTAATCAAACCCTAATCACATGATAGTGATGTGTTGGCTTGTGTTGGTCAATGAGGACTTAACCCAACCTAATCTAGAGTGATGTAATCATCATCTAGAAGTAAGAGGAGTGAGAGGGCTCCTAATATAATCAAGCAACATATCTTCAATGCATAAGAATGAACAGGTTTAGGGTATGATCCATCAAGGTGAGATCAAGGAAACCCTAACTATGATGATTGATGAATCTTAACCTAAATAGAGGGCATCAATGATGATGTTCCTCATACATGATGATAATATGAGCTCAATTCACTATGAGGTGAATAGTAAACCCTAATCTAGGGTAATAACATGTAATGTGAATAGTAAACCCTAATTTGGGGTGAGGTTGTAAAAAGAAGTAACTCTAGGTTATACCTATGAGTGTGAAACCCTAATTACAATTTGTAGCATGAGGAATCTATTTACCTTGTAAACTAAAGAGATTCAATAACCCCATGATAAGGAGGAATGCATCCAAACCTTAAAATCAGTAGAGCTATACTGATTCATAGCGCGCCTGTGCTATGGAGCACGGTTGTGGTAACCTTCCTTTGCACGATCATGCAAGGAAGCACGGCCATGGCACTTAATGAAACAAATTGAAAAGTCTTGGTATTTGTAAGGATGTTGTTAAACATGCACAATATCAGTTATATTAATCATGCAGGTGGTTAGCAAGATGTAATCATAGCCAGGGTAATGTTTATGACATTATTTTCATTGAAAGCATGTCAATAGCCTATGAACAAAAATAACTATGTTGCCTAGATGCAAGTGGCATCATATGAAACTGGTATGCCTTAAGGGCCATGAATGACATCAAGGTCATGCTAATAAATGACTTGATGCTGAAATGTCACTTGATAGCAAGTGGTATGATGATATAAGGGTGTGAACACCCATGTTCCTGAATCATAGTAATAAGATGATTAAGAATTGATATCCATCTGATAACTGATATGAGTAATACCTGTTACATTTAGTATTCTTTTGTTATAGCCATGTTTAGTACTTGAATGTTTGGAAACATGTATGATGCTAAAAGAATATTGAAATGTACCTAATAACCAAGTATAATCATATCATGTAGAGCCCTGATCATAGACCCATCATTGTCAGAGTTTAAATGATGGTGAAATAGGTTTTCCTAAGGGAACTCCTGGATCACATACTTTAGAGTATGTGGGGGGATATGGATGTGTATATCCTTACATCCTAGTGTAGGAGTTGATGTGGATATATCTTAATCCATCAACCCTTAACTATGTGTTTATACCGAGATGATGTAACACTATTTTCCCAAAGGAATCTTTTATACCGCATCGATGAGAGATAAACATTAAATCTTTCGATAGCGAAGAGAGTGCAGAATGCCACTGTGACTCTAATAGTGAAGTACCAGAATACCTTGGTGAGCTATAATAGCAGAGACACTAGATGTCCTGCATGTTTATCCTCATTCTGACTGAGGTAGTTGAGGTCATGAGAATCCGGCTCTCTCGATGACCTAGTATGATACCGATGTGACTTATTAGTGATCGGTTGGAGCATGAGCGGTATACCTCATCTCCGCAGGGCATAATGATGTTTGTAAAACATAATCAACCGCGTAGCATAACTTCTTAGGTTGAACTACGAAGAACATTGATTGATATTACATTGCTTGCATTTAATATCCTATTCGAGTATTAGTATACATGTTCTTCATAATCCTTAATAAAGGTGAGTAATTGTTATCAAGCCTGCTGTGAGTAATCTCAGTTACCTGCTCATGATATTCCTTTGATTGCTTTTAACAAAGTTTCTGGCAGAGAGTTATAACTCTCGCTGGGACAATTATTTGAAATTGTCTCACCCCATAGATTTCTACCTTTAGGTGGACGTCGAGGTCGAAGGAACTGATCTGCAGGTGAACAGCAGCAGCAGCAGCAAAACCAGGAGCAGCTGTGATTTCAGGTGGAAACACTGTGCTATCTAGTCTTGTAATTAGAATAGTCTTATGCCGTCTCTGTACACTCAGGTCCTAGCAGTTTGTTGATTTGAGAATTTTGAAGTCTTGAGATTTTGTATCATGATGTATATAATCACTCGAGAAGTGATTTATCAGAGATGTAAACAGTTCATCTTACTTTTATAAAAGGAGTTTCAGGTTTTTGAGATCTCGTTTTCAAAAAGTTTTAATTACTCGTGATTTTTCATATTCCGCTGTTAATCGAATCGCTTCCGCTATGTTTATATTGTGTTTTGGAGATCAGAGCCCACAAAATCCTTCACTGCACAGTAGGCATCTGCACCAACAATGTCCCATGTTGACTTAAAGAAGTGTGCATTCATCCCATCTGGACCCGGGGACTTATCATCATCCGCTTTCTTAATGATATCAAAGATCTCCTCATCAGTAACTAAAGTACACATGGCTTGTTTTTGGGCTTCGTTCAGCTTAGGCAGGTTTTCACCTCCAAAGTGCTTGTTACTACCAGGAGCATTGAAAATTTTATTGTAGTGGCTAATGAAGGCATCCCCAATAGCTTTCTTGTCACTGATTTGCTCACCATCCACTTCGAGCACTCGAATATGGTTCCTCTACATTCTAATTTTCAGAGAAGCGTAGAAGCACTTGGTGTTTGAGTCTCCATTTTTAAACTAGAAAATCTGGGATTTCTTCCTCACCATGGATTCCTCTATATCTTTCGTAGCAAGCGCTTCCTCCTTCAAGGATTTAGCAATATCCCATAATAGCTCATTATATGGGTCCTTATCAGCTTTATCTTGGGCTTTCAGAGCTTCCCTTTCTTTGTTTTTATCTGAATCGTTCAGGTCCCCGCTTCTCTCCTAGTTCCAGTTTTGAAGCTTCCTTTTCATGATCTTGATTCTTTGGAAAAGCCTATACATAGGATTACCTTCAACCTTAGTTCTCCAAGCATCTTGGACCACTTCTTGAAAACCAGGTATGCTTGCCCATGCACTGAAGTACCGAATAGGATATTTATTTGTTTGCCCTTCTTCTTCCGAGTGGATTAGTTGAATGTGGTAGTCACTGTAGATTGAAGAGAAGATCTCAACCCAAAGGTTAGGATATCCTCCAAAGCTTTGACTATTCAAGAAAGTTTTGTCGATTTTACTCCTTGTATTGTTCAGGCCACTTTGTTGGTTATTCCAAGTGAAGAAGGTGCCTTTAGCTTCAACTTCAATCATATTGAGGTTTCCCACAAACTCATTGAAATCCCTCATCGATCTAGCTGAAGGTGATGCTCTCCCTTTCCTTTCTTCATCTTTTCTAATAGCATTGAAGTCCCAAGTTATAACCCAGTTTCCTCTAACCGAGTTACTGATGGTTGTCAGGTCCTCCCAGAGAAGCACCCTTTTGGCATCATCATTATCACCATTGAAACGTCTATTTCGAGAAAACAAGATTAACTAATGCGGAAGCGTTCACTAAGCATCGGATTACCAGAAATCACTAAAAATTTTAAACTTTTTTTAGAAAGAGGTCCTTTAAAGGTAAATCTTTCTCATAAAGCAACATGATAAGTTGTTTACAACTGATCCATCAGTAAAACTCTGTAAGGAAAAATACAAAAGTCTCTAAGGACTGGACCAAAAACTCAAAAGCACTAACTATTACTCTGAGGACCTGAGAGTACAGAGACGACATATAGGACTCTAACACTATCTACACATGACATAGCAGCCAATGCCTCCACCTAAAGCTTCACTGCTGTCCTTGGTACTGCTGATGCTGCCCTTCAACTATTGAAGGATTTCTGCCTCCTTGCCCACGTCCACCTAAAGGTTGAAATCTATGGGGTGAGACAATTATAAAAAATCGTCCCAGCGAGAGATATAACTCTTTGCCAGAAGCATAATTATTGCAGCATGAGAGAATAAATGTACACAAAGAAGTTATGTATATTTGAGAGTAGTTAAAACAATGTTTAACAGATTAACTATTCTTTCTACTAAAAGCAATGCAACTATAAATTGATAAAATCACATGTCACTTATCACATCACTAACTCCCTTCAGACTTGGATCATATATCCATTGCCTGGCATTATTATTTGGGAAAGGATGGTATGTAGCCATACTCCTTCTCCCAAAGTGTTAGGATTCCAACTCCACAACATATCTGCATAACTTGTACATATGATATCAGACTTAACATTACTTATGTAATACAAGGGTTATTTACATTCATAACCCATTAGTCTGTAGTTAAGCTTTTCATAGGATTATTCCGTAATAGCATTTCACATAGAAACACTTTGGTTTAGGTCATACCTCATATTTTTAATATTGGGATATCAATCCCTAACCATCTTATTAATATGAAATCCGGAATGTGGGAGTTCAAACCCCTGGACTAATCATAGAATTTGTTACCAAGTAACATCTCATTTTATCTGGTTATCTAAATAATATGACCTTTGAAGATCAACAAATCATATTACTCGTGGCTCATTCAACCTATCAAGCTCATATGTTATCACTTACCAGATAACATGACATTTAGTTATACTCTTGAATTATAGGTAACAAGTGTTCTTAATGCAATTAGCATTATAAATCTTACCTGGATCTGATCACCTCTATATGAAACCTGTCAAGCTTAACTTTTATCAGTTATTCCATATACTCCCACATACTCTAAAGTATGTGATCCAGGAGTTCCCTTTGTAAAACCTGTTTCACTATTATTTAAATTCTGACAATGATGGATCTATGATCAGGGCTCTACATGGTATGATTATACTTTATTATTAGGTACATATCAGTATTCTTTTAGCATCATACATGTTTCCAAACATTCAAGTACTAAACATGGCTATAACATAAGAATACTAAATGTACAAGTATAACTCATATCAGTTATCAACTGGATATCAATTCTTAATCATCTTATCACTATGATTCAAGAACATGGGTTCTCACACCCTTATATCATCATAACACTTGCTATCAAGTGCCATATCAGCATCAAGTCATCTATTAGCATGACCTTGATTGAAGCAATGTATATACTTTTCACATATCATTACTCTAAAAGCTTATAATTGTTTTCAAGGAATATGACATCATAACTCATACCTGGCTATGATTACCTCATAATATCAACATGTATGACTTATACAAATAAGGACATGCATATATAACAATGTCAGCACAATACCAAAACTTCTCAATTTCTATATAGGACACCACGGCCATGCCACTGATAAGTGCATACTCATCATAATTTTCAATTACCTTTTTGGAACAATTTAATATCTATTCCATATCTTTTCACCCTAATATGAATCATAATGCACAAAACTACTAAGTGATTCAATAATCAAGGTTTTAACTAAATATCTTTCATTTTATGTAGGTATAGCAGGCAACTCCATGCAAACGGTCTCAAGACCGTTTGGATCCATGCGGTCTCAAGATCGTTTGCTGGAATACACAAAGAACAAGACGAAACCAGTTGCCTAAGAAGTCCATGCGGTCCCAAGACCGTTTGGTCCCATGCGGTCTCAAGACCGTTTGGTCCCATGCGGTCCCAAGACCGTTTGGTCCCATGCGGTCTCAAGACCGTTTGGTCCCATGCGGTCTCAAGACCGTTTGGTCCCATGCGGTCCCAAGACCGTTTGGTCCCATGCGGTCTCAAGACCGTTTGGTCCCATGCGGTCCCAAGACCGTTTGGTCCCATGCGGTCTCAAGACCGTTTGGTCCCATGCGGTCCCAAGACCATTTGGTCCCATGCGGTCCCAAGACCGTTTGGTCCCATGCGGTCCCAAGACCGTTTGGTCCCATGCGGTCCCAAGACCGTTTGGTCCCATGCGGTCTCAAGACCGTTTGGTCCCATGCGGTCCCAAGATCGTTTGGTCCCACGCGGTCCCAAGACCGTTTGGTCCCATGCGGTCCCAAGACCGTTTGGTCCCACGTGGTCCCAAGACCGTTTGGTCCCATGCGGTCCCAAGACCGTTTGGTCCCACGCGGTCCCAAGACCGTTTGGTCCCACGCGGTCCCAAGACTGTTTGGTCGTGCGGTCCCAAGACCGTTTGGTCCCGCGCGGTCCTAAGACCGTTCGATGTGAGCGCAAGGAACGATTGAAGAACTAAAGCCGCGCGACCATGCCAAAGCCAGACCGATCAAAGCAAGACCGTTTGGCGCTCAAACGACCTCCAAACCGTTTGGCGCCCAAACGGTCTCAAGACCGTTTGGTGCCCAAGCGGTCTCAAGACCGTTTGGCGCCCAAACGGTCTAAAGACCGTTTGGCGCCCAAACGGTCTCCAGACCGTTTGGCGTCAGATCTGAAACTATAAATAGACCCCCAGGGTCCCCATTTGAGGCATCGGTTCCGGACGCCGAAAGGCTGCCAGAGCACCATCCCGATCAAGTTCCACTCCACCTACAGCTGGTGTTGCGTCCAAGGAGGCTAAGAAGGAGAAGAAGACGGAGCAAAGAGCGCATCTTCTTCACCGGGCTGCGTCCACCTTCTGCACCGAGCTCATGGCGGATCTATCTTCTTCTTCTATCTTTCTTGTACCTCGCATCATGAGCGAGTAGTCCTCTTTCGCTGGGGTGCGGGGACTAGCCCCGCTGCCCATGCAAACCATGTTCTCTTGTTAAACTTTCCATGGCAATGTATATAACTCTTCATTTTGTCGTTTATCGTTAAGCTTGTGAGTTGGTTATGTGCGTGTTTCCATCTTTGTGCTCCCTATGTTGCGAGAACTTCAATGCATAGGTATGAATGTCGTTTAGCATGTTAGACTCCTTGACGAGAACTTCCGATAGGATTCCTTGAGGTAGTAGGTGTAGGATCCGCGAGGGGACGGTCCGCCTAACCTTCGGTGACACTTGTGTGCGCCTGACGCCCGAAAGGGGGGTTCACAGCCTTAGTTGGATTTTGTATCTTCATGCTTTTCGTCGATGTTTACACGTACAATAGTTGCTTGTTTGCTTTGCGGTTTGCGCGGTTGACTCCCTGATTAGAAATAGGATGGGATTTCATCGAGGTCGTAAGTGTATGATCCGCGAGGGGACGGTCCGCCTAACCTTCGGTGACACTTCTGTGCGCCTAACGCCCGAAAGGGGGGTTCACAGCTTCCGTGGATTTCTGTATCTTCAGAGCCGTAAGACGTATGATCCGGATGGCGATGAGAAATCGGCTGCCTATGGTGACGCTTACGCGGACCTGACGCCCGTAAGGGGGGTTCTGCAGCAGCTCTACTTGGAGTGTTATTTCGTGCCTGGATTGTTCGCAAGAGAGTATGATTGTGTGTGTAGCGGTGGTCAAACCCGGTACCATCCCAGCGATTTCGTATCATTAATCTAAACCCATCTTTTATTCCGCGTTTACTTTCTTGCAATTAGTTTAATCAAACCAAAATCAACCTATTGTTCTAAATATTAGTTTTACTTGAGCTAGATCTAACTGACAAGGATTCTTAAAAACGTTGTCCTTTGGGTTCGATCCTAAACTATACTGCGATAAGATCCGTCCGCTTGCGGGTGGTATTGTTGCACTTGGTTTTGGTAAAAGCTCGGGGATGTAAACCCCGAGTGAATTTGTTAGTGCATTCAAAAGCCACATCAAATTCTGGCGCCGTTGCCGGGGACAACGGAATCAGTCAGTCAAATCAAGTTCTTTTAAGACTAATCTAGGATTTTATTTTTTCTTTTTGAAACTATCGCTTATCTACTTGATCTTTATTCTACTCCAAGGATCTCACTTTCAAACCTTTTTAAGTTTCAGGTGCTCTTGACGATTAGTGTATGCACCGTTCGGATAGTCTCGGACTGACTGCGAGCTTTGATCCCGAGATCGATAGAACCTTCCATCGTCAGATCCGAGAGAATCAAGCCAGAATGGCGCAAGAAGAAGAAGTAGCCCGTAGGGTAGCTCAAGCCATCAATGCGCAGAGAGAGAGGTTCATGCAAGAAGCTAGAGCTGCGGTTCAACAGGAGATCTTAGCAGCACAAGCAGCAGCGCAGGCAGCGGAACTTCAGAAGGATCTTAGAGAGTTCTCTATCCCAAAGGCCGCAAATGTATATCATCCGGTGCAGCCTCCTCCCATCGAAGCTGCCAACTTTGAGATTAGAGCACATTGGATCACCTTGCTTCAAAACAACCCTTTCTACGGTAAACAAGCTGAAGACAGCCAAGGTCATCTTCTCAGATTCATTGACCTGTGTGCTATGACGAAGCAAAATGGAGTCTCTGATGATGCTAATCGACTCCGTCTCTTCAAGTACTCTTTGGCTGATAGAGCCATTAGTTGGTACAACTCACTACAGAGTGATGTACCTATCACCACCTGGGAGAAGCTTCAAAACGCCTTTCTGGAAAAGTTCTACCCCCCATCTCTTACATACGAAATCAGGGGACGAATCACAAATTTCACTCAAGTCCCAGGAGAAACTCTTTCCGAAGCTTGGGATAGGTACAAGGAGCTCCTACGTAAATGCCCACACCATGGAATTCCTAAGAATCAGCTGATCGAGATATTCTATAGAGGTGTGGAAGATGATGTCAAGATGTTCCTTGACTCCTCGTCTGGAGGGAACTTCATGCGGCAAAGTTACGACAGCGCATGGAGAGTAGTCACCCTGGGAGCAGAAAATCAAGCAAACTGGGGTAGATCTGTTGGCAAAGGAGTCTTAAAGGTAGCTATGGCTGACGCTATCCCAGAATACAAATATATAGCTGAAACTTTGAAAGTCTTGGTTGCAAAGCAAGATCACATAGAATCATCCCTTGCTGCAATTGGAAGAGGACATTCTCCAACTAGGCAACCAGAACAAGTCAAATCCACTTCTTTGTTTTGTGAAGCGTGCAAAGGCACTAACCATTCAACACTATCATGCAATGTTCTCTATGATGTCGTTTTAAGCAATGCCTGTGGACAAGGAGATAGTTGCCAGATGGAAAATCTTAATGCTATTAACACCAACCCTGGGCAGAACTTTTACAATCCAAATCAAAATAGGAATCACCCAGGCTTCCAGTACGGAAATCCTTCAGGAGCTATGAACTCACATCAATTTGTTCCAAATAATCAACCAAGAGGCCCATCTGGGTATCAGTTTAATCAGCAACAGAACTTTGGGAATCAAGGAAACTTCAAGGGAAACTTTCAGAACAGAAACTATAACAATTATCAGAACAACTCTCAGTATCAAAACTTGAACCAACAACAGGGCCAAACAGGACCTATCCCTTCTGATGACAAGCTATCTACCATCGAGAAGTTATTGCAAACACAACAAACGATGATAGCCAATCAACAAGCCCAGCAGAAGGCTATTGAAACTCAACTAGCTCAACTTGCTGCTAGTATTAAGCCACAAGCTGGGATCTTCGCTGGACAACCTGAGAACAATCCGAAACATCCGGAGCAGCTGAAGGTTATCGCCACAAGATCAGGGAAAAGTTATTCGGATCCACCAGCGAAAACAACTATGGATATCCCTGAGGAGAATGAACCCTTGACTGATCAAAACTCAACAACATCAGAACCGCAACCGAATGAGAGAAATAATGATAAGGGGATTTCTGAGAAACCTACCAATGAAGAAGTAGAGACTCCTGAACCAGAAATTCCTGTATATAAGCCTCGTGTCCCTTTCCCATCCCGTCTGAGGGAAACCAAGTTTGATACTAGATTCATCAAATTCAAAGAAGCTATGAAGAAGCTCCATGTTGATATACCATTCTTGGATGATCTTAATGAGATACCAGCCTGGACCAAATATCTAAAGTCGCTTCTCACCAAGAAGTACATCACGGAAGAGTGTGAAACTGTGAAATTGGCTGCAACTACATCAGATATCATATTAAGCAAGATGCCGAAGAAACAAAAAGATCCAGGATCCTTCGGAATCTCATGCCACATTGGTGATTCATCATGTAAGAAAGGATTGGCAGATCTTGGCGCAAGTATTTCTATTATGCCGCTGAGTCTATGCAAGAGATTAGGATTCGAAGAATTGCTTCCAACTGCTATGACAATCCAACTTGCGGACAATTCAGTAAAAAGACCGCTAGGAATTCTCGAAGACATCCCGGTCAAGGTAGGCAAGGACGCATATGTCCCATGTGATTTTGTTATCATGGACATAAAAGAAGACACCAAATACCCTATTATCTTCGGTCGTCCATTCCTCGCTACTGCTAGAGCTCTTATCGATGTTGAAGCCGGAACCTTACTGCTCAGGTTAGGAAAAGAAACTCTGGAATTTAAGGTCTTTGAAAGCATGAGAAGACCAAGTATACAGGAGGAAGTCTATCTGATAGATTGTGTTGAGCAGATGTCACAACTTACTCAAGAATATCACGAGTCATGCGATCCTTTGGAAACTTCTCTATATGACCTTTTTAATGATGAACCTACTGACCAACAAGATAAGGATTGCGCCAAACCTCCCGACTCTGCTGAGGAGAATCATGAAGCTACCTATGAGGAATTAAAGGTTACCGAAACCCCAGAAGAAATCAGTAAAAAACCAGAACCTCCTGAAATGAAGCCCCTACCTGAAGGGCTGAAGTATATGTTTTTAGACAATCTCAAAGTTTGTCCTGTCATTATAAACTCTGGTTTAACAACCAAACAAGAAGAGCAACTTCTGGAAATATTAAAGGATAGCAAGAAAGCCATAGGCTACAGAATGAGTGACCTCACAGGGGTCAGTCAAGCTTTGTGCATGCACAGAATTCCCATGATGGAAGACCATAAGCCAACAATCGAGCATCAACGAAAATTAAACCCGAATATGAAGGAGGTGGTCCGTCGTGAGATCATCAAACTCCTTACAGCTGGAATAATATACCCGATATCGGACTCACCATGGGTGAGCCCAGTTCATGTTGTACCCAAGAAAGGAGGTACCACAGTCACAAGAAATGAAAACAATGAGCTCATCCCCACCCGAACAATGACTGGGTGGAGGATGTGTATTGATTATAGAAAATTAAACAAGGCCACTCGGAAGGATCATTTTCCTATGCCCTTCCTCGATCAGGTTTTGGAAAGATTGGCTCACCAAGAATACTTCTGTTACCTGGACGGTTACTCTGGATTCTATCAGATCCCCACACATCCAGATGATCAAGAGAAAACAACTTTCACCTGTCCCTTTGGGACATATGCTTTTAAAAGGATGCCATTTGGCTTGTGTAATGCCCCTGCAACTTTTCAACGTTGCATGACTGCCATTTTTGCAGGGCTTACTGAAACAGTTATGGAGGTTTTCATGGACGACTTTTCTGTATATGGTGACTCCTTTGATTCTTGTCTTAAGCACCTCTCCATGGTACTCAAACGCTGTGAAGAAGCACATCTGGTGCTAAATTGGGAGAAATGCCACTTTATGGTAAAGGAAGGCATAGTTTTGGGCCACAAGGTTAGCAACAAAGGAATTGAAGTTGATAAAGCCAAGATAGAAGTCATATCTAAATTGGCAATACCCACAAATGTGAAAGAAGTTCGTGCTTTTCTCGGTCACGCTGGATTCTATAGAAGGTTTATACATGATTTTTCTAAGATAACAAAGCCGATGACCAATTTACTTCTCAAAGATGCTAATTTCAATTTCAATAAGGAATGCATCAAAAGTTTCGATACGCTGAAGAAAGCCCTTACGACTACCCCCATTATTAGAGCTCCAAATTGGGAGCACCCCTTTGAAATTATGTGTGATGCCAGTGACTACGCAGTGGGTGCAGTCTTAGGACAATGCATTGAGAAGAAACATTATGTTATCTATTATGCATCGAAAACCCTCGACGAAGCTCAAAGGAACTATGCCACTACTGAAAAGGAACTTTTGGCAGTCATCTATGCCTTCGATAAATTCAGATCCTACCTTACTGGTTCAAAGGTTATCGTTTACACAGACCATGCTGCCATCCGTTACCTTATGGCAAAGAAGGATGCTAAGCCAAGGCTGATCAGATGGATACTCCTTCTACAAGAATTTGACCTAGAAATACGAGATAAGAAAGGAACGGAGAATGTCGTAGCAGATCACCTGAGTCGCATCCACACTCTGGATGCTGAAGGAATACCGATAAACGACTCTCTACCAGACGATCAACTTATGAGAGTCTCAGAATCTGAACCATGGTATTCAGACTTAGTAAACTACCTTGCCGCCGGAGTCATCCATCCTCAATACACAGGGAACGGTCTGAAGAAATTTATGCATGATGTGAAGCATTACTATTGGGATGAACCATATCTCTTCAAACTCTGCGCGGATGGATTGTATAGACGTTGCGTCGCCAAAGAAGAAGCCCATTCCATTTTGGAACAATGCCACTCAGGACCCGTGGGTGGGCATATGAGCTCTAAAAAGACTGCCTTAAAAGTTTTGCAATGTGGATTTTTCTGGCCAACTTTATCCAAGGACTGTTATGATTTTGTCATATCATGTGTTACGTGTCAAAGAGCTGGCAATATAACCAAGAGAGATGAAATGCCACTGAATCTATGGCAAGAAGTAGAGATATTTGACGTCTGGGGAGTAGACTATATGGGGCCATTCCCATCTTCTAATGGATTCTCTTACATCCTTGTGGCGGTGGACTACGTCTCCAAATGGGTTGAAGCTATACCAACCGTCACTTGTGATTCGAAACCAGTCATCAAACTATTCAAAGATATTATCTTCCCACGGTTCGGAGTGCCGAGAACCGTGATTTCTGATGGAGGCTCCCATTTCATCGAAAGAAGCTTCGAAGCTCTATTAAAAAAATATGGCGTCTCACACAAGGTAGCTTCTCCTTACCATCCACAGACCAGTGGACAGGTAGAAGTCTCTAATCGACAACTAAAGGCTATCCTTGAGAAAACCGTCGGGCGTAATCGAAAAGATTGGGCGACAAAAATCAACGATGCCCTATGGGCTTATCGCACTGCTTATAAAACTCCCCTTGGTACTACTCCTTTTCGTTTGATATATGGAAAAGCTTGTCACCTTCCGGTCGAATTAGAACATAAGGCATGGTGGGCAACTAAACAATTAAATTTCGATATAAAGGAAGCAGGGCAAGCCAGGATTCTGCAACTCAACGAGCTGGATGAACTTAGAATGACGGCCTATGAAAATGCTCGAATCTACAAGGAACATACAAAACTTTGGCACGATGGACATCTGAAAAGAAAAGACATTCAAGTGGGAGACCAAGTTCTGGTTTTTAACTCAAGATTAAGGATATTCCCAGGAAAACTTCGCTCACGCTGGTCTGGACCATACATTGTCAAAAGCATCTCTCCTCAGGGCACTTTCTCTTTATGGAGTGCAGAGTCGGGTGAATTCATAACCAATGGCCACCGCCTGAAGAGATATTTCACCACAACAGACATAGGCACCAAATCAACGCTGGAACTCACCGATCCTAAGGATCCCACATGACGACGAAGGACTCTGTCGAGCCATCGACATAAAACAAAGGCGCTTGTCGGGAGGCAACCCGACCAATAAATCTGTTTTACCTTTCTTTTCCCAATTTTGTTTTATAGTTAATTTTCCTTAAATAAAATTTGCCTTATGGATAGTTTTCTTTCAGGATACGAGATCGGATTGGTGCTGATCACAACGAATTCATTCTCGGCAGTCATACCTGGTGTTTCCTTTCCCCTCCATCTTGAATTTAGGGTTTGCTCGAGGACGAGCAAATCTCTAAGTTCGGGGTGGAGGGTGGGTGGTACATATTCCACTTCCACATACACACCCTCTTTTATACTCAATATGTCTCTATCATAAAATTTTTCAAATTTTGAACAAATACCTGATGAAATTTTGACTTTTGTTGATAAAAATGTAACTAACTTTTTGTTATGCATCTTCTATCATAACATCCTCCTTAGTCGAAGCAAATCCTCCAGAAGGCTGACTTTTGAAACTTGCCTGAAATCATCCTGTGAAACTTATGATTCCTAACATCATAATTCCTTTTACATAATGATAAGTATCTGTCAAACTGATAGGGATCAAACACGTCGCGCTTCCTAACTGACTAGTGGAACAATGGCTCAGAAACCCCACCGGATCCGCATCAAGTCATTATTTGAGCAGAGTATGACAAAGAGAATAACCCGGTTTTGAATTGTAAATCAAATTGCACCCTGATCTGAACTCTCTTCTACACTTCTTCTATCATCTTCGTATCCCTCCATCCATAAATACCACCAAAATAGCCAAACTTGTGCCAAACCCTAAGTTCGGGGTGGCACACCACTTCCCTCATATCCGCTTCTTCCATACCCCTTCCAACAAATAGGGGCGTACCACCAAAAATGCAATCTCGAGTCGAATAGAGGAGAGATTTGCAAGTAAAAAGATGTCAAAGTGCACACAAAATAAATGCAATCTCGAGTCGAATAGAGGAGAGATCTGCAACAAAAGATGCCATAGCGCACACAAAAAAATATATGCAATAAATATTGCAAAACAAATAAAAATCTCGAGTCGAATAGAGGAGAGATTTTCTTCTTCCTTTCATACCACCTTTCACTCCTTTTTTCTACCTAAGGGCACAATACATGCCCTACCATCCTGAAAAACACCAGTGTCAGATCAAATGCATACTTGTTGATTCTGCGGGTATCTCAGAACTCCTACGACACTCTTTGACATGCTTGGTGTTGGAAAAGGCGGGGAAGAAGCATTGTTGGGAAACGAACTCAGGAACGAAGCTATGGAAAGACGTGTTTAGTGGTCCCAGGAAGTTATGGTACTCATTTATACTGAGCAGAAAGAAAACATTTATGATGTGAAGATGAAGAAATCGCACGGATCGAAAGTATTCCATCAGGCAACAGTTTCAAATTTTATGTTACTCGAGGACGAGCAACGGTTTAAGTTCGGGGTGTTGTGATAAGTGCATACTCATCATAATTTTCAATTACCTTTTTGGAACAATTTAATATCTATTCCATATCTTTTCACCCTAATATGAATCATAATGCACAAAACTACTAAGTGATTCAATAATCAAGGTTTTAACTAAATATCTTTCATTTTATGTAGGTATAGCAGGCAACTCCATGCAAACGGTCTCAAGACCGTTTGGATCCATGCGGTCTCAAGATCGTTTGCTGGAATACACAAAGAACAAGACGAAACCAGTTGCCTAAGAAGTCCATGCGGTCCCAAGACCGTTTGGTCCCATGCGGTCCCAAGACCGTTTGGTCCCATGCGGTCCCAAGACCGTTTGGTCCCATGCGGTCTCAAGACCGTTTGGTCCCATGCGGTCTCAAGACCGTTTGGTCCCATGCGGTCCCAAGACCGTTTGGTCCCATGCGGTCTCAAGACCGTTTGGTCCCATGCGGTCCCAAGACCGTTTGGTCCCATGCGGTCTCAAGACCGTTTGGTCCCATGCGGTCCCAAGACCGTTTGGTCCCATGCGGTCCCAAGACCGTTTGGTCCCATGTGGTCTCAAGACCGTTTGGTCCCATGCGGTCCCAAGACCGTTTGGTCCCACGCGGTCCCAAGACCGTTTGGTCCCACGCGGTCCCAAGACCGTTTGGTCCCATGCGGTCCCAAGACCGTTTGGTCCCACGCGGTCCCAAGACCGTTTGGTCCCATGCGGTCCCAAGACCGTTTGGTCCCACGCGGTCCCAAGACCGTTTGGTCCCACGCGGTCCCAAGACTGTTTCGTAGTGCGGTCCCAAGACCGTTTGGTCCCGCGCGGTCCTAAGACCGTTCGATGCGAGCGCAAGGAACGATTGAAGAACTAAAGCCGCGCGACCATGCCAAAGCCAGACCGATCAAAGCCAGACCGATCAAAGCAAGACCGTTTGGCGCTCAAACGACCTCCAAAGCGTTTGGCGCCCAAACGGTCTCAAGACCGTTTGGTGCCCAAGCGGTCTCAAGACCGTTTGGCGCCCAAACGGTCTCAAGACCGTTTGGCGTCAGATCTGAAACTATAAATAGACCCCCAGGGTCCCCATTTGAGGCATCGGTTCCGGACGCCGAAAGGCTGCCAGAGCACCATCCCGATCAAGTTCCACTCCACCTACAGCTGGTGTTGCGTCCAAGGAGGCTAAGAAGGAGAAGAAGACGGAGCAAAGAGCGCATCTTCTTCACCGGGCTGCGTCCACCTTCTGCACCGAGCTCATGGCGGATCTATCTTCTTCTTCTATCTTTCTTGTACCTCGCATCATGAGCGAGTAGTCCTCTTTCGCTGGGGTGCGGGGACTAGCCCCGCTGCCCATGCAAACCATGTTCTCTTGTTAAACTTTCCATGGCAATGTATATAACTCTTCATTTTGTCGTTTATCGTTAAGCTTGTGAGTTGGTTATGTGCGTGTTTCCATCTTTGTGCTCCCTATGTTGTGAGAACTTCAATGCATAGGTATGAATGTCGTTTAGCATGTTAGACTCCTTGACGAGAACTTCCGATAGGATTCCTTGAGGTAGTAGGTGTAGGATCCGCGAGGGGACGGTCCGCCTAACCTTCGGTGACACTTGTGTGCGCCTGACGCCCGAAAGGGGGGTTCACAGCCTTAGTTGGATTTTGTATCTTCGTGCTTTTCGTCGATGTTTACACGTACAATAGTCGCTTGTTTGCTTTGCGGTTTGCGCGGTTGACTCCCTGATTAGAAATAGGATGGGATTTCATCGAGGTCGTAAGTGTATGATCCGCGAGGGGACGGTCCGCCTAACCTTCGGTGACACTTCTGTGCGCCTAACGCCCAAAAGGGGGGTTCACAGCTTCCGTGGATTTCTGTATCTTCAGAGCCGTAAGACGTATGATCCGGATGGCGATGAGAAATCGGCTGCCTATGGTGACGCTTACGCGGACCTGACGCCCGTAAGGGGGGTTCTGCAGCAGCTCTACTTGGAGTGTTATTTCGTGCCTGGATTGTTCGCAAGAGAGTATGATTGTGTGTGTAGCGGTGGTCAAACCCGGTACCATCCCAGCGATTTCGTATCATTAATCTAAACCCATCTTTTATTCCGCGTTTACTTTCTTGCAATTAGTTTAATCAAACCAAAATCAACCTATTGTTCTAAATATTAGTTTTACTTGAGCTAGATCTAACTGACAAGGATTCTTAAAAACGTTGTCCTTTGGGTTCGATCCTAAACTATACTGCGATAAGATCCGTCCGCTTGCGGGTGGTATTGTTGCACTTGGTTTTGGTAAAAGCTCGGGGATGTAAACCCCGAGTGAATTTGTTAGTGCATTCAAAAGCCACATCAGCCACCTTGCACGGTCGTGCAAAGTAAGGCTACCACGGCCGTGCTCCCTTGCACGGTCGTGCAAGCTAAGGCTACCACGGCCGTGCTCCCTTGCACGGTCGTGCTACAGCAGATCATTACATGATTCATATTTCTATCTATCTATATATATATGTATTCTAATTTCTCATTCTTTCAAATTGATTAGGTCACATCGACCCTTCAATCAAGTACATACTACCATGGTTAACATAGTGTATCAAGCTATTAATCCTATAAACAATTAAGAATTCTCCCTTTAATTGGTTCTTAATCACTTAGGTATTATTAGGGTTTCAACCTTCACACCTTCATTGATTATCATTACTAATCATTATTGGATCAATAGAACATCCATCATCTTAATTCTCAAAGATTCAATCACATTGGACCTCCACTTCATAAGGTATCCAATTGAATTAGGGTTTCCAATGTTGATTCCTTCAATCTTTGAATTCATGGAACCAATCATCAATTGGGTCTATACTCATACCTTAATTGAGTTTAATAGGTCAACCTTCAACTGATTTGTCCCTCACTTGACCCTCAATTGACCATCAATTAGGGTTTAACTCAATAGAATTAGGGATTGGAATCAATAACCCTTCAACATATTTCAATGTGGGACTAATTGATTTGAACCTATTGAACCATCATTACATTGGGACATGACCTGACCCCAAACGGTCTTGAGGTCGTTTGGATGACCTCCAAACGGTCTTGAGACCGTTTGCCCATCATATCATCAAAATCTAAGTCAACCAATTAAGGTTTGGATCATTGGATTGATCACCAAAACAACAATTGATTACATTCCAACTTAGTATCATTGTATCATCAATTGCTTAACCATACTCACCCCTAGACCTCCAAATGGTCTTGGGTGACCTCCAAACGGTATTGAGACCATTTGGATGAGTTCCAAACGGTCTTGAGACCGTTTGGCTCACCCAACCCTTGGATTCTAGTGAAAAAATCATTAGGGTTTGAGCTATTGAGTTGATCATCAAATCAGCAATTGATTGCTTTGTAATTGTGTACCTTTGGACCTTCAATTGGTCAACTATACTTGACCCCAGACCTCCAAACGGTCTTGGGTGACATCCAAACGGTCTTGAGACCATTTGGGTGATCCCCAAACGGTCTTGAGACCGTTTGGGTCAATCAACCCAAAACAATCAACTCAATTCAATGCAAAACCAACACTAAGCCGATTAGGTTTCACACCACATCTTTGGATCTTCAAACACCTATCCATACTTGACCCTAGACCTTCAAACGGTCTTGGGTGACCCCCAAATGGTCTTGAGACCGTTTGGATGATCCCCCAAATGGTCTTGAGACCGTTTGGGCAAGAAAACCCAAAAAGTCAAATCAATCAAGTTGAAAGTCAGCACTTAATCCAAATAGGGTTTACATAATTAATTAGCCTTCAACTCACGATTCCTTTGGAGTTAATCCCTCAAATTTTGAGGGTCATTAACCAACATGATTATGAACAGGAAACCCAAACGGTCAACGCTTGGTCAACTCACTCAAACGGTTTGAAACCGTTTTCCCAAAAAGTTCAAGTTAATCAGATTCGAAAATCAGCACTTAATCCAATTAGGTTACCTAATTGTTTAGCCTTTAACTCATGATTCCTTGGGCGTTAACCTATAAAATTTGGTGGGTTATTAGACCACATCATTAGGAACAGTAATCCCAAACGGTCCACGCTTGGTCAACGCACTCAAACGGTTTGAGACCGTTTACCCAAGAAGTTCAAGTTAAACAGATTGGAAAAACAGCACTTAATTCAATTTGATTTGCCTAATTGATTGGCCTTTAACCTACGATTTCTTTGGAGTTAACCCCTCAAATTTGGTGGGTCATTAGCCTACATAATTATGAACAGAAATACCAAACGGTCCACGCTTGGTCAATGCCCTCAAATGGTCTTGGAGACCGTTTTCTCCAACCGACCATGTGAAACCGTTTGCCCCTCAAACGGTTTTGCAAAACCCCCAAACGGTTTGCAAACCGTTTGGCCAAGGGTGCAAGACCGTTTGCTAAAGTGACATAGGTATTCACGCCCCCCTTCTTCTACCTCCAGATCCAGGTCTTTTCCTCATGGTTTTAGATGCAAGAAAGCAAGGAAGGATGGGGGAAAGAAGAACAAGCTACTTTTGCAAGTACAAAGATATGCATAAGAAAGCAAAAGGTTTAGAGTTATAAAACCCGCCTTAAGGTCGTTCCTTGAGATCCAAGCTTCCAAGCTTCCAGTCTTTAATGGTGTCTTGAGCTCCACAGGTCGGCCAAGGGTGTTTCTCCAAGGAAAGGTTGGGAAAAGATGGCTAGAAAGAAGAAACAAGTAAGGAAGACCATAAAACCAACCTTGCACCATGAATTCCTCCATGAATTCGAGCAAGATGATGATAAAAGCTTACCTAGAACTGCTTGGCCGTTATCCTCTTCCCTAGAGCTCTGTCCTAAGTCAGTCTAAGCAAGGGGATAAGAAAGGAAGTGAAGGAAACGATCCTTGCTAAGTGAGAAAAGGTGTATATATACTTTAGGTGAAATTTCAACATAAGGACAACTTGTTTCTCCATTTCTCCTCTAGGTCCTTCCCTTATTATAAAATACGTTTCTCCCTTCCATACTTAAGAAAAACTCATCTTAAACCCAAGTTCTAAAGGTGAAGAAAGCCAACTTCTTACTAAGTTGCACATATAGAAGGGTTATTAGACTTATAACTTGATCATTTAATTTATAAGGGTTATCATTCTTATTTAATTATTCAATTGAAGTGACCTCTTCATCATTCTTACTCTTAATGATGCCAAGAGTCATAAAAGATACTCTAGAAGGTGTATTTTACAAGTTGCACCCCATATTTTGGGTAAATTGTACTTTACACCAAAACTAGAGTTTTAAGTACAAGGATTGCTCCACAAGCTGCATCTTGGTGCCCAAGCTTGGAGAATCCATCATACTTTATCATATTCATTCTTATGATGTCTCAACACCAAAGGAACATCTTAACATGTGCAATTTGTAAGTTAACCCCTTTTAATTGGGTAATTTGCACATAGGTCCCTGTATTACAAAACAATATTACAACATTGTTCAAAAGGGACAGAAATGGAAATGTATGTTCCTTAGGAGATTTATTTACATACCAAAAGATAATCACAAGTATCTAATTACATAATTAAGCAAAACACCTAGGGTTAGTTCATAACCCAGGTCAGGGATGTTACAACAACATTGTTTTAAAAGGACAGAAATGAAATTATAGATTCTTCTAAAGCTTAATGACATATCAAGGGGTAATCACAAGCCTCTAATCATATTTTAAGCAAAACATATAGGGTTAGTTCATAACCCAGGTCAGGGATGTTACAACCGTACACCGCAGTGATGTTCAGGTTTTTATCCTCGTAGCTTAGACAGAAATGAAGGAATTTTCTGGATTGGGTAATAGTACTAATGTTGATATCATCACTTTCCCATATGACAAGTATCCTAACCTTCTTTCTTGAGTTCGAGTTGTCAATCCACTTTTCTCCTGGCCAGGTTTTCTGGACAGCCTTGGCAAGTTTCTTCCTTTTTATTTTTACTTCTGTTAGAAGAGCCACATCAGCCTTGGCTCTTCTCATTTCTACTCGGATTGCATCCTGTTTCTCCCAGCAGGAGATGTCGCGGACGTTCCAAGCCATCACCGCGGGCGTGCTACTCATTTGACCTCTGGACTGGCATGCCTCCAGTCGAGACCATGGTTTCAGTGTTGTTCTCAGATTCACCAAGTGATTGGAATCTATTGTTGTCCTTCTCCTTCCCCGTGGGGGTCTTCTGTCTCCTCGTCCTTCTCGGACTGATCATTTTTCTCGTCTTCTCAAAGCCGTCCTTTTCATTAGTAGTGCTTGTCTCGCTCGGGTTTGGGTTGCTACCTTCCAAGGAGGTGTTTGCTACTTGTTGATTCTGCTCTACGTCCACAACGATCGGAGTAGTAGGCGTCGTCTCAACATTGTTCACTGGGGAATTCTGTCGAACGCCTTGGCTGCTATCATTGCTCTACTGTGGTTGGTTTTCTTGTTGATCACCTGCCTTCACAGGGACTTTGCACAAGCTCTTCTCATGACCAAAACTTTCACAGTGTGGGCATTTGATGGGGATCCACTCATACTCAATGTTAACGGTGTAGTCATTGCCTTTGTCCATCTACAGTTTAACTGCCTTCGGGAAGGTGGGGTTGGCGCTAATCAGATAATTCACACGAGCATAGTCGACCCTCAATTTGGCCTTCATTTGGCGATCCAAGCATTGTGGTTTGCCCAGGAACGACGCAATGCAAGCAATCATCACCTCGCTCCAGAACTCGAGCGGGAGGTTGTGAATCTTCAGCCATACCGGAACAGAGGTAAACTTCTCCTGTTCTAGAGGCTCTGCTTTCTCCCATTTCTTTAGGACCATCGGCTTCCCTTTCACGTACCACGGGCCACCTTCAAGGGCATTGGCGAGGTCTGAATCCTCCTTGAACTTGATGATGAAACTTCTGCTTCCTCTACCCATCACCTCCATGGGACCAATCGGCTTCCAGAGCTTGATTAGGTAATCCTGCAGGGTAGGTATGTGTGGCTTAAAGCCAATAATGTAGCCCGCGAGCGTATTCCTCCATAGCGTCGTGTTCTCATCCACCTCCGTCTGAGGTATTATGATGGTGTCACCTTCGAGGTCAGAGGTGTTTCTGGTAGTTTGGTATCCACATCCCCCACCGAGTTCTTGAATACGGTAGACCAATCCTTCGGCGCACTAGAAACTCTGACTTCCTCCACAGCATAGCTCCAACGTTGAGGTCTCCTTCCTCCTTGATTCGAGGTACGTCGTTGGTCCTCGCCTGCGGCGCCACCAGCACCCCCAGAATGCGGCCCTATTAGGGTTCACACGCTAGTTTTGTTTGCTAACCCTAAGGTTTGAGAACTAAGATGAGTTATCATTCACCTAAGCTTACTAGGTTTGAATTTTGGGGACAAAATTCCTTTTAAGGAGGGATCAATGCAATATCCTCAATTTTAGTAAAATTGAATTAGATAAATACAAGCCATAAATTAATAATAATCCCCAATGGTATTATTGGTGGAATAATACTATTGATTACGTTTGTGTCATGGGTGCTTGTGGCACAAGATAAATAAATAAAAGGAGTAAGAGGTTCTGTACATAAATAAATAGCAATGGTTTTATGACTAAATAAAGAAGCAAAATATGATATAATTTTTGAGTTTCTAAGAGAAAATAAAATACATGGTGTTGTAGATAATTAAAGGAGAATTTATATAGCCAAGAGTAGAAACACAATGTTGAGGCAACAGACAACATTCACTACTACAGAACCTACCTTTAGTGTCGGTTATTTAAAGCCTTTAGTGTCAGTTTCTAAGCGACACCTATGTGGGCGACACTAAAAGTCCACCCATAAGGCGTCGGTTCCAAAACCGACACCCAAACTCTTCGTGCGCCACCGAAAATGCGCCATCATGGGACTATAAGTGTCGGTTATTAGTTAAAAACCGACGCCCAAACCCTTCGCGCCACAGAAAGGGCGCCATCTTGGGAACTATCAGTGTCGGTTATAAGTAAAACACCGACACCATATATCTTTGCCCCACGGTCGTGCTGTCCAGCACGGTCGTGGTGTTAAGGACATAGACGTCGGTTTATTGTATGAACACTGACACTATATCATTATGTTTCAGTTATTTACAAATAACCAACGCCTATTGGTTTTTTTTTCCTGTCAGTCTGCAGACCTGCTGTGGCTGGTCGCAGGATGAGAAACATGTTCAGTTCAGTTATGAACTGCAGGTTTTACGACATCCATTGATATCAGCCGACAACAGGCCGCAAACCTGCAAAATTAACAATAAAAAAGTAGCACATGCATTTAGCAATGCAACCTGCAGTTCCATTTTATTTTCACACATTTATAAACATTCACACATGCTAGCAATTTGTAGTTCCATTCATTCACATTCACACATATAGAAACATTCATATAGCAACCAACACTTTCATTCATTTTCACTCAGACAAATGTAGAAACATCCAGACATGTAGAAACATTCACACATATATTATAATTCAGAAATTCATTTACAAAGTATCATTGTTTAGTCATTATTCACTATCAAGATCCCAATTATATTTTAAAGCCCCCACTAATTGTATGGTTGTTGCCCATTCTTCTCTTACTTCATTTAATTCTCCCATTGTATAGGGAGCATTAACATTTGGTAAGTCCTTTCCTGTAATGGGGTCAGCTTTAAACACCTATAAAGAGAATGATGTATATATATAATTAATGAGCTATAAATAAGATTGATATATTTCGATCATATTATCTAATGAGACTATATAATACCTGAGCAATACAATTGATGTCCATTGCGGCATATTTGACAAGCATGTGCATATATCGCATGACATAGTATCCATATGCCCATCTGTAGTCTTGTGTAGCACACTGTAAATTCAAACATACAAAATATTAAAAAATACAACTAATTAAGCATTGTTCACATAAATAATATATACATATATTGCAGTCGGGAACTTACTTGCACGTTCTTCCAAATTATTGGCTGGTTCTTTTTCGTGGGGACCTTTCCTCCAGCCTTTTTGTACTCCTCAAAACCCCTACATGTTAATGTAACACAGAACATTGCAATTAAATAGTAATGTAATAACATATGTTAACGGATATGAAAAATGAAATATTTCTCACCGAAATATTGCCATTTTCATTATGTGTCCAAATCTTGTATTCAATTTACCCCCCTTAGGATCTAGATAATACACAGTGAACGTCTCGGGGGCAATAACCAATAACTTCCAATGCCTACCCCTAGAGGAAAAAAAGTTAAAAATTAATAACTCAAAATCCACAATAAAATGTAATTTTCTTAAGTCCAAATTATAATAAGCAAAGTAAACTTACTCTACATTGAATGGAGCCATTATCACCGTCTTCTTTTTTACAGCAAAATTTGAAAAAGACTCACAGCAGTATTGTTGAACTGATGTAGGGTCTTTAGCTACTAGACTAATCAAGGATGGAATCAAAAACCCTACATGTTCGAATCCAAAATCTGCACATATGTTGTCTAAGTAGCTGCAAAATGTGTATTAATTATGCATGCATTAATAAATAAGAAACCAGATTACCAGATCATACACAAGGTATATGGATGTATAAAGAATATCTCACCTTATCCATAGCTCTATCACAGATGTATTTAGCCAATCATATCGAAACAACTCCAATATATCTTGTATAAATAGTTTTGTTTCGTATGACTGACCTGTAGAATCTGAATCAGAAGAAACAGTTATAGGGGAGTTTATATCATGTTCCCCTAACCATATTGCCATACCCCTACAGTTAGGACCTAACGAGACAGGTAGGTCTTGTGGAACCCAACTAGGTAATGCAGGAGGTGGAAGTGGAGGCCTAGATGCTGTGGGTGTCTTCTTTTTAACCTATATATATATATAATTTCATATCAACTGCCAGCATATTCACACACTAACAATTGAACGTAATGTAAATTTACCATACCTTATCAGTAAATAAGACATCCGCTTTTAGCCACAATATCACTCCGCCTAGTACCTCACCAAGCGTTTCACAATCTGGGTGGGCATATGGCAGTGGAAGTTCCAGAAATTGGGGGAATATATGTATCGGGCTCACCCGAATCCAACCAGCTGGTACTGGAGACCCGTGACATGTTTCCCCTGGTAGGGATGGGTAAGCCGATGCCTCTGCCACGACATATTCTTTACTTTTTAGACGACATGGCTTTAACCCCTACAAATTTTTGTGTAAAGAATGTTATATACATATATACATATCATCTTTTTTTGAAACGACTACAATTTCATATATATGTATCATCTTGAATTAAAAAACAAGTTACTATGTCATAAAAATACTTACAGTGGATGTGCTAGGTGGTAGTTCTACAGGATTACTCCCAACCTCTGCAGTAGGAGTAGGAGTAGAGTCTGCAGTAGGTATTGTCTGGTAAGTGGCAGTCTGAGATGCCTGCCACTTTTTCATTGCTTCTTCGAGTTTCCTGTCAAATAGCTTATCCACCTATACATGGATAAAAGAAACATCAAATTCTAATTTTTGAATTCTCTTTTACAGTAACATTATAAAGAAAGAATATGTTACCTCTTCTTGTGAAAGTCCCGCTTTTGGGACATGTTTGTGCTGGGATGACCCAAAAAAAGATTTGATTCCCACACCAGCGCCTGCAGCCCTAACACGTCCAGGATGTTCTGGGTTACCCAGAGCAACTGTCAATTCATCCTTTATTCCCTCAGGGATGAACTTTCCTTATTTCCTCAGCTCGTGCAGCTCCCGCTAATCGCCAAAACAAAAATTTGTACTTAAGTAAACAACACAAATAATCAATATTTGAATGATTGCTGTAAGAGTTGTATTTTACCATTTTTGCAGCCGCCTCAGCAGTTGCGGCCTTAGTTATTTCTCCCTTCTTATTTTGCCTCCCAGCTATCCATACATCATGGCGAGGCAGAGGTGTGCTACCTATGGTAGAGGACTCCTAAGTAGCAGCAGACTTAGCAGCAGTAGTCTCAGCCTGTAGTCTTTGGCGAACGCCTGCATACCCCTTTGGACCCATTCTGTGGTCATGCACATTCAGTGCATGCCTTGATCTTTGTGCCTCACTGAGGGCCTAGTTAGTATGCAAATTAATGATTTGGTTAGTAACACTAAATTTTAATCTTGAATAAGTGAATACAACATATATTAATTAATGAGATTGAGACTGATGCCTAATACCTTGAATTCATCAGTTTGTCTTGAAGCGACAAACGCGTCCCATTCTTCTTTGTCCAGGAAGTTCCACTGTTCAGTGGATGTCTTCTTCCTCTTGTCAGCTTCTTTTATGTATTTTCTGGTGAGATTTGTCCTATAGTTCCTTAGGACTCACCCACAGCATTGCATCACGCATTTACGATGCAGCTTTTCATCCAATTCAAATATACTCTGCAAAATAGAATTGCTATTAACTAGTATCTAAAAATTTAGTAATCTACAAAATAGAATTGCAAATTAATAATAACTCACACATAAATCCCTCCATATTAAAATTTTCTTCTCCTTAGAAACTTTATGCCAAGAATCTAAGAGACAACCGCAATGGCTACGAGTAACAAACCCAAGATATGAAATAAATGAATTGCGATTCACACCACATGCATTTCCTACATTATTGAAATCCACAACAAGTTTGGGTCCATTTCCCTTTTGCGCAATTAACTTCTTCATCATAGTGATGCCCCTTCTCTTGTCAACTTTTTGGTGTTGTTGATCAAGTGCCTCAAGTGCTTCAGATGGTACCTGTGCATCATCAACCTAAAATTTGACAAAATAATTCACATTTACAAGATATAACTATAAATGGACATATAGATATAAATATATGATATATTTTTAAAACTTACATTGTGAGGCGGCGCATTGATGTCCTCACCCTCACGGTAGTCATCAGCACGGTCATCAGGAGAATGGTCAGCCATCTGCAAATTCACATTCAAATTGTAAAGTTCGCATTGTAAAGTAGTAATTCAAAGTGTAAAGCTCACATTGTAAAGTTCACATTATTACAACAAAGTATATATCACAACAAAATTGTAAAGCTCTATGATCAAAGAGAAAACAAGTATATATTACAACAAGATTACGGTCTAGGGTTAACAAATACATGTGATGTCATTCTTATATATAATAAATGTACATGTACCACCTATCCCATCCTTGAACACCTAATCTCACTAGTAAGTGTATAATGTGTATTGGGTTTTCAAGAAAATTTCGGCAGCATTTCCCCGCTGTTCTCCAAGTATATATGTACTTAGAGAACAAACGGGGAAATGCTGCCGAAATTTTCTTGAAAACCCAATACACATTATACACTTACATCCTAAGCGAGATTAGGTGTTCAAGAACAGTCCCAAACCGGGGACTATCCAAGATTTACTCCTAATGAGTAAATCTTGGACGGGTTTCTAGGCCAACAAATACATGTGTTGTCATTCTTATATATAATAAATGTGTACCACCTATCCCATTCTTGACCACCTAATCTCACTAGTAAGTGTATAATGTGTATTGGGTTTTCGAGAAAATTTCGGCAGCATTTCCCTGCTGTTCTCTAAGTACATATGTACTTAGAGAACAAACGGGGAAATGCTACCGAAATTTTCTCAAAAACCCAATACACATTATACACTTACATCCTAAGTGAGATTAGGTGTTCAAGAACAGTCCCAAACCGGGGACTATCCAAGATTTACTCCTAATGAGTAAATCTTGGACGGTTTTCTAGGCCAACAAATACGTGTGTTGTCATTCTTATACCTATAATCCTAGTTTCATCATTCATATCCTAGTTCTTCAAGTTAGGTGATTAACATTGTCAATATACTCAAAAAGGAAACAAGTTACCAATTTCATAGTTAGGATGGTAGAGATACCCTAAGATCTAGAGATACCCTAAGATCTAGGCAATTTAGGGAAAAGTTCATCATTTACATTCCAAGCATGTCACATGTGTGCATTACAGTTCATCATTAAGCAAGAAGGGTGATTAGGATTCTCAATATACTCAACAATGAAACAAGTTAAACATGTGTGCATTACAGTTCATCATTTACATTCCAAGCATGTCACATGTGTGCATTATAGTTCATCATCAAGATATCTATAACTTACTTAAACATTCAATTATGAAGTAAATATACACTTAATTAATTCAGAATAGCATGACGCATAAAGTTGCAGTCAACATCATTATGCTTTGTTCTATCATGGACTATCAGATTGGTATAGCACATATGTATTAGTACATAATTAAATAAACACAATCAGTAAATAACTTTAAAAAAAATCCACTAGCTTGGTGAAATCAGTACATAAATAAACACAATCAGAATATTTTTCATGGCTTTTGGGGTGACTTGGTGAAATCAGTGCATGTTTTGGGCATCCAGTAGATGAATCCAAACCCCAGCAGCAGCCTAAACGTGCCCTGGCGCCGCCCAAGCATCCGCCCAGAGGCCTAGCTAGGTAGGGCACCTGGGCTTGGGACCCTAGGCGTGCCCTGGCACCTGCTTAGGCGCCGCCTGGGTGAGTTCCAGGTCGGCGGCGGCAGAGAAAAGCAAGGCAGAGGAGAAAAGGGGGTGAAGCTTTTGTGGGTTAGCTTGCAGGAAGCTGGCGGAGGAGAAAAGTTGCTTCTACCGGCGGGGGCGGCGGTGACGAGGAGAGCACCGTAGCTGCTTCTACGGCGGCGGCGACGAGAGGACAGTCAACGACCGGTGGCGGCGACGAGCGGCGACGAGAGGACAGCAGCAACGCGGCGGCAGCACCGAGCGGCGACGAGCAATAATCGACGGACCTAACTGAAATCGGGAATGAAACAGAGAAAGGGGAAGAGTCACTCGTGTTGGTGCTATTAAGTTGACCATAAGCGTCAGTTATTCAAAAAAACCGACAACAAAACCAACAGTGTCGGTTCTTTTTCAAAAACCGACACCTATACTATATTATAGTCGTCGGTTTTTAACTAAAAGACAACCGACACCTATTTCTGTCTCGCGAATAACCTTTAGTCGTCGGTTATTTATTTATGAACCGACGTTGTATGTCAAATTTTGGAGGCAATTTTTTTGGCTGGAATTTTTGTTTTGGCGGTTGATTTTAGGTGTCGGTTTTTTATTAATTAACCGACACTTAATAAAAGCGGTACCCGTGTCTGGTCGACCTTCACAGATTGGATGTCAGTTTATGTTATAAACCGACACTGTAGAGTTTAGGTGTCGGTTTATGTATACAACCGACACCTTGAAAAGTGACTTTATAAGCCATTTCTGTAGTAGTGATTATCTAGATTTGACTTTTTTATAATTGGAAATAATAATGGAAAGGAAGAAAATTCTAGAAATTGGATATTCTATGAAATGGTGGCAGTTGTTTCAATAAAATGGTTAAAAGGAGCAAGTTTTATGTGGGAAAGACATCCTAATAAATCCCAAACACTAAATATAAGCTGAAAAGATATTAATTGTCTTCTCTTTTATATACATTGTTGCCAAATCCATGTTTTATGGGGAAGTGGAGAGTTTCTTCTCATACCATTAGGATGTATGCAATAAAAACTTGAGTTTTTATATAAAGAAATATAGGAGGAATATATTCAATACTTTCCTAGAACCATGCCTTCCAACTTGCCTTACCATTTACTTGTAATTAATTTTTTTGAATAAAAAGAGGCATCGTTCATTGTTTATATAAAGGTAATAATGGTATACTTCGCCTTTTTGACATATTGCTTGTATACCAAGGAAAAAAATGAACAAGGAAGCGAGAAGGGAGAGGTGTGTGTATATATATATGCATGAAGATCCACACAAAACCCAACCCATGCCCCTCTCCTGTTTCCGACAATGTTGGATGCGTAACTAAGACAACACCCTACCGAGGCAGGCTTGGGAAAGGCACCTTGCCTCGCAGTTGGGGTAACACTAGAGTCGTGGTTGACTCCTAGATGTTTGTCATAGTACAAGACAATGTTCCTAACCAGACTCCATCCTTCATCGGCAACCACCACCCCCCCCCCCCCCTCCACCTTAGGGATGGTAGTACTCTGACCAGTCCCAGAGCAGGGTGCATCCTCCTACTGCACTCTCTAGAGTCTTGAAGGGAACTCCATTGAGGACCGTTGAAGCTGCTCCGGCCTAGAAAGCGCTGCACCAGGGTTGCCAACAGCTTCCTGTCACATCAATGATGACGTAGGGATGACCTTTCCTCTCTATCTTGTCATCCACAACAACTCCTCATTGATCCCTCACGGACTCATAGATTAGAGGAGCCACACAGCTATGGAGGTGGCCTCTAGACCAGGCAGAGCTTCTGGACTTTCCTCCAGTCGTCGAGTGGGTTACGAGGTTCCCCCCTGTCAGTTGCTGCTCCAGTCGCTTGCTTCAACGATCCCAGGAGTCTGAAGGCGGTTGAGCCCCATGTGGTACCGTGGATGGGTAGGGACAGAGTGGATCGTCCATGCACGATCATCACTCCCTGGATTTGGTAAAATGAGAAGGCATATTGCCCTCTGGCTTCGGCGTAACCACTGTGATGCACGCGGAAGAACAATCGCGTGAAGAAGGGAGATGACGCTGGTCTGGACGAGCCGACCTGAGGGTGAAATAAAGGATGAACCACCTGATCTCAAGCCAGCATGGAAACAATTAAAGCAAAGGTAAATATGTTGATGTGGTCACTTCTAATTGGTCCTATTATCTTTTCTTTTCAAAAACCGCAACTAATGATTGGTAGGTCGAATGGGGATATGTAATATATAAAAATTGATAAAAATGTCTATCTTATTACAAATATGTGTCTTCCTATTACAAAACGGATGCACGGATAACTAACATTAGCTATCATATATATATATATATATATATATATATATATATATATATATATATATATATATATATATATATATATATATATATATATATATATATATGTATATGCAATCATACATACACACATATATACACACACATATATATGTATATTTATACACATATATATGTATGTATGGAAGAGTATGGGGGATGATGGAGTTATGTGGTTAACAAATTTCTTTAGCAAGATCATGAAGACCAAGATGATGCCAGATGAGTGGAGAAATAGTACTATATTCCCCATCTACAAGAACAAATGTGATATTTAGAGCTGCACAAACTATAGAGTATCAAGTTGATGAGTCACACAATGAAGTTTTATGAGAGGATTACTAAATAGAGGTTAAGATCTATGACGCAGATATCAAATCATGTCTGGAAGATAAACAATAGATGTTATTTTTTTATAAGGAGGCTATGGAGTAGTATAGAGAAATCAAAAGAGATCTTCATATGATTTTTATTGATTTGGAAAAGGCTTATGATCGAGTACACAAAGAAGTGTTGTGGATGATTTTTAAGAAAAAGAGTGTGACAATCCAATACATTGACTTGATTACAGACATGTATGATAGCTCTACTACAAGTGTGAAGACTCCGGGAGGAGAGACACCAACATTTCCTTTCACAGTTGGGGTACATCAAGGATCCTAACTTAACCCATATCTGTTTGTTCTTGTTATGGATGAATTGACAATGAATGTTCAGGATGATATTCATTGGTGTATGTTATTTGTTGATGATATTGTGTTGATTGATGAGACTAAAGATGGATTGAATGATAAAGTTGAACTTTGGAGAAAGGCATTGTAATCTCTTGGATTGATGATTAGTAGGAGCAAAACTGAGTATATGCATTGCAATTTCAGCCAAGGTTGCAGTGTGAATGGTGGAGCCAAGTTGGATGGAGTAGGTATACCAAAATATGATAAATTTCATTACTTGGGTTCTATTATTCAAATAGATGGGGATGTCTGAAATGATTTTGTCACGTGATCACTGTAGGATGGTTGAAATGGAGTGCAACTGGAGTATTATGTGATTAGAATATCTCTTTTAGATTAAAAAGTAAGTTATAGAACATCTATACGGCCAGCCATACTCTATGGGAGTGAATGTTGGGCGATGTGAATGTGGCTAAAATCCGTATGGTGAGATGGATGTGTGGAAAGACCAAAAAAGATCGCTTGAGAAGTGACTATATCATGAATAATGTGGGGGTGGCGAGCATTGAGGACACATTGTACGAGGGCTGATTCAGATGGTATGAACATGTGCAAGGCAGACCTACTAATGCACCAATATGAAACAATGCTATTGAGTCAAACACAATTAATAGAAGAAGAGGAAGGCCTAAATTAACATGGGAAGAACTTATAAAGAGAAATTTTGAATCTCTACATCTTGATCAAAATATGACCCATGAAAGAGCTGAATAAAATGAAGGATCCATGTAGCCGACCAATGAGATGACCAAAATTGTAATACAAAGAGTCGTTTTGGAATACTACTTAAATTGCTATAATAAAAATCATTTTTATAGTATTCAGAGGGAGAATAAAAATTTCAAGTTGTATTTACAAAATGAGTCTTTTTTAAAAAAATTGGTTGTCTCATTACAATTAGGTGTCTTCCTATTACAAAATAAATCCACAGATAATAAAAGTTAGTTACTTGCGCGGGCAGTAAATATGTGCCATATATGTCTATGTATGTATGTGTGTATATGTATATAATAAATTTATTCTAGATATAAATATACTTCTAGATAACAAAAGTTGGTTGTCTCACTACAATTAGGTGCCTTCCTATTACAAAACAAATCCACAGATAACAAAAGTTAGTTACTCGTGTGGGCAGTAAATATGTGCCATATATGTCTATGTATGTATGTGTGTATATGTATATAATAAATTAATTCTAGGTCTAAATATACTTCTAATTGTAAAAGTAGTACAAAGATGGGTTTAATTGGTGATTAGTGCATGAAAACTCTACTTCTGAGTAATTAACATTTGGAATATGTTAAAAACCTCTCTTTTATGTTATTATCTGGTATTGTGGATTATAATGATAATTTAACAAGGTCATGACCATAATAATGATAATTAGAGTTGCTAACATGAATAATCATGTACATGAATCAGTAGGGTTTAAGGGTTATAACTTGTCATGTTAATAATGAATTTAATCTGATCTAGATTTGATAACCTAGAATAGGGTTAAAGATTATAACTTCCTATGTTTTTAATGAACATAATTGGATCCATGTGATCATAATCAAGGGATATGTTGAATATGATGATTAGGGTTACACATGATGTCTAGAGTGGACCATTAATCTCTAATAAGGTGTTATGTAAGATAATTAGGGTTGTTACCCTTATTCCTTATCCAAATCCTAAACCCTAGACTTGGACTCGAGTAGGGTTTACTTTGATTACTATGATTGGTAACACTTTAGGATTTATATAAATGTAGATTAAGATTGATTGCTTGGTTTACTTGTAGACTGGATTGCTTGAACGTACTTCAAGTATATTCCGCATAATAATTTACATGGCTCACCATTAAGGTATGTGGTTACGCTTATGATTACATGCATCAACTTTCGACGTTTGCTGAAGTTTCTCAAAGATTGAATGAATGATATTCTGTTGGATGTTTATTTATTTCATGCAAATTATAAAGCCCCTACGAGTATCACTTAAGTAAATAATGATGTTTTGAACCATAGTTTACACTGAATAAAGGGTAATGCACATAAGTCCAATGATGGATAGTGGTTACACCTGAGATAGTATACCAAGTATGAGTCAGAATATAAAAGAAAATACAAGTTCTTATGTGCAAGTAAATGATGATTGAATATATGTATTTGTGATTATTGGGTGAACCCATGTACCATTCCAGAAATATGTTGACCGCTTGTTGTTTGTCGGTGTTTTAGGTAGTTGATACAAAAGATACAAACATGAAGATAAAGATGAAACCCATGGAAGGTATTAAATCTATGCATGAGGATTAGATAGTTTAGTATTTCTTCTTAAATGTATAGTTCTGAGGATAGAAACTTCATGTAAGCATTTTGTAAACAACATTAGTGAATTAATGAAATTGCTTTCTATTATTTATTATTTGCTAAATCTGGATCCTTGGGAAAAATTTATAGGTAATGGCTCTCATATAAAGTTTGGGTTTTGAGAAGAATTAGGATTAAGGCATCCTCTGCCAATTAATGTATATATAATATGGAAATAGTAATGCACATGTAATATGAAAATGTTAACATACAAGTGGAAACAATAAAATGTACATGAAAATGTGGAAATGATAATGTAAATGTAAGGAGGAAATGATAATGAACATGAAATGTGGACAAAGTGAAAAAAAAATTATGGATTGCAAGGGTAAATTGTAGATGGGGCTAGGGTTGTTCAAGGGACATAGAAACCCCAATATGAAGGGTGTAGATTGTGTAGTCCCTAACCCAAACCCTAAACTCTAATCCTAGAAAATGAGGGTTTTCTGGGTGAGAGAGAAATCCTACCCATATGAACCAAATTAGGGTAAGAGTAAAGAGAAGTAATAAAAATATCAACGAGTTACGGGACCCAGTCTCCCATTTATGAATGAGGAGAAATTCATGCATGATGCATGTAAAAAAATTGAATATACATGGGAAATATAAAATAACCAAGGGTTATACATGAAAAAAAACATGGGTATAACTTTCTCATCGCCCTAATGATATATCTGGAGGAAGGGATGGATAAAGAATACCTCAGGTGGGTGGGTATGAAGTGGGTATGCTACCCCCAGTGAGTGGGTATGCCATACTTCCAGTGAGTGGGTATACCACAGAGATTGGGAAAATAAAGGTTGAGAAGTTATAATATAAAATGAATAAATGAGTTAGGTAACTCAGTCTCTCATGCATATGAGTATGTGGAACAAGGCATTTATGAGGAAAAGTTTTAAGAAACATAAGCAACCTAAGAATAATGCATTTATTGATGTAACCTGCTCAAACCCTATATCGATCTTTGATGAGTTAAAGAGCATGGGATGAAATAAAGTCATTCTAAAAGTGACTATGAACCTAGCCCAGATGGGGAGATTGCTAAGGGGCCAAGCCTAGATGGGAAGACCAGAGAAATATCAAGCCCAGACGGGATGGTATGAATGTCCACTGGGACTAAAACCCTAAGGAGAGGGTTCCCCATAAAGAGGCTCACCTAAAGAGAGGGCACACTGTTGAGAAAAGAGGATAAGGGTTGTGAGGTTAAAATAGGGAATTATTATTTAGTATAAAAAGATGATAATATGAAAAAATGAAAATATGAACATAACATGCTCAAACTCCCATGCTATCTCTGGAAGTTTGAGTATGGAAAGAGAATCACGACCAAGCCCGGGAGGGGAAGGTCAGCAAAGATCAAGCCTTGGAGGGGAAGGTCAAGAAAGGTCAATCCCATGGATGGGAAGGCCGACATGGCACCAATCCCCAGGTAGGGAAGGTGACCTCGGTCCGCAATGTAGATGACCAAGCCCCAGATAGGTAAGGTCACAAAAGGTCAAGCCCCTAAAAAGTCTGGTGAGGCACCAAGCCCCTAGAAGGGAAGGTGGTGCAAGTCCACTGTAGGGACAAAACCCCATGAGAGGGTATCCCATATATTGAGTTTAAAAAAAGGGATGAGATGTTATAATAAAACCAATGCATAAATATGAAACTTTTAGGGCTAGTGTGCTCTAAGAAAAGGAGATATTTGAAAAAGTCTGTGAAAGATGGATACTGCCAAAAGGTTACTCATTGTAACAAGGATGTACAACTTTGCAAGGTCATCCATGTGATCATAGTGCATAAACTTATTTTTCCAATGACCTAACCTCACACAATACTTGTGATTGGGTCTTAAATCGAGTTTGTCAGCCATTGAATTAGCTCTCTCATTATCTTCAAGTGTGGTAGAATCTACCATTAAGGCAATATTTCCATTTGGGATCTCGTATGTCCACTATGCATCCTCCTTATAGATTTTTAGCCTTTTTGCTTTAGGTAGCAATAGGATTTTTTATTTAAGATAGAAGTTGTAGCATAGAAACCACAACAAAACACTTTCCCAAGTCTTCATTTTCATCTACAGTAGACAATAAAACCTTGCATCCTCTAAAAATGGCTACACAATGTCCATCTAACTAGACGTTAGGTACTAATTGGCCTCATGGACAGCCTAAATGCCTGACATGGATAAAAAACAAATAGCCATTTTAGTAGATAAGATGTACATTATTTTTTCATAGAATGAACCTATTTTCTGGATAGTAACTCTTGAGGATAGGGATAGGACTAATGGAAGAGAAAAATGGAACCAGTAGATCAGACTACTACTACGGTGATCAACTTCCAGCAGTCCATCCAGAATGACAAACGGGGGAGCACTCAGGTGGGAATTGGGTTAGTGTTCTAGCTGGAGGCAGATTAGACAAGAGGGGTCACCTTCTAAGAGACAATATCATCAGTTCAGATTCAATACTGACAGACGTTCCTCTCATAGTGCAATTGAGATAGTGACATTCCATTTCAAATTAGATCTTGCCTTTTTCCAACCCTTGTTTCCATTACCTAAATATTGGTACAAAAATACACCGACTATTGGGAGCAAATATTGGTACACCCTTGATGAAAATTCAGTTTATCTTAGTCACTACAGGACTTTGATATACTTCCTTTTATCAATGAAAAATGGGTACAACCTTGATGAATGCATGATAACATTAGATTTATCGTTAGTTATGAAATTGACTAAATCATGATTACAAATGGTATATTAAAGAATAGTTCGAATATGAACCTTAATTTGTACTGGATTGAATTTATGTTATATAAAACAACATTTCAATTGGTGGCATTAAGTAAAGACTTGAATAGTTACAAGGTCATGAAGTTCTCATTATAAAAATAACACAAGTTAACTTCGAGGCATATAATATTCTACAACAATGTATGACCCGGGCCCTTATTTTTTGTGTGAAGAATTAATCAACTCCACAACTACAAGCATCTGAATCCCACAAATGAATTGTGGAATGTTCCATTGCTTGAATTTTTCACGCGAGATATGACCGTTTTAGTGTTCCATCATTAAAATTGGAAACACCTCGCAATTATCAGAATCACGCTAAACTAGCACAGACAGAACTTCCCAATGCCAAAAGTCTCCAGGTATAGCTTCATTCCTTCCATAATCATTTCTCTAGCTGGTTTGTGCCAAGTTCAAAAAGTAACATAACAAGGGATGTCGCCGAGGGAGAGAAACCTCTTTCCCAGGAAGTTGATGCAAAATAGGAAGAAATCGTGATTCTGCAATACTAGAATCATATATTGCATACATTGGAATGCCATATTATTGGAAAAAGGAAGTATATTGGTGATAGTGAAATGCTTTATTTGTGAGGGAGAGAAACCTCTTACATAATCACAATCATTGGATCAAAACCGTCAGATGATGCCACATAAGGAGTTTCAAAAATAGTCAATGAAGTTCAATTATACATTAGGATCAACACATCTTATCATGTCCATTTGGTTGTTCCACTGCATAAAAAGGCTATGTATTTATGAAAATTATATCCATTAAGGTAAATACTTGATCAAATCAATGTAAATACATGATCTGGAAATAGAAATTGAAAGGCAAATTCTGGTGTGATGAATAAAATATTATTGTATAGATCTATTGTAACAATGTCTCCTTTAAAAAAAACCTAGTGCAAATGACTAATAGAAATCTCAAATAGAAGGCAAATTCTCTTGACTATGGTGACCCTATGTTGAAGCTCTTGCTTGTTTATCAAGTGTGCATGTGTCGATGATGGTGACTAGCAGCTAGCTATTCCCCTCTAAAGACATCATTTGCCACCTGCGGAGGCAAATGTATCCATCGCAGAACAAAGGATATTACCTACAAAAAAATATTGTCATTGATCTTAATTCCACTTAAGGTAAATACATGTGTGTTTAGAAACACACTCATTCATGTAGTGATCCCATATAAAACCCACAAAAATCCTGAGTAATGGTTCACTGATCGACCTTGCAATAAGATCTACAATTCCGCCTACTCAATGCCTTTCTAGAAAAACCGTTCAGCCATGTTCGCCTCATTTTCATGTAAGGATGGTCAATGGTTAAGGTATAAGAACAAGACGATTGAAATAAGTTGGGAGAGATTGTATTTAAACCATTAGGGTTAGAACTTTATGTCACTATAGAGTTACTTGAGTTCTACGTTGAGTTTGCTATTTTTATTGCCTTCAGTGTCAGAGGCAATGGGTCGGGATGGGACGTTTTAATAGTAGACATAATCTTCATATGCATCCAAATTATAATGTAAGAAGCATTATTTGTGGTTCTTCCAAATTGAAATTGGATATTTTGTTTCTTGAATATTGGTTTACTTCAAAATAAATGATGGAGCATTGTTAAGCATATAGTGGATTTGTTTTAATTTAATATGTGGTGTGTTTAGAATATGGCATAATTCATTACTGTTGTCACTAGTTCACATAGATCATTAATGTTGTTACTAGTGCACGTCATTCGCTTACAGGACTTGCCCTACTCTCTCAAATATTCAATTCTATCTCACTCATCATTAAAGCTTGGTTGTCTTGTTGATAGTTTTTAGTCTTCAATTGAGCCTTTCTTCGGTAATAAGCATATCATCATGTTAGTCGATGACTGTTCCTTGTTTGACGTATTCAATCATAAGAAGAACAACAACAACCTTTGTTTCCCGTAGGATTAGATTTTTCACATCCCCAGTCAGCACATTGATTGGATAGGCAGCCTTCACCACATAGGCTATTTCATCATATTCCCCCATTCCTACTATGACGGCTTGGTCTTCGCCACTGGATGAGAATTTTTTATCTACACTGTGGGGATTGTTGTTGGTGACATTACTAATATGACATGGGTCTCCTCAAAGATTCTCATCATCCAAATATGTGACATTGACAACCTCTTGAAACCACCTTCTGCATCACTCATCGCCTAGCTTCCTCCTCAGTCGAGGTACTTACTGATCTTCTGTGTGGACAAGGGCCAATGATGCTCCCAATTCCTTTGGAGGTGGATGAATATAGCAATGTGGTGAGAGAACCCCAATGATCTTCTTCCTCGATCACCTCCATCTGCTCTGACTCATTTTGATCCTACTTACACTGTGTAAGGCCTTGTCCTCTGTGGTTCCATCCCCAACCCCCTATAATGCCTCTGTTTATCCAGACCTAACATATCTATTCCAAATGTAGGAATTACAATTCCATCCACCACCATTGATTCAGTATAACAATTTATCAACTTTTTTTCTTTACTACTTTTGCACATTTGATGATGTTTAATATTGAAAACAAGTGAATCTTAGTTATTTGGTCAAATTAGTCCAATGTGTATTGGTATTGTCAGTGATGACTATTTGTTAATGTGGAGAGACGTGACAAAAGTTAGTGTGTTCAATATCCAGATAGTGTGATGAGTATTCATTAATGTGAAGCGACAAAAGATATTGTGTAGTTGGCATTGTCATTTCTCATTCTTGGAAATTACATAAACTTTATTATAATGTAGCAGTAGTCAAATCAAATTATTTGAATTCTTGGAATTTGGTAAATCGTCATCCCTGGTAATAGTTTCTTTGAATAATGGTTATTTGTTTGATGAAGTTGGTTATCACATAATGCTATTACGAGGATTGTGAAAAACTAATGGTTGTGTACTTTTCAAATAATGGTGATAACGCATTTTTTTGCACTATTTATACAGGAATCATGTTGGGTATAGTTTCCCAATAATAGTTCTTGATTATCGAATCTGCATCAAATAGATGTGTTGAAATGTTGTTTCAACAATTGTATATGGCTACACATTGTACTGGAATATATTTTTTTATCACATGGTTTGAGTATATTTATAATTCATCATGATAACCCTCTTTCCTACCAATTTGCATAGAAATGTTACAACATTTATTCAAGTGATTTCAACGCCAAGTATATCCCCCACATCAAATTGATTAAGTGACAACATTTGTACTTACAATCGTTTGAAACCTCACTTCATAATGTTTAAGTAACTTGTGATTGCAAACATATTTAATTCAATGATTATGTTACACATATATTAGTTAAGCAAGCACTAATGGAAGATATTAATGTAAATATATCTATAGAAATTTTATACAAGAGAGGTTTTGTTGAAGAGTTTGATTCATCACCAATCGCACATTGTTGTTCATTATCCCAAATTATATCAAAACATTTATATATGATATAAACAAATATAATTCATTTTCAAATGGATGTTAATAGGAAATACATAGATCAATGAGTATTCATCACAGATCAACCACTCCAGTTCAAATAGATGATCATCCACATTAATTCAAATGAAGAAAAATAGAAAATACATCTAAATCTGGGATACATCAAACCATTGAGTTATAACATGTTTGACATGACATTATGCACTTGGTAATGGAGTTGGTGGAAGAGTATAGCAGGTTAGCTCTTGTAGTTTGTTAACTTAATTAGATAGAACGTCATAAATGTTCATGCACTCTCTGTACACCCGTTTCAGCATCCTTGTTCATATCAACAATATCACAAAGTCCATTGCTTAACGTCATGCAGAATTTGCACTCTTTAGAAATCATCATAATTTGTACTTGTAATTATTTTGTCGCATGCGTAATTTTGGTTGCCCAATGAAAAGAAGAACATCTCCCATTTTTCAAAATGGATAAGTTTTGGGTAACGTTCAATATCAATCAACTTATAAACCTTACTTACCGCACAAATATAATACAGTTTCTCAGGTCTCTCACTCAACGAACTAAATGGGAAATGAGCCACATCTTTTGTGTTCGTCCTATGTGCGGAACTTCTCCCGCAGCTGCAACGTTGGCCATGTGATGTCATTTGTAATTGTGTATATTTCTATAGTTTAGTAGAACACTTGACTAACCTTAAAGCAAACAACCCATACATAGAACTAGTATTAACTATTTATGAGCTATCAAATACAATGAATAGAGGTCCAAGAGAAAGTAAAATGGATAAATATTAAGGTGCAATCGTTCCATATGAATTTTGAAGCAAAGCACCAATACATGTTATTATATAATATTACTTTAAGAATTGTCCCACTCGGTCCACGTCATTGGAGTTTGTACTATCACTATTGGAGTTTAGTTTGTTACGTAGACAGTTAGTTCCTAATACAAAACTCATCTATGTCTCCAATAAGTCTTGAAGTGTTTTCTTTTATAGAAGTAAGGTGATCAACACACGTGGACTGGTTAGACATAATTCTCCTTCCAAACCTTAGTTGGTTCATCATTGCCTCCCTCAATGCCTTCAAAGTTGACATGTTGTTTTGATAGTGATGCATCGATAGACCCATTGTGTAGATTTTAAGGACAAATCTTTTTCCACAAGTGTAATACAGTATGTGAGGATTGTTGTCTTCAACGTACCATTTCTTGTATACTCCATGTATACTCCAATAATGTAAAGTTGGCTACGTTGACATGTTGGCATTCCAGTAGTCATCACATGTCATCACCTGATATTATTCATGTGATGCTAATGTAAGTGTTGGAACAATTATCTAGTTTTTGACATACGTACACATACATATAAAATTAAGATCCTTCAAAATGAATGAAATGAATCAAAGCATAACATTTTCACAAAATACAAGCAGATCTTAGTAAGAATGTGAATGGCGATAATATTTGAGTCAACAGACTAAAACCCATTGTGATATGCATTCCAACACGAATCAAAATAAATAAAAAACAAAAGGCAAGTATGTTCAACTAAACGTTAAAACTGACATTTTCATAATGGTAAATTTCTTGCCCATAAGTTCCACCTTACCCGCCTGGACAAGGAGAAAATCTTACAATTCTAATAGAGAATCAGTGTAAAAATATGATCAAAGAACAACTAACGAATTCAATTAAATATTGTAAATCTCATTCCCATAAGTTCCACCTTACCCGCTGGGATGAAAAGCAAATTTTGCAATTACTAAAATATCGTAGTCCTGACGGAATCACTACTTGGCATAAAAAAGGTAAAACAGTACTAATCACAAACAACTAAATCAGCACTAGTATGTTGTTGTTTGGAGTGGTACCTTTGAAATGAAACAAAACCACATGTACACCCACCAAAGATAGACATTTGAAGCACCATATTTGAAAGCAAGAGTAGGCAAGAAATGCTGATCATAGGAAAAAAATAACAAAGTTAGTAGGACAACTAAACGAAGCTACCTTAAAAATATATCTTCAAAGTGAACATCTGAATACACACCTTATTAAGGATTGCCACGCACGATTTGGCATATGACTTGACACTGGTCTTGTTCTCCTTCATAAGTAGAAAGCTTGACACCAGTGAGAAGTGGGAGGGTTGTATAAGAAAATTGATCGATATATATGGAGGGAGTTCTATAGGAAAGAAAATGATGTTTGTGAAGGCGTTCTCTCCCAAGCAAAAGATAAGGCAGGAAAGTATCGCAGACTAGGGTTTACATATTTTTGTTCATCACCACAACAAGGTGGAAGTGACAATACAATGGAAAGTAGAAACTAGGAGTAAATGCAAAAGGCGTACAACCCATCATACTTGACAAACAACGACTATCCCTTCGGCTGGCTTTAGGGGCATGCTAAATAGAGGCTTAACAATTCAATGTTATTTCATATGGACATGAACCACGAAAAAATAATATTTATCACAAGACATTACGTTAAACCAGGTTCATTTCAGTTACATAAGCTTAGATACATAGAACAATTGATCCCATAAGTTAAATTTACACAAAACTTAACTCTCAAGCACCTTATAACTCAGAAGATTGTGATCAAACCTCATAAGTTGGGCTAACATCTTCTTTAAGAACTCATTGATATACAGTGTTTGCGGCCATTCACAAAGTATATGTTGACAATCTCCCTATTCCAGTGTCTCATCATCAACAATACAAACACATCGCTATTCTAATAATCTGGTTAGATGGGTACGACCGGTATTTTCCAACGTCAGTTGTCCCAAGAAGTGTACTTTTTGGCAACAACAAGATACAACTTCAGAAGGAAAAAATCACATGGTTTCAAATATCACAGTAACCATCATCAAATAAATGTTTCTAAAGGAAATTGTTGAGGAAAAATACCTCTTACGGTGGAAGTCCATGCAAAAACAAAATATTGACTTTCCTTCCACGCGGGAATCATATACCATAAGAAATAAGAGAAACAAGACTATCAACTGAATCATTTTGAAGAATACACATAACATTTGATGCTTTACAAAGCACTCACATATTTACATTTTTGTGTTAGAATTTTGGGTGGCATCCAAATAATACATGTTAGTAAAAAATTCTTGTATTTTATTGTATTCAAGTTCATAATTAATATTTTTATCTTCATCACCTCTCAGGCATTAGTCTGCAACCAATTAGTAACCTAGTGCATCAATACTGGTAAGTTGGTGCATTAAAAAGTAGGAACAAACATGCTCATAAACTAAAGATGGTGATATGAAAAAGGAAAACTAGTACATCCTGGATACAAACCATAACATCTGATGGAAGGTAAAGTTCTTTTTTACTTTTCCTCCATTGTGTCTAAACTCCCCCTAGTTGAGAAAGTGTGCATATGACTACAATATTGTGATAAATACAATTGTTGAAATGCAGTTGTCTGTAAACGTCGCCCCGAAGCCAGCGGAAGCTATTGTAGTAGAAGTAGTTGCACATAAATAAGAGCTTCATAAAAGTTGAGCACTTAGATAATCTCAGCAAGGTCCTTTTGCAAATGTATAAATGAGTTTTCAAGAATTATTATTAGAAATACGTAGCACTCACTAATCAGTAGTTGCAAGATACCATGCCAGATGAACGATAGCCCTTTCTTCCTCATTTAAAAGTACTTCTTTGAAGAGTTACCTCTTTATAGATGCTTCAAAGGAATCTCTCTTCTTACCTTCATTGTGGTAATCACTGAGAAACAAAATTAGTTTTTGTTGTTGTTCTTTAACCATTGTCAAGATGGAGAATATTGAGGCAGAGATGCATGAAGATGGTGAAATCAGATCATGTTATTGCCTGCGGGGACAACAAATAACATTGTCACAACATGAACATAAAAAGTCACGTAAATAGGAGGTAGCCAACATGCATTTATGAATGTAGACATGTGCTAGAGTAGTAAAGGAAATGATCAATCACAAGCATAAACTATCTATACAACAGCACAGTGTGCAGCTATGTGGCACCTGTTTGGATTGGGTCTTGAGAGGGGTGACAAGAAACACTTCCTATGAATAAAGAGAGAGAATATTGGAGGTGTAGTGTAATTAATAATGGTAACTTTTGAATTGAAAACAATAGTTTGAGACGAGGTGTACTGGTTAGCTTTGAACTGGAAACTCGTTGGTCGATCTCATGAATGTTGGTTACATATTAAAATCTAGACTGGCTACTTGAGCACAAGAATGTCGATTAGATGTTAGGAAAAAGTGGTTACTCAAGCCATCACAATGATGAGAACTAAGATCATTCCCCTGAAGTCCATGGTAGGCAACAAATAAGAGGGTAATACCATAAAATATAAAGTATAAATAAGAACATAGTGTACATGTAATACTCAAAAGTCATTCACATGATTCAAGATAGATGAGAAAATGCATTACCTTTACACAGAATCCTCACAAATCATTTATTTCCCAATTACAAGTAATCCTTCAATGACCACCTGACGGGTGGATGAGTTTGAAGGTATTACCTCTCCACCTGACTACTTCTGAATTGACTTCATGATAATTGGAGAATAGCAGCCTTCATTTTCATAGATATTTTGAAATTCCACTAAAGAGGAGCACCAGTAGAGGAAATGATGCGAAGACACGGAGAATATCAATGTTGCAAGCATCTTGTGAAAAATACTAGAAAATAATATATCATGAAGTATTGGCATAGATACACTTATCTAGTAGTGAAATGGAAAAATTATATGTCATCAAATTGTTTCAATGAAATGATTGTTGGATCCTAGATGGGTGATTAGATTCTCTAGAGGGGGGTGAATAGAGATGAAAGCACTTAAACAAAACTCATTAAACCTTCAAGATATATCACAAGATAAGGTTGCTAAATAGGAAATTTGTGTGCAACTAAAACATACATAGCAAGAGAGAGAGAGATTGAACATGTACCAATTAGACAAGCTATTTAGAGTGGTTCCACACTTCAAACTAGAAGTGTGTCAGTCCACTTGCCTAGAGAGGTCAACCTCTAGAACTTCCAAACTATTGTACTCTTATATTCATCCATAAGACATACAATACATGACCAGCCAAAGGACTTACCTATCCAATACAAAGAGTCTTCAACCTTACCAAGGACTTACCCACTTTGCAAGAGTCTTCCGCCTTTCTTCCAAGGACTTACCTACTCTTGCCCAAGTCTTCATCCTTGCAGGAATTACCCACTCTTCTTGGATCTTCCGCCTTTGACTTCACCTTCACTCGGAGAAGCTTCCACCAAGGTCTTACCCACTTGAGCTTGAGTCTTCTGCCTTCTCCAAGGGCTTACCCACTCTAGCTCCAAGTCTTCAGCCTTGATCTTCACCAAGGGACTCCTTCACTTGTTCTTCTTCACCTCTCTTGGATAAGAGAGAGAACCTTCATCTTCATGGTTGCAAATGAGAGATGGGGAGGTGGTGGAGTGAGAGCCTCACAAGATATACATATAAAACTAGCTCTCTTATAGATTTCCTACTCACTCTAATGGATGTAGCAAGTGATTAAGCTTAGAGAGAGAGAGAGGAGGATGTAGGATCACTCAACTATAGAATAGGAACCTACATAGTGAATGCTCAACCTTGGAATGAAGCCCAAGGGGTCCTATTTATAGTTGGGGATGCCTATTAGCCTTTGGGAACACTTGTGAACGAAAACTAGCTGTTTTGTGACTTGCAACGGATATATTTTCACTTGTTGCAACTCCACAACGGATAGAAACACTTTTCTGCACTTTTCCGTACAGTGCAATCGATCGAGTTTCTATAAGGGTAACTCGACCGATCAAGTAACTGAAAAGGTCGATACTTAAGTGATCGGTCGAGTTTGTCCTGACAAAACTCGACCGACCATTAGGAATCGAAATGGTCAGTGACTCGATCGGTCGAGTTCTGTGTAAACACAACTCAACCGATGCAATCTTCAGAAAATTGATCAAGGATTGATCGGTCGAGTTTTCAGGCTGGGAAACTCGACCGACAAAGTGCCTGTAATCAATTTTCAAAGTTGCATCTAAAGTGCTCTAATATTCGATCTAAGTGCTCCTAATATTTTTCTAAGCTTAATTACAAGTCATACAATCAATACAAGTGATTTACAACATGATTCTAATGGATATACATCATATTACAAAAACGTGCACTTGTATGACTTTTGACTTGTCTTTTCTCCAATTTGAGATGCGCAAGTTAGGGCATTTGGAGTGTGTCTATACCTAATCTGAAATCACTCAAGTAGAGACATTAGACACCAATATGTGGAATGGTTAGTCATCATCAAAACATGGGTTTAGTCAATTTAGACGTGAGTCAACATTGACCTAATTGACCTTGAGTCAACAATATCCCCCTTTTTGAAGATGACAAACCATTCCATAAATGTATTGAAAGTATTTAAGTAAAGTCATACCTTTGGAGAAACCTAGGGGTTTCAATAGAATGGAGTTCATATGCTCCCCCTCAATTGATGCTAGTGGAGTTCTCATACTCCCCCTCAATTGATGCTATTTCTCCTGCATGGTTAGCTTTCATAACATTTATAGAATACTATGTCTTCTACTCATATATGTTCTACACATATATGTCTTCTCCCCTTTACCTTCTCCCCCTTACATGGACATACTTCTCTTCTTCATGTAAGACATGCCTTCTTCCTCTTTTAAAAGAAGACATACCTTTCTCCCCCTTTGTCATATCAAAAAGGTGGGGGTACGAAGAAATAAGAAACATCACTTGTTAAAGAGAAAAGAGATAACACAAATATATATAAGGAGAGTACAAGAGCACGGATAGGGTCTTGTCCAAGCATAGAAAGAAAAGCAAGTTAAAGCATGTACTTGAACAACCCAAAAAGCAAGATAAGGTGCTGTAGAAAAAATAATAAATCGCAATTTTGACCCTCAAGATGATGGTATTTGACCAAAAACCATCAGAGCTCATTGCAAAGCAATGAGTCTTGCTCAGGAGGTAGTTTCTGCATGAAAAACACTAGTCTTGCACCAAAAACTGAAACTGGAGCAAAATCTGCATAAAATCCAAAAATACTCCAATTTCTACATACAATGTAGATCTTATGTACCCTGCATCACAATGTTATGCAAGCAACTCAAGATAGTAGATATGCAATTCAAGGAACAATCTTGAGCAAGTATAAGCATAGCATATATATGAGCAAAGCTGCCAAATATAAACAAGGCTAGAACTACATGTATATGAACTACTAGTAGATGATATCACAAGTTAGGACTACTAGTAGGATCTAGATCATAGCAAGAGATACACAAGTTAAAGAGCAAGCTACGAGTAGATGTAGAGATATATCCAAACAAAGAGATATGCAATTTTAGACACATGAAAGGATATAACTCACTAGATATGCATCCTTACCATAAGATGATTACCCCTAAGAACCTCAAGGTTGTATCAAACACAAGATATACACCTATATAGATGTAGCAAGTTAGAGCACAACGGAAGCAATTTTTAGACACAACCAAGAGATCCAAAGAGATCATCATCAAAACCTGCAAAACAACTCAAAGCAAGTAATTGCAACATATAGATATACCAATTTAGAGCAATTAGAGATATATAGTTGTAAGCAAGATAGGCAATTTAGAACATGGCAAAATGCATATATAAAGGTACCAAATGAGAGTGCCAAAGAATAAGGCTATTTTTTGAGAAAATCTAGTTGAGAGAGAAATTCTCATTCAATAAGCTAAATGTGTATTCTGTGCACAGTGTTATCGGTCGAGTTCTGTGCATTGACAACTCGACCGATGACAGCTGTTGGAAACACCCATTGGTGCCTATCGGTCAAGTTTTAAGCAGGGCAAACTCGACCGACAGAGCAGCTGTCACAAAGCATATATATATATCATAAAAACATATTTAAAGTTATGCTAAAAATACAAACCATATCCAAACATGTCTAAGCAAGTTAGTAATGCACTATAGAAGCATTAGAAACAGTTTTTGAGCAAGAGTATGAAGACAAACACAAAATACCACTTTTGACTCAAAACCCATATGTATAGTGCACACTAACTTGACAAAAACAAGTTAGAAATGGTTATAAGCAATAAAACCTTTACCTTTGTGCTTACCATTGTTTTTTCCACTTGTTGTCACCCTCTACACATCTCACCTTTCTTCTTTAATGTGGATTGACAAGTCAATTTGCAATTCAATAGCTCGAGTCAATCCATTTGCAAGTACCTACAAGAAGAAAGATGAAATGGTCCCCAATCATGTTTTTGGGTCCGGAGGGGTTAGTTTAGCCACCCAAATCCTATTGCCCTTGGGTGCTTTCCTAAAAGGACAACAAGTAGAATAATGACCAAAATCATTGCAATAGTTGCATGTGCCCATAGTCTTGGAACTAGAGGATTCTCTATGGAATATTGGAGGTCATTTATCTTTATTGTTCCCTTGACTACTATCATATCCTAAACCATGTCTACCAATTTGTTTAGTAGTATGGTGTAGGATATCATTAAGATTCTTTTTACCAACTAAGAATATTTGCAAAGAAGATCTCAAACTATCATTATCATGCTTAAGAGAAGCAATAGTAGAAGACAATTGATTAATATTATCTCTAGCATGCAAAAGATCATTTTCTAAGCAAAGAGCTTTAGTTAAATAAGAATATCTATCAATATGAAGAGCAGCAACATCATGTTGGATCAATGGGCTCTAGAAGGGGGGGTTGAATAGAGCTTCACAAACTTCACAAAAGTGATTAGACCACCAAATTATATTAAGTGCAGAACTTAAACCAAAACAGCAATTTGATGTCCTAAACTAGCATACAAAGCAAGGATAAGAGACAAGGAATAGCATGCACTTGGACAGGTGGTTTAGAGTGGTTCCATGTCCTAAACTTAGGAGCAATGTCAGTCCACTACCTAGAGTTGGTTAGGCTCTAGGATTTGTAACTTGGTTCTCTTATATATATCACACAATAAGATTACAAGCTAAAACAACCAACCATCCAAGGACTTATATATCAAGCCAAGATCTTCTACCTCACCAAGGACTTACCCACCAAGCAAGTAGTCTTCAGCCTTCTTCAAAGGACTTACCCACTCTTGCTCTAGTCTTCGGCTTTGCAGGAATTACCCATCTTGCTTGAGCTTTGCCTTGCACCTTTCCTTCTCTTGGAGAGCTTTAGCACCTTCCTCCTTCACTCGGAGGCCTGGAGCAACTAGCCTTCTTCTCCTTCACTCGGGGAAGAACAGCAACCTTCTTCTCTTTCACTCGGAGAAGAATCTTCAAGCAATCTTCATAGGGAATGGAGATGGGAGAAGTAGAAGGGAGAGCTTTACAACATTACAAATGATAGCTCTCATACATGGGATCCTAACTCACTCATACTCACGATTTTGCTTTGAAGGTAGAGAGAGAAAGGGTCTCAAAGGATTAGAAACCACTCAACTAAGGCTAGGACCAAGCATATGTGAATGAGCAACCTTGGAATGAAGTCCAAGAGGTCCTATTTATAGTTGAGGGTGTCCCTTTGAGGTTGGGAGAGATAAAGGGCACAAACTAGCCATTTTACAACTTGCAACAGATCTATTTTGAGTCCCACCTACTCCTCCAACGGTTGGAATTGCTTTTTCTGCATTCCAGTACAGTCTGATCGGCCGAGTTTCAATAAAGGCAACTCAGTCGAACCACTAAAAGACAAGGCTGAAAGTTAGACTGTCGGCCGAGTTCCCTTGGAGAAACTCGGCCGATCGGTCGACTTTCATCTTGGACCGATCAGTGGATCGGCTGAGTTTCCTGGCTTAGAAACTCGACCGAACAAGAATCGGCTGAGTTTGTAACTCGGCCGATTGCACCAAAAATTCCAGAATATATGGATCGGCCGAGTTTGGAATTCGGCCGACAAAATCCCTGTTATGGGTATTTTGGAATTTTCGTAAAACTGTACAAATGATGGATTTTTTAGTCCCAATAATTTTATCCATCTTAGTTACAATGCAAAACATGAGTATAAGTGATTACATCAATTGTTCTAAGCCAAATAAGGGCTATTTCACAAAACGGTTAAAAGTCACATGTTTTACATGTGCTGGATGAGTAGCTTTTGAGTTGAATGTGATTCTTTTCTTGTACCTAATGTCTGAAACAGTCTCAAATAGATTTGTTAGATACATATGAATGGAATGGTTAAGTCATTATCAAAATATGGGAAATGTGCGACACCTAGGTCAACATTCTCCCCCTTTTTGACAATGACAAACCATTCCTCAACATATTGAAAAGAATGTGAAAATTATACCTTTTCTTAGGGAATTGCAAGGGGATGCAAATATGATCAATTTGTAGTGCTCCCCCTCAATTCATGCTTACTCATGCCTGCATGGTTAGTTAAACAACAAGCAACCAAAACACATATGTATACTATATGATTCTAAGCAAGTCTAGATGCATTTCAGTTAATAGACAAGAAAAGAACCATACAAGCAATAAATTCAATATGATTGAGCTTTTTCTCCCCCTTTGTCATCTCAAAAAGGCAGGGGGGGTAGAAGAGCATAAAAGCAAGGTCTTCTCCATAGAAAAACAAAAACACTCAATCAATCACTCCATAGAAAGACAGAGGAATACCAAGATAAACAACTAAAGCATGCATTATCAAAATATGGAAAACACTAAAAGATATACCATACAAAGTGTTCCCATAAACCATAAAACAAAACTGCACGGATAGCATAGAGTAAAAATAGTACAACTCAGATGATGTGCCTAATGTATATAGTGCAAACATAGTCCAAAGAGATACAGCATGATCATCTAAGACTAAAACTAGATACATCAGCCCACAAAGCTAACTACTCTATGTCTATGTCATCAACAGCAACATCGATATCCTCATCTGGATGGTAGTCCTCGTCTCCGTCATCAGAAGGAGGAGCAGCGGCCTGTGTAGCCTCGTCAGCATCTTGGTCATCATCCTTGTCATCAGCATCAGTCGCAGTAGCCTCATTTTCTTCATCATCATCAGTCGCAGCATCCTCCTGGTCAGGCATATCCTCATCTGGAGAACCAGAAGCACGCCCGGGCCACCTAGCACTCTGCTCGGACCAAGACATGCCTAGAGCATGTAACTCATAGGCAACCTCAAGGGGAGGAGCAGAAGAGGTGTACTGGGCCAGGAGCTCAGACAGACGACTACCTGGAAGCGCCAGAACCGGGGAAGGGTATCCACCTGCAGAGGGCTCAGCGGAAGCAGAGAAGGGTGGAGCAGGGTAAAACTGACTATACGCGTAGGAAGCGTAGTCACCACCGGGATAAGGCTGGTAGGTGGGATAAGGCTGAGGGCAGGATATATGCATGGAGGACATGATGTGGCAAAGATCCTGATGAAGGTGTTGCTGGACCTGCATGTTGTACGCTTGCTGGTGCATGAGATACCCCATGAGGGCCTCATTTGAAACATGGAAATCAGCAAAGGCAGGCTGGGGAGGAGGCTGGAAGGAAGGCTCAGGTGGAGGAGGTGTAGTTGAGGATGGTGGAGGTGCAGCTGAGGAGGGTGGAGGTGCAGCTGAGGAGGGTGGAGGTGCAGCAGAGGAAGATGATGCACCAGGGGTAGGAACACTCTTCATAAGAGTGGTCTCACTGATATAAACGCCTTTGCGATCAGGTCGGTAGAGGAGATTGGCAAAGAGGGATTTACCAGTGGCATGCTGGAAAAGACCACAGATGAGGGCAGGATAGGGAAGATGAGTGCCCTTTGTGTTCTTTCCGGAGTCAAAACAGGTCATATGATGGAGGATATAACGTGCCCATTTGACTCCTTGATTCTTCAGCAAAAGATACATCATAACAGCCGTATTCTCAGCAATGTCAGTTTGATTCTTCTTAGGATGGACATTGCAGCTCAAGATAAACGCCAAGATGCGGCGAGGAGCAGAAAGGGCTGAGGAAGGCAGAGTACCCCTTTTTGTATAGGGAAAGTTGGGTCGCTTGCGAAATTTATGGATGTCAGTCAAGTCAACCTCAATTGCCTTATACACGTCATCGGGGTAAAGAAGATCAAGATATTGAGGATAGTCAGCGATTCATGACGCCGTATCAACATTTCCATGAAGATAGAGATTGAAAGAACGCTCAGTGATATGGAAAGGTTTACCGGCAATCATGGACGTCAACACAATAGAAGTGTCCGCGGATGGGACCAAAGAGTCATAGTTCCAGCGCAAATTGGCGTAGAACTCACGGACAGCTTTGGAACTATATTTCAAATTGTGGAAGCGGGCATCTTCTATGCAAAACGGATCAAGGTGATGAGTTCGAAGGATTTGACAAGCTTCATAAAGGTCAGCGTGAAAGCTGTTAGGTTGATGGAGAGCTCGAAAAGGAAAGGGAGTGCGAGAAAGGAGCTCTTGATATCTAGTAACAGCAGCTTGGTCAATAAAAGAGAGATTTTCGAACACAATATACCTTGGAGCAAGGGGGGTCGCCATAGCAGGGGAAGGGATAGCTCTTTTCCGTCGTTGGGACCTCATGGAGAAGAGATGGAGGAAAGAGAGCCGAGCTCGTGGAGAATACTAGGCAGACGAAACCCCGAGAATAGCAAGAACGAAGAGGCAAGGTCGATCGGAGGTGAAAACAGCCGGAACGAGGGGAGAGAGGGCCAGGGTTAGAGAGGGGCGGGTGTTACGGCTAGGGTTCGGTCGACTTTTCTCTAGTTGAGAGGGAGAAAGTCGGCCGATTCCTATATATATAAAACTGGTCTGCCGCCAATCGGTCGAGTTTGGGAAATGGAAACTCGGCCGATCGAGCGCACAGGCACCCTGAATCCCGACCGATCGGTCGAGTTTGAAACTCGGCCGACCAAAACCCTGAAGAGGAAAAAACTGAAAATCTAGCTCTAGCCTCTAATGACCGAATGCAAAATTTCTTTTTGGTCTAGTTTGTATATTAAGGATATTTAGGCACATTCCCATCATCATAGGGTACTATTTGTCGATTAAAACCCGATTTGCGAGAAAAAAGCCCGAAAAAGAGACAGAAACTAGAGAAATTTTAGCAAAAACAAGCATCTTGAGCAAACAAAGCATGTAAAGCAAGAGCAACATATACTTCCTCCTCGATTGTACCATTTAAAAACGCACTTTTAACATCCATTTGATAAAGCAAGAAATTTTTATAACTAGCAAAAGCAAGTAGCATACGGATAGATTCTAATCTAGCAACAGGAGCATAGGTTTCATCAAAATCAATACCTTCTTGTTGATTGTAACCTTGTGCTACTAACCTTGCTTTGTTCCTTACCACTTTTCCTTGCTCATCAAGCTTGTTGCGGTAGACCCATTTGGTACCAATGATCTTTCTATCATTTGGTTTTGGCACTAAGGTCCACACACGGTTCTTCTCAAATTGCTCAAGCTCTTCTTGCATGGCAAGGATCCACTCATCATCACCAAGGGCCTCTTTGATGTTCTTTGGCTCCAGTTGGGAGATGAAGGCACTATCTGCGTATTCTTTGTTGTGAGCAGCTCGTGTCCTCACTCTCTCAAACGGATTGCCAATGATCAACTCCTTGGGGTGATTCTTTGCAAAGCGGGGAGTAGGATCCTTCTTTTCTTCTTCTTTTTCTTCTTCTTCAACCTGCTTACCTTTGTCTTTGATGTTGAGATCTTTTAAGATAGGAATGATTTCATCTGCAACATCATCATCACCAATATGCTTGCCAATAACAGGGTTAGTTTCAATAAATTTAACATTTATAGATTCTTCAATTTTAGATAGTTCAATGTTAAATACTCTAAAAGCCCTGCTAGTAGTGCTATAGCCTAGGAAGAAAGCCTTGTAAGATTTCGGATCAAACTTGTCGAGAGAATCCTTGGTGTTTAAAACAAAACAAGGACATCCAAAAACATGAAAGAAATCAATAGATGGCTTCCTACCACGCCATAGTTCATAGGGGGTTTTCTTAAAAGTCGGATGTGTGAAAACTCGGTTTTGCACAAAACATGAGGTGCTAACGGCTTCAGCCCAAAACTTCTTAGGAGTGTCATACTCAAGAAGCATGGTCCTAGCCATCTCTTGCAGCGATCTATTCTTCCTCTCAACAACTCCATTTTGTTGGGGTGTGCGAGGAGAAGAGAAATTGTGCGAATAACCCGATTTTTCACAAAAATGTTCAAAAAGATCATTTTCAAACTCTCCCCCATGATCACTACGGATAGAAACAACATGGCAAGAAGCTTCGTTTTCAACTCGTTTACAAAATCTCGAGAAAACATCAAGTGTATCGCTTTTAGAAACGAGAAAGAAAGTCCAAGTATATCTAGAAAAATCATCGACAATAACAAGACAATACTTGGAGCCGCAAAGCGTTTGTGTTCTCATTGGTCCAAAAAGATCAATATGAAGAAGCTCAAGAACTCTCTTGGTACTCATGACTCCTTTGGATTTGAAGGAGGATTTGGTTTGTTTCCCTTGTGTGCAAGGTTGACATTCCTCATCCTTTTCAAAATCCAATTTAGGAAGTCCTCGAACCAAGTCCTTTTTGTTCAGTTTCTTCATTTGATGCAAGTTCACATGACCCAAACGACGATGCCAAAGCGAAAGATCGTTTTTATCCACAACTAAGTATCTATTTAGTATGGGCTTAAGAGCATCGAGAACAATCACATAGAGATTACCATTTCTAGTTCCCTTATATATAACATTGTAGGACAGGGAATCTAGAAGCAAGCATTCTAAAGAAGTAAATAGCGCAAGATAACCATTATCACATAATTGGCTAACACTAATTAAATTTTGATGTAGGCCATCAACAAGCAATACATTTTTAATGCACAATTCATTGCCTACATCACCCTCACCTATAACCTTACCCTTTTTTTTGTCCCCAAAGGTTACCGATCCTCCTTTCTTTTTCACAAATTTGTTGAAATGGCTGATTTCTCCAGTCATATGCTTAGAGCAGCCACTATCAACAATCCATTTCTTTTTAACCTGCAAGAAAAGAGGATGTCGGAACCCAACTCAAACTTTGGGGTCCGGGGTTAGCTTGGGGACCCATTTCATCTTTGGGTTGGTCCCCTTGGGCTTGTAAGGACAATAGGTAGAATAATGATCATCACATTTGCAATGAATACATACCATGGGGTTTTTAGAGCCGGAAGACTCTCCATTGAAAATTGGAGTTTCCACACTCTTTTTCTTACCCTTCTTCTTCTTCTTACCTTTTGGAGTAGTCTCATTGTATCCTAGACCACTAGTACCAACTTGTTTGGTAGAGTGCTCTAGAACATCATTTAGGGATTTCTTACCCGAAAGAAACCTTTGTAAAGTAGATCTTAATCTAGCATTATCATCACTAAGATTTATAACGGTAGTAGATAAACTAGCAAGATCTTCTCTAGTATGCAAAAGGTCGGCCTCAAGGCAGAGGGCTTTAGTAAGAAGAGAGTCTTTTTCTAGAGTTAAGTTAGCAACTTCATTTCTAGGCAAGATAGGTCTAGAAGATAAATCATTTGTTTGAGCAAACAATTTAGCATTTTCAGATTTAAGAACAACAATTTCTCTTTGATAAGTGTAAACTTCATCTCTTCTAGCATCATCAATAAGCTTAAGTTCAACATTTTTAGTTTTTAGAACAATAAGCTCATCTAGGCAATTTTGGTTCTCAACCTTAAGATTTTCAATAGTTTTAAGATAAGTACCATTCTCAACCTCTACTCTGTTATATTGAAGTTTAAGGTCAAGAAATTGCCCTTGCAAGGAATCTATGCTATCAAGATGTAATTTCTCATTTTTATCAAGAATATCAATCTTGGCATAAAGATCATCAACTATCTTTCCTAATCTTTTCCTTTTAGCTTTACATTTAGCAAAAGATGATTGACTTTCATTAAGCATTTTAATGAGAGTTTCCTTAGATAACTCAAGTAAATTTTCATCACTTACCTTGCTTACCTCACTTACCTCAATTACTTCTTCACTAGTAGATGCCATGAGGGCAAGATGACATTCTCCATCCTCGGAGCTTGAGGAACTTGAAGTAGAAGACTCCTCCCATGCCGCATGAGCTGCATCTTTGGATCGTCTCTCCTTCTTGTCCTTCTTCTTGTACTTGGCTTCTCTTTTGTATTTGTCATCCTTCTTGTGGGTGCTCTTATGATAGCCCTTCTTGGCCTTTGGGCAGTCACTCTTGTAGTGGCCTTTTTGACCACACTCGTAGCACCTAGGAGTTGAGGAGGATGGTTTGCTCTTGAAGTGTCTTCCTTTTGAGTAGTTGGCTTCATGATCATTTGCACATTCATCTTCACTTGAGGAAGGGCAGGGAGACTTCATGGCAAGTTGTTGTTGCCGGACCATTTCTTCAACTTGGGCTTTGAAGGATGTGTCCTTCATCTTCTTTGATTCCTTCTCTTCTCTTTTCTCCTCTTCCTCTTGCTTGTCGATCCTAGGTTCATGTGCTTGGAGGTTACCAACCAGCTCCTCGGTTGACAACTCGCTCAGCTTGTAGACTTCTTCAATTGAAGTGACCTTTGGCTCCCATCTCTTTGGAAGAGATCTCAAGATCTTTGCATTGATTGTACCTCTATCCATGACAATCCCAAGGGCTGCAAGGCTGTTCAAGATGACGTTTAACCTTGTGTACATGTCCGCAACTCTTTCATTCTTCCCCATCTTGAAGTTCTCAAGTAGGCCACCAAGCATATAGACTTTGGCCTCCTTGACTTGCTCCGTCCCTTCATAGGTGACACACAACTTGTGCCAAATCTCATGCGCTGTGTCCCAAGAAGAGATGTGGTTGAACTCCGATGGTGAAAGGGCGGCGTAGATGATGCTCACGGCTTTAGCATTGAGTTGAGCACGCTTCATCTCATCTTCCGTCCATGTGGTGATGTTCCCCTTTGGCTCTTCATACTTGAGATGGACTAACTTCCACATCTCGTAGCTCACTCCTTGGATGTAGAATTGCATCCTTCTCTTCCAGTATAGGAAGTTTGTGCCGTCGAAGACCGGGGGTCTCATGGAGAAGCTTCCTTCAAGATTGAGTGACCCAAGAGCCGAATCGCCCATCTTCTCCTACTTGTTGAAGTAGCTTGGAGAAGACCTGCTCTGATACCACTTGTTGGATCAATGGGCTCTAGAAGGGGGGGGTTGAATAGAGCTTCACAAACTTCACAAAAGTGATTAGACCATCAAATTATATTAAGTGCAGAACTTAAACCAAAACAGCAATTTGATGTCCTAAACTAGCATACAAAGCAAGGATAAGAGACAAGGAATAGCATGCACTTGGACAGGTGGTTTAGAGTGGTTCCATGTCCTAAACTTAGGAGCAATGTCAGTCCACTACCTAGAGTTGGTTAGGCTCTAGGATTTGTAACTTGGTTCTCTTATATATATCACACAATAAGATTACAAGCTACAACAACCAACCATCCAAGGACTTATATATCAAGCCAATATCTTCTACCTCACCAAGGACTTACCCACCAAGCAAGTAGTCTTCAGCCTTCTTCAAAGGACTTACCCACTCTTGCTCTAGTCTTCGGCTTTGCAGGAATTACCCATCTTGCTTGAGCTTTGCCTTGCACCTCTCCTTCTCTTGGAGAGCTTTAGCACCTTCCTCCTTCACTCGGAGGCCTGGAGCAGCTAGCCTTCTTCTCCTTCACTCGGGGAAGAACAGTAACCTTCTTCTCTTTCACTCGGAGAAGAATCTTCAAGCAATCTTCATAGGGAATGGAGATGGGAGAAGTAGAAGGGAGAGCTTTACAACATTACAAATGATAGCTCTCATACATGGGATCCTAACTCACTCATACTCACGATTTTGCTTTGAAGGTAGAGAGAGAAAGGGGCTCAAAGGATTAGAAACCACTCAACTAAGGCTAGGACCAAGCATATGTGAATGAGCAACCTTGGAATGAAGTCCAAGAGGTCCTATTTATAGTTGAGGGTGTCCCTTTAAGGTTGGGAGAGATAAGGGGCACAAACTAGCCGTTTTACAACTTGCAACGGATCTATTTTGAGTCTCACCTACTCCTCTAACGGTTGGAATTGCTTTTTCTGCATTCCAGTACAGTCTGATCGGCCGAGTTTCAATAAAGGCAACTCGGCCGAACCACTAAAAGACAAGGCTGAAAGTTAGACTGTCGGCCGAGTTCCCTTGGAGAAACTCAGCCGATCGGTCGACTTTCATCTTGGACCGATCAGTGGATCGGCCGAGTTTCCTGGCTTAGAAACTCGACCGAACAGGAATCGGCTGAGTTTGTAACTCGGCCGATTGCACCAAAAATTCTAGAATATATGGATCGGCCGAGTTTGGAATTCGGCCGACAAAATCCCTGTTATGGGTATTTTGGATTTTCGTAAAACTGTACAAATGATGGATTTTTGAGTCCCAATAATTTTATCCATCTTAGTTACAATGCAAAACATGAGTATAAGTGATTACATCAATTGTTCTAAGCCAAATAAGGGCTATTTCACAAAACGGTTAAAAGTCACATGTTTTGCATGTGCTGGATGAGTAGCTTTTGAGTTGAATGTGATTCTTTTCTTGTACCTAATGTCTGAAACAGTCTCAAATAGATTTGTTAGATACATATGAATGGAATGGTTAAGTCATTATCAAAATATAGGCAATGTGCGACACCTAGGTCAACACATCATTCTCTCTATTTGTAGAACTAGAACAAGATTCATGCCCATTGATTTTAGCAAGCAAGGAGGCATTTTCTATTTCTAATTCATGCAAAACAAAATCTTTGTCCTTGTTTTCAGATTTAAGAACATCAATATAATGCATGAGAGAATCAACAATTAAAGTATGCTCTTCATTAGAACTAGTCATGAGAGGTTGAGCTTCTAGAAATCTAATCTTATCAAGCAAACTAGTATTTTCAAGTTTAAGAGAATCTACTTGACTAAGACAATCATTTTTATCATCAAGCAAGCAAGAATTAGCATGTTCAAGATCATCTAGTTCAAATGCAAATTATCAACAATTTTAGCAAGCTTTTTCTTTTTCCTTTTAGAAGACTTAAGAGAGGCACAAATATCATGAATAATAGCAATCAAAGATTCTTTATCTAAAGAGTTTAGATTTACCTCACTTGAGTCTTCACTTGTTGATGCTATAAGAGCAAAATGGCATTCTCCTTCATCACTAGAGCTTGAGCTTGATCCTTCACTTGAATCTTCACTTGAGCTTGAGTTGGAGGAGCCACTTGAACTTGAGTTGGAGGAGCCACTTGAGCTTGAGTGCCATTTCTCCTTCTTCTTGTGAAGATGGGTCTTTTTGCCTTGTGGGCAATCTTCTTTGTAGTGACCCTTCTTTCCACATGTGAAGCACCGGATGGAGGAGGACTTGCCTTTGTAGGATTTACCCTTGGAGTACATGGCATCTTCTTTAGCTTGAGAGGATGGAGAGACTTGTTCCATGATAGATTCAATTTGAGCCTTCATTTCAGCCTTCTTCATTCTCTTTAGCTCTTTCTTCTCTTATCTTTCTACTTCCTCCCTCTTCTCAAGTGTAGCTTCATGTGCTTGTAGATTTCCAATGAGCTCTTCAATAGGAATATCCTTAAGAGACCTTGCTTCTTTAATTGAAGTCACCTTGGGTTCCCATCTCTTGGGGAGAGTTCTAAGGATCTTTGAGTTGATCTCTCCACTAGACATGGGATGTCCTAGAACAGCAAGACCATTCACAATGGTGTTGAGCCTTGAGTACATGTTGGCTATACTCTCCTCCTTTCCCATCTTGAAGTTCTCAAGCAGCCCTTTGATAATGTAGACTTTGCTTTCCTTCACTTGATCTGTCCCTTCATAAGTGATGCAAAGCTTTCTCCATACCTCATAGGCCGTCTCACAAGAAGAAATCTGGTTGAACTCGGTGGGGGTCATGGAGGCATAGAGGATGTGCATGGCTCTAGCATTCAAGGTTGCTTTCATCAAGGCGGCTTCATCCCATTCTTCAATCCTTGTCTTTGGTAGCATGTATGGGTTGTTCACCATTTGCCACATCTCAAAACTTGATCCTTGGATGTAGAATTGGAGCCTTCTTCTCCAATAGAGGAAATTGCTCCCATCAAAGATTGGAAGGCTGGTCGAGAATCTCCCTCCTAGGTAGTCACCAATATTTTCCTACTTGTTGAAGTATGCTTGGAGAAGACCCGCTCTGATACCAATTGTTGGATCCTAGATGGGTGATTAGATGCTCTAGAGGGGGGGTGAATAGAGCTGAAAGCACTTAAACAAAACTCATTAAACCTTCAAGATATATCACAAGATAAGGTTGCTAAATAGGAAATTTGTGTGCAACTAAAACATACATAGCAAGGGAGAGAGAGATTGAACATGCACCAATTAGACAAGCTATTTAGAGTGGTTCCACACTTCAAACTAGAAGTGTGTCAGTCCACTTGTCTAGAGAGGTCAACCTCTAGAACTTCCAAACTATTGTACTCTTATATTCATCCATAAGACATACAATACATGACCAGCCAAAGGACTTACCTATCCAATACAAAGAGTCTTCAACCTTACCAAGGACTTACCCACTTTGAAAGAGTCTTCCGCCTTTCTTCCAAGGACTTACCTACTCTTGCCCAAGTCTTCAGCCTTGCAAGAATTACCCACTCTTCTTGGATCTTTCGCCTTTGACTTCACCTTCACTCGGAGAAGCTTCCACCAAGGTCTTACCCACTTGAGCTTGAGTCTTCCGCCTTCTCCAAGGGCTTACCCACTCTAGCTCCAAGTCTTCAGCCTTGATCTTCACCAAGGGACTCCTTCCCTTATTCTTCTTCACCTCTCTTGGACAAGAGAGAGAACCTTCATCTTCATGGTTGCAAATGAGAGATGGGGAGATGGTGGAGTGAGAGTCTCACAAGATATACATATAAAACTAGCTCTCTTACATATTTCCTACTCACTCTAATGGATGTAGCAAGTGATTAAGTTTAGAGAGAGAGAGGAGGCTGTGGGATCACTCAACTATAGAATAGGAACCTTCATAGTGAATGATCAACCTTGGAATGAAGCCCAAGGGGTCCTATTTATAGCTGGGGATGCCTCTTAGCCTTTGGGAACACTTGTGAACGAAAACTAGCCGTTTTGTGGCTTGCAACGGATATATTTTCACTTGTTGCAACTCCACAACGGCTAGAAACACTTTTCTGCACTTTTCCGTACAGTGCAATCGGTCGAGTTTCTATAAGGGTAACTCGACCAATCAAGTAACTGACAAGGCCGATACTCAAGTGATCGGTCGAGTTTGTCCTGACAAAACTCGACCGACCATTAGGAATCGAAATGGTCAGTGACTCGATCGGTCGAGTTCTGTGTAAACACAACTCGACCGATGCAATCTTCAGAAAATTGATCAAGGATTGATCGGTCAAGTTTTCAGGCTGGGAAACTCGACCGACAAAGTGCCTGTAATCAATTTTCAAAGTTGCATCTAAAGTGTTCTAATATTCGATCTAAGTGCTCCTGATATTTTTCTAAGCTTAATTACAAGTCATACAATCATTACAAGTGATTTACAACATGATTCTAATGGATATACATCATATTACAAAAACGTGCACTTGTATGACTTTTGACTTGTCTTTTCTCCAATTTGAGATGTACAAGTTAGGGCATTTGGAGTGTGTCTATACCTAATCTGAAATCACTCAAGTAGAGACATTAGACACCAATATGTGGAATGGTTAGTCATCATCAAAACACGGGTTTAGTCAATTTAGACGTGAGTCAACATTGACCTAATTGACCTTGAGTCAACAATGATAAGGGTTTTTCTTGGCGTGACATGTTTCAAAACACATTTGTGCAAAAAAATACACCTCATTGATCAGACAAAAGAAGGATTGTCATGTGTCCATTTGATCGACAAACGACACAGATGGCGCTCAAGACAACCTGAGAAAATCACTCATCTGAATCAAATCCTTCCCTAACTTATTATAATTATCAAATTAGGTTTCCTATCCTAAGGATGAATAGTATGAAAGATTTAAGGTTTTGAAGTGTGACACTGACTGGACTCTAACTTGACCCTAAACCAAGACCTCTAGGATTGAGACTAGACTTAATCCACATCACATGAATGCAATGGTAACCCCTTAGTGTTATGTTATAATTTTAAATTGAGTACTTTGGATTGAGTCTTGGTTGGATGTAAACATTGATTGGTTGGAAGATTGCTTATACATCACTTCTCATTGAAAAGATATGTGGGTTACTTTATGAATGATCATTTATAGGTTGGATGGTTTCCATCTATTTTTATATTGTCTTGTCACAAATATAAACTGATCGATTGTTTCAATTCCAATACAACTATGATTCCCTATATGTGTATCACATATGCATATATATTATTTTTTGAATCTAGTATTGAACCTCATAATGGTGATTCAAGGGAACAATCTTTCGCTGGTGAGTCCAATGCCTGACAGAGGAATAGACACAACCCAAATAATAAAACAAATGTGGGTTAGAGGATTAAACTAAGTGTACAAGTTTTATTACTTCAAGTGGTCAAGCACGGTGTCCCCTAACAAAGGGCCCAGGTTCCAATCCCAGCTGCCACCTTGATTCACCACCCTCCCGAGAGTTCAGCCTCTGCCACCGGTGTGGGAGAGAGGGAAGAAATCTTTCTCTTTTAATCTTATTTCAAATTGGTTTCGTGCATCAATTTTGGTGCCCTCGGATGAGTGACTTACACTCACCTAAATGGATCAAAATTTGTATGTAGCCTAATTATAGTATGACAATAAAGATCAATGGTTAATGTCTTGTAAAAAATAATCTTGATATGCAAACACGCTTGAGAATAATATGACATGACATTGATTGTATAAAATATGGCATGACATTGATTCTGATATGTATAAAATATAAGACTGATGAGATGCTTTGGTGACAGTAATAATAGTAATTATCTTATAATATTATCCATGTTGGGGTTTAAAAGTCCACGGAGATGTCACCAACCGGCCAAATCTTCATTAACATCATTATGTATATATACTAAGCACATGCAGGTAGGCATGGTTGTAACAGTGGGGTTTAAGGGGGGTTGGAAAGGAGACACTTTTCCCCTCCCTCCTCTTTACTCGTGTTGCCTAGTGGCTACGTCTGCGTGGGATTCCAGTAGAGTGGAGTGAGAGGGCGAAGGATCCCACAACCACAGAGGACGATGAGGAGTCATAATGACAAGTCACCGCAGCAGTGAGTGAGAAACACGCACAACACTAAAAGCACGCCCTTTTTCGGTTCCACCACCCATCCTCATCCCCAAATCCAAGCCAAGTATGTAGCAGGCTGGAAGCAAAATGATTCCAGCCATCATCACCGTCCTCATCCGCGGCGCACATGATGGATGCCTCTTCCTATCATCAAATCAAATAAATAAAAAAGACTCCCCAACTAGTGTACTAAAAAAAAAACAAGCACCAAGCAGCAGGTTCACGTGCTACAGTCACCACCGCATCGGCCGGACACGCACTAGAGTGTGTAGTGGAGTGGAGTGGGGAGAGGGGCTAGTTGGGAAGTTGGCGTAGCGTAAAGACGCAGGCAAAGAGACGGAGGAGTGGGAGGTGGGCAAGGAAGGAAGGGCAGGCAGGATGGTTGTGAAAGGGAAAGGTTGGGTGTGTGGGGTTGGTTGTGTCATGGGTTTGGCGTGGGGAGTGGAGTGGAGTAAAAGCTTTGTCCGGTGGAATTGAGGGTAATGGGCCCCCACCCAACAGGGTCTTGTTCTTCTTTTCCGGTTAGGGTGGAATGCTGCAATTTACCACTTTGAATGCAAGTCATCACTACTCACCATCATCATTTGGTGCCCACACACAGTTTGTTGAGTGAAATTCCACGCAGGAGCAGTACAACTGAAGAAGAAAGTTTGGATATATTGAGGAAAAGTCCAACAATCAGCCAGAATGGTTAGGAACTGTGGGGTTCACTGACAAGTGTGTGGCCAAGGTTGAAGAGCAGGGGGTACATAGATAAGCATGATGAACAATGATATGTTTAATATCTCTGATTTTTTTCTCTGAGGGAGGGAAGGGGAGTCTTGAATTGTTAGATCATTCAATTGTGATTCTGAAGAATCAATCAAATTCCATCTTTAAACCAGCAAACACTAAGTAGATGAAACTCAAAACCAACCACAGCAAAGAAAGAAGACAACATGACCACACAACAATACCAGAAGAAGAAGCTGCTGCATAATGATGTCAAACATTATGAAAGTTACAACTCACACCCCCAGTCTCTTGTTTCCTTCTTTCACTCTTTCAATTCTATCTGCCTCACACACTCTTTCTCAATTTCTCACCTCTCCTTTTCCGTCTTCTAAAAATCTACTCTGTTCATTCTGAGACTACAGTAAATGATGACAAGTCCACTACTCCCTCGGTGAGATTACCTCCTGCTTATAAACCCCCTACTACTTTTCAAGCAGGAATTCTTCTATTTATTTATTTTTCAGCGAGTTCTCCCGGACATACCTTTTGGGTAGCAAGAACCCCTCACTAATATTTATATATCTACCCAACTAATCGTTCTGGCAATACTACAAACAACCAGCAGACGGGCAAAACACTGTAACTATATTCATGTAAATCACCCCCACCCCTCACCCACCTCCAACCCACCCATAAAAAAGCTGGCTACCTAATTCAAACCTTCCCACCTAGGGAAAAAGCAAAAGAGATAAACCTATTATAATGGCAAATTATGATAATATGACAACAAATAGTTTAGTGCAGAAGAAATGACAACCAAATGAACCTAATCACAACTACTACTACTACTACTATTACTAGCTGACTGGCTGGCTGGCTGACTACTTTTACTCTATACTAGGTGTAATGTAAGTGGAGGGGAGCATCACCCCGCTTTCAAAACCTAAAACCTACCCTAACCTAAGAAAAACTTCTTTTCACCCTACAGGTTCCATCATCCGTTACATGTGAGGAAAGAAGTGGTCCACCTCACGCCGTCTAAATGTCTAATTAAACACACTGACTGCTACAGTTTTTCTTTTTTTCCCGGGCGGGCGGGCGGGGACCAAAAATTTACACGCGGAGCCGGGGCGAACCCTACCCGACCCGGGGCGGACCGGTTCCATCCTGCAGCGACGGCTCCCTAACACACCATCTGCTGAGCCGGCATCGCCGGCGGCGCTCCCAACGGTGGTGGCTGAGGAGCCTGTGGGACGGCGGCGGCAACAGCGGCCGCGCTGGCCGAGAGGGCCAGGAACTGCTCCTGTTGCTGTTGTTGTTGTTGTCTCTGTTGCTGCTGAGGCGACTGCGGAGGTTGCATGAGTTCCTTGCTCCGCCTCATCTCAAGCACCTTCCTGTGGCTGTTGGAGTGTACATGGCTCACAAACGTCGGGCTGCATGCCGGCCGGTACTCTGGAAGAAGCCTCCCAGACTTGTAACGCACACCGCAAGCGTTGCACAGCGTCTTGGCACCCATGGGACCCGCGCGCCACTGAGGGGTCTTCTGGACGCCACAGTGACTGCACCTCCTTCCCGTCCCCGCTGCCCCCGCCGCAGCGTCATCACTCTCAGCCGCCACAGTGGATGAGACCGGGGAGAATCCGACGAACAACGGCGACTTAGGCTTCCTCCCTTTCTTCTTCTTCTGCTTTGGCTTCTCCTTGTGCAGAAGCGCCAGCTGCTCACTGCCACCTTGCCAAGGGAAGGCAAGGACCTGTGCGTGCCCGTGCGGGTGCTTCTTCTTGTGTAGCGGAGGCCTCCCCCTTGGTCTCGGGGCCGCCGGGGACGACCCGAAGTCAAACGGCTGGTGATGCTCGAGAAAAGCGAAGTGCGACGAGAACGACGACGACGTCGAGGAGCACGACGAAGACGAAGACGCCGAGGAGCATAACGGCTCCTGGAGAAGACTACTCGCGCGTAACGCCCACGCTCGGACTCCACTATCAGTCCGCAGCCGCTTGCTCCGTGCTTTCCGGAGCGGCGCGACGGACAGCGGGTCGTCTAGCGCTGATACGGTCGACCATGGCCTTTTTAGGGACAGCGAGCATACTCCCGCGACGGGCGAAGTGATGGACGTATACGAGCCAGCCGACGGGGACCGGCTGTGGCTGGTGCTGCCGCCGTTGGTAGGGTTCGGTACGAACTGGAGCGTTAGGCGCTGCTGCGGCTCCGGCTTTACGACGGCGTATGCTGGAGAGATTGCGGGACACGGCGGGACGTACGGGTAGGAGTCATCGACGAACTGGGACACCCACTCAAGGTCCGTGATGTTGCCAATCTGCCAGCGAAAAACGTTAAGAAAAGGGACGGAGTGTTCAAAATGAAAGAACGAGATGGACGAAGTGGGAGGAGGAGGGAGTCACGAGAATATTATTCACTAACAACAACAGGAAGGAAAAAAAAAACCGCCCGGCTTCTCGCCTGCTTACCGGGAGGAGTGGTTCAGCGTCTGCGGCGCCAGCCTCGGATGTAAGGTCGGAGTTGGAGTCCGACGACCCGGCCTTCGCCCCTTGCCCCCAGAGTCCTCCTCCTCCCTGACACAAACCGGCCGCGTTTTCGGCTTCCGTTTCATCCGCAACCCCTCCGTCTCCCAAGTCAAGCAAGTCGTCGACCAGGAACTCTTCTCCTCCTCCTCCACCAAAGCCCTTGGGGTTGCCGGCTTCTAAGAGCTCCGCTGACCCCGCGGCGGCAGACACATGCTGCTGCTGGTTGTAGTGGATGAAATAATGATGAGTCTGTCCACCTTGAGCCGCCGTGTATCCACCGGCGTCGTCACGGAGAAGCAGCGCAGCGGTGGTCTCCGGGCGTAGGAACGCTGCCGGGCCTTTCCAAACCGCCGACGCACGAATCCGCTCGCACTCCATGCCCTACCTTTTTCTTTTTCTCTCCTCTTAGCACTCTTCCCTGTAGAGTCCGGAAATTGTCAGACGGGGGAAATGAAACGAACAGACTCCTGCTGCTTTAGCACCACCTCCCCTAGTCCCTAGAAGAAGAAAAAAATTACTACTGATTTCGTTCCCACCCTCACGTCGTCGTCGCTGCCCACCCGGTTCGTTTTTTATTTTTAAAAAAATTAAAATTAAAAAAAAAAAGCAGCAGGAGATAAGGAAGCGGAAAGAGTGAGAATAAGGCAAGGAAAAGGAGCGGAAGCCCGAATCAAACATCTCTCTCTCTCTCTCTCTCTCACCTTCCCTCCCTTTTCCTTCTTGCGCTCCCTATTTTTGAAAAAAAAAAGTTTTGATGTTCCAATGCATATCTGTGTGTGACGAGTTTGGGTTTTACCTGTGAGACGTGCGGTGGCGTCGTTCAGGACGGACGGAGGAGGAAGGCGGTGGAGGAAGAGATGGAAAAACAGGCAGAGAGGAAGGAAGATGAGAGAGAGAGAGAGCAGGGGAGAGACTGGAGGGAAAGGGAACTAGTTAGGGAAGGAGTCGGAGGAGGAAGAAGAAGAAGTGGGTTTGAATGGTTGTGAGCAAAGAAGAAGGTTGAAAAGTTCGGAAGAGAGAGAATCAGGAGAGAGAGGGACTGAGACGCGCTGAAGTGAAAGAAGAGGAGGTGGTAGTGGTGGTGGGGTTTGCCGTGTTACTAAAAACTGGTCAGACGAAGAGGAGGAGAGAACGAGGAGTGAGTCTTGTTTGGTGGGGGCATTCAATGGTTGAAAGCAGTCCGTGGGCGAGACAGAACCTAATACCCTCCTCCCTTCTTTTTTAACCACTGTTCCCTTTTTTTTATCTTTTTCTATATATTTTTTAACATCTCCACTTTGGATTTTGACACTGTGAACAATGATTTTGTTTCTATAATTATAACCGGTAGTGTGTGTATATGTACAGTGGACATCACCTTTTTCTTTTTTGAAATACCATGGATATCGCCTTTTCAAAAACAATAAACCTACGAACCCTAAACTAGAAACTAACCACGTGGATATGTAAAAGTGGAGGGTTAACATGATATTCCCCTACATCCCAATCAGCACGCCAGGCCGTATGCGGTATGCCATATGTTCCCCTATTCTTTTCTTACTCAGTCGTGGAGAATCATCCAAACATGAACTGGACGGACTCTTAGCTTTGTTTGCCAGCAAATTGAGGTTCTATAATCGGATGATGTTATTCCGAATAGTAATGGGCGTACTCTGGACTCTAACTGAGATAATCTCAGTTAGGGCGTAGTCTGGACTCGAATTGTTATTTAAGGACGCAATTAAGACTATCTTGGTTGGGTGTAGTTGTGTGGATTTATAATATTAATTTGCAACTCACATTTTGTTATCCAACTATACCTTATGAGATCTAATTCTGATCTGGATATTATGATGCATCAATGTCAAAATAGAATGTATTTACATTCTAGAAGAAGAAGAAAAATCAAGAACTCGGGTTTTAGTCAAAGTCTGATACTAGGGATTGAGACTGGACTAACAGAACCCATCAATGCACATTCAACCCAATTTTTCATCTATGTTGTCAAGCGTCCAAATCTATAATTGTATATATTAACAAAGACAAACCCAGCTCCAATTTCAATCCCGAGTTATATCTGTTACCAAGCACTGGCTTAAAATAAAGCAAGTCTACGTTAAACGTCTCTGAGTACTAGACATAAATCTACACATTGCAAGGGTTTGAAAACGTTACATTACTTCAAAGATCAGTTGGCATAAACATGTGCATTAATCTATTTATAAAAATATGCATTCAATCTTGTTTCACTTATATTATATCAAACATGATTTTAAGACTAAATTGAAAACAACAAAGGTATAGTCAAATGAGTAGAAATAGGTAGAGAGCCGTCTGATCTTTGATCACACACACCCATGAAAAAATGAGAGCTCATCATTATTGGAAACATCATTGTCCAAGACGGGACACTCATGTGGTTAGATTTTAATTTGTTACGAAGAGGTTTTGAGTTTAAGTCACGACATCGGCATGAATAGAATCATTTACTATAATGGTCACATCTTCTTCCACATTTGAGTTTTGTATTTTTCTCACGATGATTTTGCCTACTACGAGGAGGGTATGAATTAAATTACCTCCTCACTTAAAAAAAAAAAAAAGCTTTCTTTCTTCACACTCCCAACCTACATGCATTGAAATGACAGTGACATGTCATGTGGAAACTGGAACCAGTTGTTAGTGGATCATACATACAACTATATTTGAATACCCAAGGATTAATTTATAATTTTCAAAAACTTAAGATAAAATTTACATGCACCTCTTCCAACTATATTGGCTAATTTTGTAATTCATTAAATTGAAGACAAAAATTGCATTACCACATTTTTTTTCATTTTTGTATAGCCTTAGTAGAATGCACAAGAGTAAATTGTAATATTAAAAAATGAAGGAAAATGTGTATATGACTCCTCTTGCACACATAGGGGTCAAAATCTAATTTATAAGTTACACAAAATCATCTCTTCTCCCTACGACATTTCATATAAGTAAGATAAAGGGCTACTTTCTAATTCTAAAAACTAAAGATAAAAAATTGTATCATCCAAATCTACAATGTTTCATATAGTTTTAGAAGGATACATGAGACTAATTATAACTTAATGAAAACAAACAAAAATTGTATGTGACCCTCCAACTCTGTTTCATATATAGTATAGAAGTGTATAATATTCTAGCATTTATGTGTTTTCTTATGTTGACAACTCAACATATTGAAATACACCAAGGACCAACAACCGATACTACATAACACCCCCCCCAACACACACACAGACACATACACACCTTACCCTCCACAAATACCAAATATGTTGGTCACTATTCTATTAGTTTTCTTGTAGACAAACTCATAGAGACATCACCTCTGAGAATTTATGGTTTTTTGAAAATTAATATAATATTAGTGAGTTATGTATATCTCCCTCAAGTTGATGCATTAGTCGATTGTTATCAAATTCGTAATCTCACAGTCCTTCCTCTTCATTATGAAGCACAACTCCATTCCCATTGTCAATACTTATACACAATTATTGATCATATCATGATTGTAGTATGTATCTACGACCTCGAACACCATATCCCTCAAGACTCTCAGTATATCTTTATTGTTCTTCTCTCCTCTATGCCTCTGTACTACTTATCTAATGAAAACTAGCCATTTTGTAGCTTGCAACAGATATATTTTCACTTGTTGCAACTCCACAACGGTTAGAAACACTTTTTTACACTTTTCTATACAGTACAATCGGTCGAGTTTCTATAAAGGTAACTCGACCGATCCCACTAAAAGACAAGACCAATTTAGGCCATCGGTCGAGTTTGTCCTGGGGTAACTCGACTGATTCACTTAAATCAGTTTTGGTCTGTAGAGGGATCGGTCGAGTTCTGTGAAGTGTAAACTCGACCGATCAAAAGTCATTTTCAAGATCCAATCAGGATTGGTCGAGTTTGCAACTCGACCGATGAACAACATGATGTGAATTTTGGAAAATGGCTTTTGAATGCTTAAATATTTGATCTAAGTGCTCCTGATTTGTTCTGAGCTTAATTACAAGTCATACAATCATTACATGATTAAATAGTAGTGAGAAGATAATTGTGGGTTATTTAGTACAACATTGTTGGGGTCGTGTTGGTGGGTTCCATAAGTAAGAGGAAAATGTTGTGGAAGGGAGAGGAAGGAAAAAAAATAAATATGTTTGGCTAGACAATGTGACAAGGAAGGTTGATGAATGAAGTGAAAATGAGAGAAAACATTTACATGTATTTCTCCCACTTTCTTCCCCACTAAAATTGAAGTAGAGACATGTAGTAGGAGAAATATTGGATGAGAAACTTATTGAAAAGCGTTGACTAAAGCATGAAAATGAAGGGAACTTAGGGAAAAGTTAGACTTGATTTAAAAAAACCTAAGGTTAAAAAATAAAATAAAATTTTGATAGAAATATGGAGGAAAAGAAAATTATATAAATTTAGTATGGAATGTTAAAGGGAACTTGATAATTTGAAGGGAATGTTGAGTAGAAATATAGATATATGTAAGGATGTTCAAAACATAGGAAAGGAAACTATAGGGAATTTGGGTGATATACTAAATTATAGAGTGTTATATAATAATTGACTGGAAATTTAAATTTGAAGATAGGAAGGAAAGTACTTATGATCAAACTATTAATAGAAATTGGTAGTTAATTAATACATTATTGTAATTCTATATTTTATTTATGACAAATGTCTTCTCTTATTCCATGTTCCTACCAAACACACTAAAATAGTGTCCCCTTCCCTCTTGTTGGTTCACCCCTACCAAATATCATGTAAAATAGAGCAAGTTGTTTAAACCAAGAGGCAATAACTATCAATTAGTTGATTAGAAGGTTGTATCAACATTTTTCCATTTTTAAATTTTCATAAGAAAAAAGTGTTACCATTTTCTTCATATTATATATAACAGACCATAGATAAAAGCAGAGTCTAAGATGCAACACTGATAGAATTTACATTTAAATACATGTTTGTAGATTAGGATAAGGTACAACATTACATACAGACCCACCTTCCAAAGACTCTCTAATACATGGAAAACCTATACATAGATCCTGCAATAAGAAGATAGTTTTGTCAACAAGAATTTACATTTAAATCCATGTCCATACATTAAGATAAGGTACAAAATTACATACATGCCCACCTTACCAAGACTCTCTAATACATGAAAAACTTATACATAGATCATGCAACAAGAAGATAGTTCCCCACCTTAGATGGTAAAGAAAGATCACATGCATATGGGTAGCTCCTGGATGAATAGAATCTAAGTTTGAACTTGTGAAAATGTTTAAAACACCACTTATTGTCAACGTCAAGTGAGTCCAATAGGTGCAAGAGAAGATTATCATTAAACTTTACATTTTTAAACAAATCAAGGATAAAGTAGATCTCAGATGTTTCAAGTAATAAAATGAATCTCATAGGTAATGACAAACATTAATTTCAATACATGAACATAAAAAATATACGTTATCAAGTTAATAATAAGAAAGTAGCAAAAATGTAATATATCGAATTATCATTATCTGTTATAAGGTTTGTCCTGAAGTTACTTGATCAAGTAAAAATTGTCATGCCAATATCTAGTGTTAGCTATTCACTATCCATGTCCAAAGGTTAGCCAAAAAAGGTAAGAGAAACAATACACTATAGTCCACCTCTAAGCTTCTTAATATAAGCTAAGATAAGATCATAAAGACTATCTACCTCTGGACCTCATCTCAGGTACATGCAATAGGTTAATGGCATAGATGTCAAATATGGCATCACATATGATATACTAATGAAATTTAGCCTTGATGATCTCTTTACATCAAGACTCACAATATCCTTGTCGTTAACTCATATGCAATTAACTGCACTCATTTTGCAACATAGTATAGGTTGGAATCATATTTTAATTTTTTCCCTAAATTTAGGAGGTCAATCCTTCAAGGTCTAGAACCATACCCTAATATTTCTTTTCATATTCCAAGGATTATTATAATAAACTATGTTTCATTTATATAGTAAAAAGTCATGAGAAGTTTATAGTCACAAGAATCTCATTTCATGTATAATACTTCGAATTTATTCAATCATTGACACTTCAATTGCATAAATAGTAAAAGTAGATATATTGATTTCAAAGCTTACATATTACTCACATTTAAGTAGATCTGATAATAATTCATTTCATTTACTAAAGATCAAGGAAAGAATCATATTTAAGAACGCAAAAATTGTTGAATCCATGCAATACCCACCACATTGAATTCATTGAGTAAAATTTGGGTTAAATATCAAAGATAGATTTAAAAAAAAACACTACACATTTCGGGTATTAATATCCCACCAATTAAGAATCTAGAAATCAATTCAAGCTTCAAGAAGTCTGTCATTTTATTAATTCATTCAATTCAAGAATCTTAAACAAGAAGAGAAGTAGAGAAAGCATGAGTAAAGAGTTGGATTTGATATGTAACATATGGAAACCTGACCTTGTAACCTTACAGACTCTAATTCTATTGTTTGTATGCATTGGGTTTAGTTCTCGAGAAAACTATAAACTATAGTTTAAATTATACCCTAATATACCTTAATAAGATGATAATAAGAGTAGTACTTAGATGAGTAGTCCAATAGATAAATAATCATTAGGAATTTTACACATTAAACCCTGAGTCACTTATACAAACATATGGTATACATAAGTTGATAAATGAATGAATAAAATGTGATTTATAAATTAAAATACATGAATTACTAGATGGTGCCATTAACTCCCCATTTCATACAATGAAATCACATGTACATGAGTATATCAATATGCCAATATTCCCAATAGTTTATCTTATTCAAATAATCAGAGAGGGCCTAAATAGGATGGAAAGGAATATATAGACTAGTGAAGAATGAGTTTGTCCTTATTTGAATGACAATATCATTAAATAAATCTAAAAGGAACCTTAGAATAATGGATATGGTTGCATATAAGAATGAGGGAAAGTAAGTTATTGGTAAGGAAGACCCATAAAGAATTATAATCATTAAATATTTGAGGGATATGGAAGCTTTTATGATAATTGTGGTATTAATATCGATAAAACTTAATATTAAATAGCCTAATTGATAATCTCAAAAGAGGAAAGTTTCATGAAGTATTGATGATAATTGGATATAGGAATTTAATGGCTAGATAAACTCAAAGAAAGCCAAATACCAAATTATTAGAAAAAGGAATGAACTAGAAAAATATATGTGATAATAATAGCATTACACACTAAAATATAAAATAATATCTGGTCTCAAAACTAAAACTAATGAGATAATCATAATAGATATGTTTTGATTGGACTAGGTGTAATTTATCATTGGGATTGTACATATAGAGATATAAAGAAAATATTAAGTTAGTAATCTAATTTGATAAATACTTGGATTAGCAGAGTCAATTCTATTAAATTAGTAATCTAATCTAAAAAATTGCATCATAAAAATCTACAATGTTTCATATAGTCTTAGGAGAATACATGGGACTAATTATAATTTAATGAAAACAAATAAGAATTGTATCTGATCCTCCAACTATGTTTCATATATAGTATAGAAGTGTATATTATTCAAGCATTTAGGTGTTTTCTTGTGCTGAGAACTCAACATATTGAAATACACCAAGAACCAACAATGGATCCTACATAACCCCCCCCCCTCACATAAACACTCACACATCTTACCCTCCACAAATATCAAACCCATTGGTCACGATTATGTTAGTTTTCTTGTAGACGTATAGATAGATGCATTACCTATGAGAATTTATGGTTTTTTTGAAAATTAATATAATATTGGTGAGCTACGTATTCCTCCCTCAAGTTGATGCATTAGCCAATTGTTATAAATTTGTAATCTCATAGTTCCCCCTTTTAATCATAAATCACAAATCCATTCTCATTGTCCACTCTTATACAAAATTATTGATCCTATCATGATTTTAGTATGTATCTATGACCTCCTATACCCTATCCCTTAAGACTCTCTGAATATCCTTACTGCTCTCCTCTCCTCTATACTACTTATCCAATATTGAGTTATAGTTATTGTCTCATGGTTTAACCAACTTGCTTGATCTTACATGATATTTGGTAGGGTGAACCAAGAGGAGGGGAGGGGAAACTATTTCAGTGTGTTTAGTAGGAACATGGAATAAGAGAAGACATATGTCATAAATAAAATATAGAATTATAATACTGTATTAATTAACTACTAATTTATATTGATAGGTTGATAATTAAGTACTTCCCTCCATATCTTCAAGTTTAAATTTCCTGCCAATTATTTTGTATCACTATATAATTTAATATATCGCCCAAATCCCTTATAGTCTCTTTCCTTTATTTGGAACATCCTTACATATATCTATATTTCTACTCAACTTCCCCTCCAAATTATCAAGTTCCTCTTACCTATGGAAACCCCACCAATGGGACCCCACAATTATCTTTGCACTACTATATAATCATGAATTCATACCAATTAATTGATTGGGAGGTTGTATCTACATTTTTCCATTTTAAAATTTTGCATAAGAAACAATGTTTCAATTTTCTTCATATTATATATAAGAGACCCTAGATAAAGCATAGTCCAAGATGCAACACTAGTACAATCTACACTTAAACACATGTGCATACATTAGGATAAGGTACAACATTGCATACATACCCGCCTTCCCAAGGCTCTCTAATACATGGAAAGCCTATACATAGATCCTACAACATGAAAACAGTTCTTCACCTTAGATGGTAAAGAAAGATAACATGCATATGGGTAAATCCTGGATGAATAGATCTAAGTTTGAACTTGGGAAAAAATTTAAACCACCACTTATTATCAATGTCAAGTGAGTGCAATAGGTGCAAGAGAAGATTACCATTGAACTTCACATTTTTAAACATACCAAGAATAAAGTAAATCTCTTATTTTTTAAGTAATAAACAACTCTCGTAGGTAATGACAAACAGTATTTTCATTTGATGAACATAAAAATTACATTATCAAATGAATAATAAGAAAGTAGTAAAAGTAATAAATCGACTTATCATTATCTATTAGTAGGCTTGTCCTGAAGTTACTTGATCAAGTATAAATTTTCATGCCAATATCTAGTGTTAATTACTCACTATCCATGTCTAAAGGTTAGCCAAAAACCCTACGAGAAACAATAGACTATAGTGTACCTCTAAGTTTCTTGATATAAGCTAATGTAAGATCATAAAGACTATCTACCTTTTGACTTCATCTTAGGTACATTTGATAGGTTAATGACATAGATGTCAAATATGGCATCACATATGAGATACTAATGGCATCTAGCCCTAATGATCTCTTTACATCAAAACTCATAATATCCATGTGATTGTCTCATATAAAATTAACTTCATCCATTTTGCAACATAGTATAGGTTGGAATCACATTTTGAAAATTTCCCTAAATTTGGTAGTCAATTCTTAAAGGTCTTGAACTATACCGTGATATTTCTTTACATATTCCAAGGACTATTATACTGAACTATGTTTCATTTATCTAGTAAAAAGTCACGAGAAATTTACAGTCTTTGTGGCTCTTAACTAGATGAGTTGGGGTTACACTAATTATTTTGTCCATTTACTCACTTCAAGGAGTATTAAAAATAACTATTGATATTTATGAGATTCCATATATCTAACTCTAGAATGAGTACATTAGGATTTCAATCGTACATTGTCTCCTCATTCAGATTACAAATGGCTGACATTTCCAGTGCCATCACATCAATTCAAGTTTCTGATTCATATCTCAAGAACCTCATTTCATGCATAATACTTCATATTTATTCAACCTTTGATATTTCAATTGCATAAATGGTAAAACTAGCTATATTGATTTCAAATTTTACACATTACTCACATTTGACCAGATCTGATAATAACTAAACTCATTTACTAAAGATCAAGGCAAGAATCATATTTAAGAACACAAAAAAAATTCTAAAAAATTGTTGAATCCACGCTACACCCACCACATTGAGTTCATTGAGTAAAATTTGGGTTAAGTCTCAAAGATAGATTAAAAAAAAATCACATTGTACACTTCAAGTATTAATAGACCACCAACTAAGAATCTAGAAAGAAGTTCAAGCTGCAAGCAATTTTTCATTTTGTCAGTCCCTTCAATTCATGAATCTTAAACAAGAAGCCAAGTAGAGAAAGAATGAGAAAAGAGTTGGATTTGATATGTAACATACAGAAACCTAGCCTTTTAACCTTACAGACTCTAGTTTTATTGTTCTTATGCATTTGGTTTAGTTCTCAAGAAAAACACTAATTTATACTTTAAGCTATACCCTAATATACCATAATAGGATCACAATAAGAGTAGTACTTAGATGAGTAGTCCAATAGAAAAATAATCATTAAAACTTTTACATATTAAACCTTGCTTCACTTTATGAAAACATATGTTGAAGTTAAGTTGATAATGAACAAAAAAAGTGTGATCTATAGATTAGAATACATGACATGTCACTAACCCCCAATTTCATACAATGGAAATCACATGTCAATGAGTATATCGGTATGCCACTAACCCCAATAACTTATATAATTCAAATAATAAGAGCGGACCTAAATAGGATGAAAAGGAATACATAGATTAGTGAAGAATGAGTTTATCTTTAATTGAATGACAATATAATTAAATAAATCTAAAAGGAAACTTAGAATAATGAATATGGTTGCATATAAGAATGAGGGAAAGTAAGTTCTTGGTAAGTAAAAACCCATAAAAAATTCAAATCATTAAATATTTGAGAGATATGGCAGCATTTACGATAATTTTGGAATTATTATCAATAAAACTTAATATATTAAATCGCCTATTTGATAATCTCATAAGTGGAAACTTTCATGAAGTATTGATGATAATTGGATATAGGAATTAAAGTTTATTATGGCTAGATAAACTCAAAGGAATCCAAATAAAAAATTATTAGAGAAAGGAATTAACTAGAAAATATATGTGACAATAATAGTTTTACATAATAAAGTATAAAATAATTTAATGTTTGGTCTCAAAATTATAAACCTTATAATCATAATAGAGATGTTTTGATTGGACTAGGTATAAGTTCTCATTAGGATTGTACATCTAGAGGCTTGAACTAATTTATAATGAAAATATTAAGTTAATAATCTAATATGATAAATATTTGGATTATCATAGTCAATTCTCATATTTATCACCCTTTTTGTAAAATTCTAGATTTTCTCACTCTTCCAATCATTCACATCTAGACTCAAAATATTTTCAATTGTATTCCACAACTTCCATCACCCTCAATTGGATTATTTTTGGTCATGATATGCAAATTAAACATTTGGATGTGAATAAGTGTCTTGAGCTTAATTGACTAAATTTAAGTGCATAATTAGACTCTTACACATGAAATTCTAATATTGAGTTTCCTCAACTTCATCATCTTGGGTTCATTTTTTTCTATAATACGTAGGAGAAATTTGTGACACGATGGTGAACATTTCATTCCAGTTGAAAACATAATTTCAGAGTTATCTACCATGAAATATTTCTAAAGAAACACATTGTAAAACATTGGTTTTCATATAATAATGTGAAACATCAACAATTTCTAGGCACTCATCTCAACCAATGTGGTAGGAATGGGAACCAAGAGGAGATCTACTCCTTACTTAATTTAAGAAAAAGAAACATACAACCACATTTGTTATAATCTCAATTTCACTTGTACCTTATATGATTGGAATGCAATTATTTTAGTAAAAGAAACATGTTGGAATTTGGCGTGCTTTGTTTTTAAAGTGTGTTTTTCTTTGCAAATTTTCATTGAATAAATTATTTCATGATTGCTACTATTATATTAAACCAATAATTAATAAAAGGAAAAAAAGAGAAAAGAAAATCCCATAATAAGCATAAAGTAAAATAAAATGGATGATAATTATGCGTACTTGAGAAATTTTGTAGAATTCTCTAGAAAGTGGCATGGATGACCACAATTATCTACTTTTTATTTGCACATGGTTTCTAATAGGAATAATATTCAAAATAAATATAATAGAAAAGAAGGAAAGAGAAAAGGATGTGTTTTAATGTTTGAAATATGTCTTATAAAGGGAATACTTGCATGTTAAGAAAAAACATCTTTTCTTTTCAAATTTTTGGTCACAATATTTAATCATAGTTAGATAAAGTCATTATATACTTTCCCTTAAATTTGGGAGAAAAAGGATATCATGTTGTTTAATGATATGCTTAAAAGAGTGGTTTGTGTATAAGACTTATTCCCATGGTTACCATAGAAATCAAATATAAGATGGGAGAGGTATTTATTGGTTACTTGTTTTTATAACGATTGATAAACCAGTGGAGAGAAAGAGAAACTAATGTAAGGAAAAAGAGAGAAAATCCTTAAATATCAAAGATAGCCTTTTTGGATATAAAGGGAAAACATGCTTTCTCTCTCTTGAGATATCATATGGAACTAGATTATGGATGAGGAAGGTAGCTTCAGATGCAAGGGAAGATATTAATTGTTCCTTTTCCTCACACACCAATTTTTAAATAGAAAGATGGGGGCACCGTGATATTTGATTATAGAATAATAATTAAAATGGATGTATTTATTTTTTTAGCAGAAGAGAGGAGTTGTGTTGCTAAATATGAGAAAGTATGGAGATTATAACCCTATTAGTCATCCCTTCAACATGTATATATATAGATGTGGGTGTTCATTCATCATTATGGAACTCCCTCCTCCTTTAGCTTCGTCATCTTTCACCTTTGAGCCCTAGGTTTTTGCCTAGAAGCAATATAAAGAACCGCATGATCCCTCCTCAAATGGACAACCCTGGTCTCCATAGTCATGAGAAATCTAGGTCAGGCTGCCTTCCTCCACCCGGCTACATTCCTTCACTTTCACTATAGAAGCCTTCTAACAGGAATGACGGGATCTAGGCGCTAGGTGAGCTTAAAGATGGAGCGGCCCTCAGTAGGTTACCCTTGATCTCCTCTCCCTCTTACAATAGTGACCCATGAGGATAGAGCTGCATGGAGTGGGCGTCGTCATGTCTGCGGTAGGGAGTTGTGCTCCCTTTCCTCCTCCAGTGCCTCTTGACCAAATCCATCATGGCGTTGCTTGATGACCCATGCAACTCTGACCTTGTCAAGAAGAGGGGGCAAACTTCCTGGATACTGACCACCAGTGCTATGGTTGGGCCTAGCTGTGTCTGAAAAAGATGGGTGAGGATCCTTGAGCCACCACATGCCCCTTGGGTCGTAGAAGACGGGGCTGGTGAGCTGGCGGTAGAGCCGCGATCGGGTTCCAACACGATAAGGAAGGAGCCCACGGACAAAGTGACCCATATATCCCTACATGCACGTATGCAATGCAAGGATAGAAAGGTATTCTACCTAAATCTTGGACTGACCCGACTACAAAAAAACATATCTAGCACCGACATGTCACTTTTTGATTGGCCAGATTAAGTGTTATCTTGTGAAATTGATAGGAAATAATTTGTAACTCCAAATTAGGCATGTTATATATGAATCTTACTCAAAAACATGAGGAATGTAATAAAAATATAATCATGACCTCAGATATTATTTTAATTCAAAAATACCTAAAATTAACCACTTTAATGGAATTTTAATTATCCTAATGTGTTCAATTGATGTTGATAAGAAAAGATTGATTTTTTATGGATAAAATGAGCAACTTGGACTTATGTGCACTTAACAACCCATGATTTGATAATTAGGGTTTCCTTGGGATTAAAAATGCAATTAATGATGAGATTATGGTTTGCCAACCCAAAAGTCATGAAAAGTGATGATTAGGGTTTGGGAAGACAGAACTCTAATGAAACCCTAACTTGAGATCCAAGTCAGTCTTAGTGATGAATTTGGATAGAATAATGATACATGGGTGCATTGCTTTAACTTTCAGGATAATTGCTTGGTTGCTTGTTTGGTTATTCTCGATTGATCTTGCTTGGACATCAAGTTACTTCTTAAATAGGTATGTGTTTATGCCTATGATTAATCACATTAGTTTCATGACATTTTTTCTGAGGATTTTTTGGATCACACCAAGTCACTATGGCTATCACAATTTATGCTTGTAACTTACTTGGACCCCCATACCAACTCTGGAATTTGAGAATGGAAAGAATTGTAAAGTCATGGTGATGACTAAAGACCAGGCCCAGATTGGGAAGGTTAGGCCAGACCCTAGATTGGGAAGGTCATAAGAGGTCATGCCCTAGAATGGGGAAGACCTACATGGCTTCTAGATCCATATTGAGAGGTGACCAATAAGGCACCTAGCTCTAGATTGAGAGGTAGTCTAAAGTCTATTACAGGGATACAACCCTAAGAGAGGGCATACCAGAGGTTGAGTAAAAATGCTTGAGAAGTTATGAAGAAAATCATAAATTTTGTTTCTATAGCAATAATTGTTGTGGTTATTGTTACAACTAGATGCAAACATTTTGATTCCCTCACACACCAGTATAACTCGTTATATTGACCGTGATTTTTTTTCACACCATTTTATGATAATCTACTATTCTAAAAGTAAGAGGAAAATGGATATCTAGGAAAAGAAGGCACTCAAAGAAAAAAGAGAGTAATGTAATCTTTGGAGGATTTAGTTAGTTTTCTTTTCATGTTGTAAAACTAAGAAAATGATATTATGTAATTCCTTTGTGGAAGGATAATCATGTACAAACTCATTCCTATTTTGTGAAAATTTATTAATTATTTATGGTTATTTGCTAAATCTTTAATCATGCATTATTGGTAATGGCCCTTACCCTCTCGATCTGCCTGAATAGGGGATAACAGGGGGAGGGGGTCATTACATTTGGTATCAGATATGGTTTACCATTTAACATCTAATAATTATTAAATTTAAAAAGTTTTGTAGAGCCCCAAGGGAATTATTAGAGTGTTTTTCAAAGACAATGGTGTCTAGAAAGGACCACAATTTGGGGGATGGTAATATTTTCCTCCGCACCACTAGTCGGCTTTTGAGGACTCCCAGACTCGTACTTCTGTCATGACCAAAGTCAGAGAACTTTACTCAAAATAACATACCTCTAGGATTTCTCGTCTTTTTCATCATCTCTTTACCCCCTCCACTCACAAAACCCTAGGAACCTATAACTACTCTCTTTATTCCTTCTGAGTACTAGGGTCATGGATATTAGGGATTAAGGCATCCTCTGCCAAATAATTCATTCTAATGGACATAATAGTAAAAAGAAAATGTTTAATGGGTAAACCTTAGTAGGTTAAGAGAATCGCAAAACCCTGAGGTACATGTTGTAGTCTCAAACCTAAAACCTAAACCTTAATCTTGAGGTATAAGAAATATAGGAGAAAATTAATAACACCGCCTCGATAAACCTTAAGTGGCAGATAGAGAAAGATGGAACCCAATAAGTTGGAATACCTCAGTTTGTCCATGTATGCAAGTACATAGAATAAGGCATGCATGATACATGTAAAGGACCTGAATATACATGTGAAACATAGGCAATAAGTGGTTGTATAACCCTTAGTGTAACTTTTAGTTATGGTAACCCGACGTGGGGTGGGTCGACCCTAGAGAGGGAAAAGATCTATGAGAAATAAAACACCCTAAATGAGAAAGTTAGTTTGTGACTAGGAAGTCTAAATTCCTCCCAGTAGGAACCCTAACAGGAAGTGTGTTCCCACTCAGATACGAGTAAGAGGTAGACATGCACCTATGTGGAAGTGAGCGACATCAAGGCTGGTAATGGGATTAGTTCTAAGCCAGAGAGGTGATGCCTATTGGATTATGAGATAGGCATAGCGGAGGAAATGAATGAGGAGTTTAGTGTTACAAAATGGGATAATATGGTTTATGATGATCTCAATCATAGTTGAGAATTTGACTTTAGTTTTGAAGTTGGACATAATATTTGATAATACAAATATGTAACCTTCATCTAGTTAAGGTAGGCTAGGTGAGAATAAGATGTGATACTACAAGAGACTCAACCTCTTCTACAAAGGGGGAACTCTAGTGCTAAGATTAGTTATGGGATTAACTCAGGAGAGAGTGAGACCCAAAAGGATAAGTTTGGGAACCTAGACTCCAAGACTTGAGGAATAATGAGAAATATTTGTATAATATGTCCTAAACCAGAGTGCCCCTGAGTGAATGAGTCAAGTTACTGTATGCATGATCCCTAGATGTACACTAGATGTCCTTGTAAGGACCAAACCCTAGATTTAGAGAAGGAGGCTTCATATATAGATGTGTAGATGATATGAGTATCTACCATCCAGGTGAGGGAAAGAGAGTCCCAAGATCCTGGTGAGGGATAGAGTCCCAAGATACTGGTGAGGTAAGGAATGGTGATATGATGTGAGTCCTTGGACTCAGATTGGTATCATGTTGTGTAGGACTCTAAGGGTTGTTTATGTGGAAGAGAAAGTTGGGAAGAAAATGTCATATCATGTTTTGGTTTGGTACGTTCTTGAGCAGCCAAGTCATGCAGTTTACATGACCAATGCTAAGGATGTAAACCCGAGGTTCCTAGACCAAAGAGGGGAAGTGGTGGTATCTGGTGCATATAATTCTCACAAGGTTGAGTGAGTTCATAGGGATTAAGCATGGCACCCCCTCAAGTTTTGGGTTTAAGGAAACCCCACTTATACTGTGATATATGATTGATAAGACATTCACACAAGCTGGTCTAGCACTACCATGTCATATGTACATATGAAATTGATCCAACCTTGAGAGATGTAGAATGGATTTGACGTAACAGAAATTTTAGAAATGGGTTAATAAGTTCTCTACTTGATAGCCACATGCATGGGTGGAATAATCGTAAATATATGCATACATATGATGATATAAACTTTGGATTCAAGTATGATTTTGTGAACCTTGGTACTTCCAAGTATTAGTTTTATCTTGTCCTGGGGAAAGGACCCTTCCTAAAAGAGTGAGTTCTAAAATTAGTTTATGAACTGAGGTAACATTAAAGGTCACTTAAAAACATGAGAGATTAAGTGCATGAAGCAAAAAAGCACATAGATTGATTATGATTCTTTAGACCCAAGTATGATCATCTCTAAAGGACATGAAGAAAAGTCACTGTGGAAGTAACCGGTAGAATGGAGCCAGGCCCAGATGGGTAGATCGTCATGATTCCATGAAGGGACATGAGGAAAACTATGAGTTCTCTAAGAGATGAAGGAAATTCGGGTGAGAATTCTAAAGGATACAATGTTCTTGGATATTATCAAAAGAACCACAAAAAATGGGTGATGAAATAAAATAAAGTCACGATAGAACCCTAAGTCAATCCTAAGGTCAAGAAGGGATGAGACTGATGGGAGTAGCAGTCGATTGTTCCCTAAATGCACAAGACCATAGGGTTAGGAGGTAACAACTATGTTTGCTCGGGGCCCATAAGTGAGGAGATTGGCCACCTTCATGAGTCCATGGGGCACAAGGGGTAAATGTGAGAGGCACTCCCTAGATGCATAATAGTAAGATCACCCTAAAAGTACCAACATCCTAGAGACCTTGAGGAAATGACTAAGGATCATAAATAGGAGTTATGATAAGACTCAAAGGTTAGGAGAAAGGTTTTTCCTATATGTATACATGGAATTAAGGGAATGGTAGTATTCATGGTTTGGAGTCATGTGGAGAATGATTCAACCTAGATTTGAAAATAAAATGGTAATGAGTGATGCACTGTCTCTACTCTTGGAATGGGATGATATTTGTATTTGGATTGCATCCAAATGCTTATTTCATCTTGTTATGAGTGGGAGAGATGAGACAGACATGTAACATATTAGAAATGGAAATGATATGAGGAATAAACACTCAAGTTGATACACTTTTTGGATAACTGATAGTTTGAGGTATTGCCACACCCCATAAGAGGATATTGAATGAATGGTTTGGAAATTTAGAAGAGCAAGGTCATTGTTAAATAAAAATTTCAAATGAGGATCAAGTGGAATTAGAATATTATAGTTATAAGATTGAATCTAGTAATAAAAATGATGGATGCAAGAGTTTAAGTACCAAATAAAGGTAAATCAAACCTGACTTGCTGACCAATCTTGTAACAGCCCAGCCAGATGAAATAGAGTTAGTTGAGATGAAGGGTTTGATGGAGAAGCCTTAGACACATCTGGTAATTGTGAATGGTGGAATCTAATAATAAAATCATATTGAGTTCCTGAGGATTCTCCCTTAAGGACTTAGAAGCTCATGGTTCTCAGTATACCGTACACTCTGGCATCACAAAGATGTCTAAAGACTTACAACGAAATTTCTGATAGCCTAGGATGAAGAGGGATATAGCAACATATGTAGGAAATTGTCTCATATGCCAAAGGGTGAAGGCTAGACACCAACAACTAGTTGGGTTACTGCTACTAATTGAGATTCTTGAGTGGCAATGGGACCAAATCACTATGGAATTTGTGGTGAGTCTCCCTAAGACAATGAAAGGTCATGATGCGATATGGGTTGTGGTGAACGCCTAACCAAATCGACACTTTTTTTGGACTTAAAGATTAATGCCAAGGTAACCTAGAGGAACTATGAGATAGAAAACTAGTTCATTTACATGATGTTCCCAGTTCAATTATATTTGATCGTGACCCTAAGTTCACTTTGAAGTTATGGAAGCAAGTGCATGAAGAAATGGGTACCAGGTTGAAATTCAGTACAACTTATCACCCCATGCTAAAGGAAAGTTAGAAAGAACAGTTTAGACACTAGAAGATTGGACGAGAGCATGTGTGCTTCATTGGAGTGGACCATGGGAGTAGTACTTACACTTAGCTGAGTTTGACTATGATAATCATTACCAAGCCAGTATTAAGATGACTTTGTATGAAGCTCTTTATGGGAGGTCGTGTCAGACACCACTTCACTAAGATGATGTTCGTGAAAGGACCTTGTTGAGGTGAGAGGAACTATAATTATATGCTAACAAGGTCTCTTTGATCGAGCAGGGGCCAAAGAGAGCCCATGATCGATGGGAGTCACATGCTGATGCAAAGTCAACAGATTTGCACTTCATTGTAGGTGACTATGTGTTTCTAAAAATGCGACCCCTCCAAGCTATAGCTAAGAACAGAGGAAGAACAAGTCCCTGACACATGGGTCCATATGAGATTCTAGAACAGATTGGTGAAACTGACCTTATAACCCCCCCCAATATAGTATGATGCATGATGTGTCCAATCTAAAGTGCAATGTGAAGGATCAGGGCTATGTGTTGAGTATTGAACCTATTGAACTCCAAGGGAGGCTAACATACCCTGAGTCACATGTGAGGGTACTAGATACCAATGTGTAAGAGCTCAAGAATAAAAAGATAGAGATGGTAAAGGTTCTTTGGAAGCACCATGGAGAGGATGAAGACACATGGGAGCTAAAGGCAGACATGAAAAGTGTTATTCTGAGTTGTTTTTATGACTAGTCAAATTTTGAGGATAAAATTATTATAAGAGGGGAAGGATGTTATAACCTCATTTTCACTTGTATCTTATATAATTGGAATGCAATTATTATAGTAAAAGGAACATGTTAGAATTTTATGTGCTTTGTTTTTTAAGTGTGGTTTTCTTTGCAAATTTCCCTTGAATAAATGATTTCATGATTGCTATTATTTAATTAAACCAAAAATAGATAAAAGGGAAAAAGGAGAAAAGAAAATTCCATAATAAGCATAAAGTAAAAGAAAATGGATGATAATTATGTGTACTTGAGAGAACTATGTAGAATTCTCTACAAAGTGGCATGGATGGCCACAGTTAACTAGTTTTCATTTGCACATGGTTTTTGATAAGAAGAATAGTCAAAATAAAGATATTAAATAGAAAGAAAGAGAAAAGGATGTGTTTTAATGCTTGAAGTATGCATTTGAAGGGAATACTTGCGTGTTAAGAAAAAGTATCTTTTCTTTTCAGATTTTTGGTCACAATCTTTACTCATAGTTAGATAAATTCATTATAGACTTTCCCTTAAATTTGGGAGAAAAAGGATATCCCATTGTTTAATGATGTGTTTAAAAGAGTAGGTTTGTGTATAAGACTTATTCCCATGGTTACCATAGAAATCAAATATAAGATGGGAGAGGTATTTATTAGTTTCTTGTTTTTACAAGGTTTGATAAGCCAGTGGAGAGAAAGAGAAACTAATGTAAGGAAAAATAGAGAAATTCCTTAAAGATTAAAGATAGACTTTTTGTATATAAAGGGAAAGCATGCATTCTCTCTCTTGAGATATCATATGGAACTATATTATGGCTGAGGAAGGTAGATTCAGATGTAAGGGAAGATATTGATTGTTCCTCTTCCTTACATACCAAGTTTTAAAGAGAAAGATGGGGGGCATCAGGACCTTTGATTATAGGATAATAACTAAAAAGGATGCATTTATTTTGTTACCAAATGAGAGGAGATGTGTCGATAAATACAAGAAAGTATGGAACTTATAACCCTGTTAGTCATCCCTTCAGCATGTATATATATAGATGTGGGTGTCCGTTCATCATCGTGGGACTACCTTCTCCTTTAGCTTCATCATCTTTCCCCTTCAAGCCCTAGGGTTTTGCACTAAACTCATATAAAGGAATGCATGATCCCTCCTCAGATGGACAACCCTGGTCTCCATAGTCGTGAGAAAGCTAGTTCGGGCCGCCTTCCTCCACCTGGCTACATTCCTTCACTTTCACCGTAGAATCCTTCTAGGGATGACAGGATCTGGACGTTGGGTGAGCTTGAACATGGAGCAGGCCTCAGCAGGTTACCCCCGATCTCCTCCTCCTCCCACGACAGTGGCCCATGAGGACCGAGCCACATGGAGTGGGTGTCATCCTATCAGAGGCATGGAGTTGCACTCCCTTTCCTCCTCCAGTGCCTTCTAGACAAATCTGTCATGGCGTTGCTTGATGGTGCATGCAACTCTGACATCGTCAGGAAGAGGGGGTGAACCTCCTAGATTATATTCGTCAATGATATGGCTCGGCCTAGATGTGTCCGTCAAAGATGGGCGAGGATCCTTGAGCCACCGCCTGCCTCTCGGGTTGTAGAGGACAAGGGGGATGAGCTGGCGATAGAGCTGCAATTGGGTTCCAACATGAGAAGGAAGGAGCCCACAGTCCAAAGGACCCATATACCTCCACATGCACATATGCAACATAAGGACAAAAAAGTCTTCTGCCTAAATCTTAAACTAGCCCAGCTAAAAAAAAAGGTAGCACCGACGTGGCACTTTTTGATTGGCCAAATTAAGTGTTACCTTGTGAAATTGATAGTAAATAATATATAATTCCAAATAAGGAATGGTATATCTGAATCTTACTCAGAGAAACATGAGGAATGCAATAAAAATATAATCACGACCTAGATCTACCTCTAATTCAAAAAATACCTAAAGGAAACAACTTTAGTGTATTTTTTATGATCCCAATGTGTTAAATTGATGTTGATAATAAAAGATTGATCTTTTATGGATAAAAAATGCTACTTGGAACTTATGTATACTTAACAACCCATGATTTGATAATTAGGGTTTCCTTGGGATTTGAAGTGCAATTAATGATGAGATGAGGGTTTGCCAACCCAAAAGTCATGAAAAGTGATGATTAGGGTTTAGGAAGCCAAAACTATAATGAAACCCTAACTTGAGACCCAAGTCAATCTTAGTGATGAATTTGGATTGAATAATTATACATGGGTGTATTGCTTTAACTTTCAATATAATTGCTTTGTTGCTTGTTTGGTTAGTCCTGATTGCTCTTGTTTGGACATCAAGTTACTTATGAAACAGGTATGTGGTTACACCTATGACTAATCACATTAGTTTCACGGTGTGTTTTTGAGGATTTTTTTAATTGCTTGAAATTAAATGCTTACATGTTTATTTAATTCCTACAATCTATAAAGTAACTATGGCTATCATTATTAATGCTTATAACTTGCTCAAATCTGCATACCAACTCTTTTTTTAGAAATTTGAGAATGGAAATAAATGTAAAGTCATGGTGATGACTAAAGATCAGGCCCGACCCCAGATTGAGAAGGCCATAAGAGGTCATTCCCCACAATGGGGAAGACCTACATGGCACCTAGCTCTAGATTGAGAGGTGGCCAAAAAGGCACCTAGCTTCAGATTGAGAGGTAGCCTAAAGTCCCCCGCATATCATTATAACTCATTATATAAATTGTACTTTTGTTTCACACCATTTTAGGATAATCTTCTATTCTACAAGTAAGAGGAAAATCAATTTCTAGGAAAATAAGTCACTCAAAGAAAAATGCGGTAATGTAATCTTTAGAGGATTTATATATTTTTCTTTTCATTTTACAAAACTTAGAAAACCATATTATGTAATTCCTTTATAGAAGGATAATCTTGTACAAACTCATTCCTATTTAGTGAAAATTTATTAATTATATCTGGTTATTTTCTAAACCTTTCAATCTTGTATTATTGGTAATGGACCTTGCCCTCTCGGTCCGCCTAAATAGAGGGTAATCGGGGGGAGGGGGTTGTTACAACATCCATGAAAAACCACATATTTAAAGTACTCGTGTAAAAAGGGGTGAATGATATTTCCTCAAACAGATTGGTAAAGAAGATTGTATTATAGCAAAGAAAACATTAAACTAACTACTATTTTTTCCCCAAGTTTGATAATGGGTCCTCAAAAGGACAACTAAGAAGATAGGAAATCTAATCTTAAAAGGATCAATTGTAATGGGCATGGTGTCCATCACAAAAGTCTTCCTGAAGCTAGTCCTGGATAGCAAGTCCTTCCTAGTACTAGGAGTGCTCAACCTCTAGATGAGTTGAAAACAACACCCAATAGAGGGAACAAACAAAAGAAGGGACAAAAATACAAAATAAGAATGTGTAGAAACATAACAATGGGGCATTATTTAAGGCAAAGAAGAAACAATTCATGATATTTCAATAAAGAAAAGTCTAAAAGAGAGTACTTTAAAAACATATAACTATCAAGTATACGAGGCACATATTATCACAAGGGGTGATTAACAATTGAGAAATATTGCCTTATAGTTCCACATCAATAATATCCCATGATAAGTAATGCATGTTGATTTCAATTTGCACTAGCATAAAATAAAGAGTAGGTTAGGAACCCATATATTTAATACTAAGGTGTAGGATGACTATACCCTTAGTGCCAAATATATTAATATTTTGCAAGAGTACTAAAACCTCAGTGCATGGCATGTCGACTAAAATCTCAATTCTAGGAAGGAGGACTAAAACCTCACTACCCAAACTATCAACTATTGTAGGAGGACTAATATCTTAATGCATAACAATATGGTATCACTACTTCTAGATATGACTAGTCAAATTATACATGCAAATAGGACATGTAAGATATAGTATATTCAATTTTCAAATAAAGGAATGAGAACATCCAAAGGTTACCAAATGGGGTCAGATGATCCATATAAATAGCAAGTTCAGATTAGAGGATATAATTATTAAAAAGAAGATTTTTCAAAACAATTCAATAGTAACCAAGGAGTATTAACATTTCAAGAGATGTCTCATATGGAAAATAGGGAATTATCCATGATAAATACGCCCACATAAATTCATAGGATGCACATACCTTGACTTAAGTTTCCCTCAAACCTACACATATTATTTATACACAGATTAGGGATCAAGTACGTCCTATATCATGAAACCATAGAAACAAAACCTTACAAAGATCTAAATTAAATCTTAATACTAGTATAGTTAATATGGTTATATGTTTTAGATTCAAAATACTGATTCATCTTTATTTTCTTATTCATACTTTTTTATTATAATTGTAACTTCTTTAAATTTTATCAAGGGTTAGGTCCTTAATATTAATTACACAAACTATAGTCCATATTGATAAGTAAGTGACATGTTAAGGTTAGAAGTGACTTGATGTATGTCCTGATAAAAAATCTATAACCTTCAGGATAATAAGTGGCTTTCTTCAAAGTACGAGTAGTTCTGGAGAATAAACTATAGGATTATCATTAAAAGAAATATATAGATTCTTGTATTTCACAAAATTGGAAACTAATACCATTTCTGGATTCCTCATATTCAAATTAGGTAACCTGCCAATTTGGTCTCTTTTGGATAATCTTAGAGACTCCAATTAATTTAAGAAACAAGTTACATAGTTTGAAACCTTAAATAAGTGATTATTTAATTGATACAACAAATGTCCTATAGTTTTGTGCATATGCTCTATCTAAGTAAGGAGGTAAAATAGATATATACCTACATATGAGTGTGTTACATAATGAGAGGGCCCATATTGGAGGACACATACCCTACCCTTTTGAAAAAAACTTATAGTTCATCTTGTTTCCTGTCATCCAATCACATGTCTTGGATCAAGTGGAAAAAAATTGGTCTTGATTGAATGACTTTGGGGTTGTCTTCCCCACCTAGTCCCATGGGTGGGAGTAGGTGACCTAAAGTACACCTCGCCCCTCCTTTAATCACTACTTTTGGAAAAATTGAACATCCCTTTGTATTCATTTCTTCTCCCTCTCTTTTCCCCTCTTTTCATTGCCCCTTATGCCCCAATTTTTACCGTTGTCCACTCTTCATCCTCTTTCTATACCATCACTTCTGCCAAAATGAGGCATTACGGGTTCCTTCCCCATCCCTCCTTGGGCCCAACTAAGGCCTCCTTCACCTCTGTGAGATCATGGTAGGTCCAGGTGGAATCCTTGCAAGACCTCTGCTAGTCTCCTGCCCCTTAATTCATGCGAAAATCGTCACTAAGCATCCATTCACAAGGTTATACCATGCATGTGTAGTTGACTGGGTGCGGAACACAATCCCCACACCATCTAATATTCCTTTACCATAGTGGATCACTTTGTTCCCCCTCACTTGAAGCACTATTTGGAGAAAGAAACTCTGGTAATGGATGAGGATGGGTCCATCGTGGAATTGAGATAAACGCCTCTACTTTTCTGAATACAAGGTAATTTTGATCTATTTCACATCAAATATTTATAAGTAGCCCAAATATTGAAATTATATAGTAAATTAGATACCTTTTTTCAAATTTAGTCATGTAGTATATTGTTTTAACAGGAAAAAGATCAATCTTTTACAAAAAAAAATCCAAAATATATACCTACTTGCACTTCCTATGATATCCCAAAATGCATGATACTTAAGTCTTTTTGAAGTGGTTTATGATATGTTTATTATTTAAATCTTTATTTTTAGCCTAAGATCAGTAACTTCTGCTTCTTGATGTGCCAAGATTCAAACTTTGTCTAGCTTTTGTACCGTAATATAGTCATATGGTCACGTAAATGACTGACTATGGACTTTGATGCAAAAATAACTAATTTAATGTTCTAACTTGATTATTTGTGCCAAAATTACTTATGCATTCTCTAAATCAATAACATTTTCTATGTTTTGAACCAAGAATCTAACTTGATTACCCTAGGTGTCAAAGTATGATCTTATGGCTTATATAATTTTGAAATGTCTACTTCCGATGATAGATCTAAACCCTATGCTAACGTTTATCCAATGATCCTAAAAAAAATCTCTATGACCACAAAATTAGTAGACTCGATGCCTTCTAACCTAAAATCTCTTATGTATCATTCTTGTTCACTATTGTGACTAAGGGACCGAAATATGACTTGAAATATGACCTATGATACATGTTGACTTGAAATATGACCTATGATACATGTTGATAATTAGAGATCCAATGTTGCCCAAATCTCATCCTAATGATCATCCATGCTATTTGATGTATTCAAATAAGTAACGTGATGGTACTTATGTCACTAAATCAAACTTTATCTCACTTATAGACTAAAAGTATTACTATATTCTATTGAAATGACTATAAATGACTTGAAATGATAATGTTGATGTTTATGTTAACTATCTTGCTCAAATCTTATAATTTCTTCATTTGAAACCTTGAAACCCTAATTCTATATCCTTGATTTAGTTTCCATGTGTCACCCTAAGTTCTAAATGAATCCATGTTGTATGATGTAACATTACAATGAACTTGCTTGACCTAGTTTGAAAGTTTAAAATCAATGTTGAAGGAATTGAATCCTAGAATTAGATGTCACATCCAACCACCATGATAATGCTTCAAAATCTATTTTTGTTGATGTTAATAAAATTACACTTACTTATAATCTCATGACCTCTTTGAGGAAACTTTGCCAAGTTTTGTCAAGATTGCTATATTTGGCTTGTTAAAATCAAGTACTCTAATCAAGATGCACTTTTTTCATCCTATTGGCTAGACTAATGTCATTGAAATATGATTGTATGTATTTAATATAAAATTCTTAGC